>JARHVA010000496.1:4440000-4860000 GCA_037957365.1 Torreya grandis
TTTTGAACCAAATATATTTATTACACATTCCTTTCTAGGTAATCATTAATTACATAGTGATACATGACATGTCATTTTAATACGATGTGACATTGATATTTATGAATGGTGTAGACTAGTTCTTTTTTTATGCTCCATTATTATTGTTACTATTTTACATTATATATTACTTTGTGTTGAATATTTTGTGATGAAACATCCTTGATGTCCTTATTTGTGAAATTTTTATGTCCTCCTATGTATGGCCATTGGCCTTTTTTGTGACATTCTATGTTCCTTTTATGCAATAATTAACCTATGGATGACGATAACAATTTCACTTATTGAGATTACTCGCATTGATATGTTACTATATATTTTTAGTTAGAGTTCCTTTTATTTCTTACTTAGTTGATATAATTATCTAGACATTAAACTTATATTCCCTACCTTCCACATTTTACATACATGCCTTGATAGATATAAACATTACTATGGTGACATATTATCCACATGATCAATGACATTACATGATGCTATAGTTACATATGACATGATATATTTAACTCTTATTTTGATCTAAGTGACTTAAATGATACATAAATAATCTCAAAATGGGGTAATTATAGTAGGATTGTCATAGAGACATAAGCATCCATGAAAATAAAATTAGAGCACAATATACATTTCATCGATTTCAAAGATTTAGAGTAATTTAGATATCAAATTGATTTAGATACATGATAGATATTGGAACATTCATGAAGAGTATAGGGGCATATTCCACACATATGCACTCACTTTACAAATAATTTAGCACATATTAATATAAAATTAGATATATATGCATGAGCATATGCACAAAAATTTATAGGAAAATAATTACAAGTTTTACATACACACACCTTTGAGATACATATTATCAATAACATATAGATGTATAACATTCTATATTAGTTGGTACATATTTAGAGAGCATGATGTTAATTAATTAACATATAAACAAAAACATAATTATAATTTAATGAAAAATGATTGTGATTTCAATTCACATTTATCAAATTTGTGATCATAACAGAGACACAGACATGGTCCATTATTTTTCCATTGTGCATTATATTTTACATTGAGTAAAACTAAACAATCAAAATATATGTACATGGTGGGGGCATGAACATTGTTCATTATTTTTAGATCATGAATTTTTGTACATGGATCCAAATTTATTAAACATATAAAAAACATTATATTTTGAATATATAAGCCATCTATAGTGGTTGGTTCATTTTTGAGTGAAACTTGCCTAGTTGGTTTTCTTGTATTCCTATATAATGATCTCTTTAGGTAAGACCTAGTTGTATGGTTCACTCTATATTTTTACTACATAGTTATTATTTGGGTTAGTAAATTATGAAAATTTACCCACATTTATGAGCATTGGGTCATATTGCCTTCCTAACTTAGGATCTTGCATAGTTACACAAGTTTGAGGCATAATCAACCCAAATCTCCAATGCTTCAATAAGTAAGCATCATATCCAAAAATTTATGAAGGAATATTATTTTCACCAACACGCATTTGTACTCTAACCATTTATCTTTCAATTTTCATATTTTAGACTCCACATATGGACATTTACTACTTCATTCTCATTGTAAGTTTGCATGGATAAAAACTTTGCATTTGGATTCATCTCCCAATACACTAAGTGTGTTTTAAACACTCATGTACATTTTTAATACAAGTGAAATAAGATAGATATACAAATTATCCTACTTACTAATATCTAACCTCAGAGAAAGTAATCAACTAATAATTTGCTTAGCAATATTTTGTTATATTGGGGTCATGACCAATTATGGATCCGCTAAACCTAACTAAGAGAAATATTACCACACAATATCAAAGGAGAGGTTTCCAAGGACTATAGTCAAATTCCATCATGTAATAACCCTAGCTAGGTATTATAATGTGATAAATGTAAATTAGATAATCTACTAAAAAAACATATAATATAATCTAGTATATGAACATATAAGCTAATCTAGTGCTTACCAAAGCTTGTGGCACAAATGGGGAAGATAATAAACAAGTAAATATAATTATATTTAATATAATATATAATTGATCTAAGCAAGGAGAGATATAATCATATCCATTAGTTATATAACATCTACGTATCAAAGTTAAGGGTTATGAGTATACTTACCTTGTTGAAGTGAACCCATCATGCCTCATCTCTCCTTAGCTAATGGTGCTTTAAAAAAGGATGTTGTGGCTTGTAAGGATCATAAAGATAGATCAAATATAGGCTAAAATAATTCTCCTATGCATCTAAAAACTCCACAAGATGAATTCTACTACTCCAAGGCAAAATCCTAAGTAATAAAACCTTTAAATTATAATATAAGTAATTTTATGAGCTGTAATGATGTGTAGTTGAATGGTATTCTATTTGGAAATAAAGTTAAGGGGGTATTTATAACCAAGTATTTACCCTAAACCCTCATGAGAATTAGCTGACAAGGTCGATTAGGCTGGTATTGTTTGGTAATAAATACATCCATTAGGCCTCAAACTAGGTTGGTTAGGATGACAATGTTTTGTAACACATGCTAGGATCCCAACATGGTTGACTGGGTTGACATAGTAGGAAAATTGAGTAAAAGGGGTGTTTTCTAAGGTAGGGGTTATTTTGAGCAGTGAATTAGTTAGGGGAGTGTATGACTAGGTTTGTATTTCTTAGGGAATTGGATAAGAGTAGCTTGTAATGATTTTAGGAAATGATATATGGGCCAAAAATCTTATAAAGCACCAAAGGTTTGTCAAACCATTTCCTAGTGCACCCTTTAAGGCATGCACTCAAAGAGATTGAGATTTTATAGGTTCCTACAAGAGAGAAATAATCAACAAATGATAAAGTTAAAAATATTAAGTGTATCCATATGCCCAACTCAAATATCATCATGTGTCATGTAATTGTAGCATGGGATGGTTCTTTGATAAATAACATGGCAACACATAATGTTGAGCTAAGAAATTATAGTATAAAGTAGGAAATAAATGAAAGAAAATTATTGAAAAATACATACCTTCACTTACTTTGTAGAATATAAGTTGTGTGAGAAGAAATTAGATGCATCCAATGTGAAAAATATTAACTTTACCTAAAAATAAAATAATATTTGAAACTTTTACAAAAAAAATAGTTTGAATATAGAAAAATTCTCTATGTTAGGATTCCATAATTTTTTATAGTTTTGTAAAAGAGCTTGTAGAAACATATTTATGATATAAACACTAATATTTTTGGTAAAGAATCGACACCTAATGATTTTATAAATTTGAAATATAAATAGGATTTTTAAAAATTAATTTTTAAATTTATTATTTTGAGGAAACTAGAGCTCTGTGTGACCAAAAAGAGTGATGAGAGACTATGGCACATATATGAAGAACATGAAGTGGAGGAAACATAACGGTGGATGCTAGCATGATCTAGTATGGAATCTACTAAATTTTGAATTTTTGTCAACTTTAATTTTAAAATGAGGTAGATTTTAAAAATTAGGTGTCAAGGTAAATTTGTGTAGTAGAATTTACCCCAAAAGTTTTTAGGGTAGATTATGAATTAAGATGATCAATGGGTGGGGGTAAAAGGGTCATTAGTCCCTAAAGAATTAATAAAAAATGGGTGAAAAACACAAAAATAATGACACAGGCTCAGCTAAGATGATGTAGTTTGAAATGAATAGGTTAATGAAGGTGGTCAATTGCATAGCAATAGGCTAATGTAGTTTGTCAATAGCTAGTTGATTATGTATAGTTGGGCCGATCTAATTTAACATTATTTAGGGAGGGGGGAACTATGTATATCCTAGTCAATGTATTATTTTTTATAGGTGGTTGATGTAGTTTAAAGGAGTGGATGACTTCGTATAAAGTGGTTGATGTAGTAGGATTAACTGGTTGACTACGTATCTAGTGGCTGACATAGTTATGTTAGATCACTGACTTCATCTAAAGTGGTTGATTTAAATTGATTTTTAATAGACGACAATGTAGTTAGATACATATCCAACTTAGTATAAAGTTAAATATGGCTGATGTACTTAAATACATGGCTAATTTAGTATATAAGTTATTTTTTAGCCAACATGGTTAGTTGTGTGGTTGATGTAGTGTAAAATTTTAAAATAGGTTGAGGAAGTAGTTAATTTAAATGCATTATTAAATTTTTATGATGTAATTTGATTATTACATTATGTGGAGGACTAATACATGATTTGTTTTTGATATTTTTTAGAGGTGAAAAATAATTTGGTGTTTATTAGATGTAGTGTGGTTATCAAAAATATTAAAGAGGTTGACAATCGATGATTGTGCATGCTTTATGTCATTGGGCTTTTGAGGGATCATGAAAATGTGCCATAAACCATTAAGTGTTGACTGAGGCACCGTGTTATTAGGGACAAGTGAGTGACTAACCAACACTTTCATATGGGTGGTGGATGGGGATAATATTAAGGTCGATATCACCCTAGAAGATGTCCATGTCATTATATGACTTCCTTTTGTATCACTCCTATGATTTATGATACCTCTAACATAGATCCTAAGAGATGAGCCCTATCCTTATGGATGATTAGTTTAGATAGGTATTTTGATAGATTATGAGTGTGTCTATTTCATGTTTATGTATTGGTAATTTTAGATATTAAGGCCATTATTATCCTTTTCATAACTCATGTGATCTGTCACAAGTTAAATGGGAAGGTACCACTATACATGGTCACCTTATATAATTATATAATAGAGTAGGGTACTATGTACAAATTAGAGTTAGTTATTTGGGTACAATTCGTACATGATAGGTATAACATTCTTTCACATGGGAAAATGAGTCTCAAGCTTCAGTGGGTGTTGTGGACTATCCATTAGATGGGTAGGATGGACCACAACCATAATGTTGTTATTATATTATGCTCATAACATGTTGTTATATTGCATGAAACATTTTATTGAGTGATACATATATATCTATATTTATTTTTTATATTTCATAGATGTATGTGTTTTCTTTTTAACACGTGTTTAATTTTTGATATATTCTTATGAGAAAATGTATGATGTATTTGAGATTCTTTTCTAGTAGTTGTGAACAAATACATGGTTAAAAATAATGACAAGAAAAGGAAAGTAAAATGTATAAATGTAATGTATAAAAAGGTAAATAAAATTTAAAACACACCAAGTCATGTTAGGAAGCATGTAAAACATTTAAACAATAAAGGAATTTGTGAAACATAATAAATCAAGTTTTAAAATCATGTAAAACAAAAGTATATGGGAAAATATAAAACACACTAGATTAAGTTGTTAAGTGTGTATGACATAAGTGAAATGAAATGATAAAGTGTATAAACATACTAAATCAAGTTTGGGAAGTTTGTAAAATAAAAATTTAATACACACTAAATCAAGATGAGAAGTGTGTAAAATAAAAGTAAATGTTGAAAATGGAATGAAATGTAAAACACACTAAATCAAGATGAGAAGCATGTAAAATGTAAATGTGTTGAAATAATGAAATATAATCACACTAAATCTAGTTGAGAAGCATGTAAAATATAATAAAATGAGATACAAGTAAAAATAATGTCAATGTCAATAAGTATAGTTATATTTGTGACTAATCATGGTATGAAACTTTGAATATACCTTGTGATTAAAACTTGGTCATATCCAAGGTCTTATAGTACAACTCACAAAGGTTAAACCAATGAGGTAAATGCTTATAATGGAAAATGCTTTTATGGATGATAAGATGTTTGTGAGGAAGGCCTAGTCCTATCCAAGGTTTTACATTGTAAACTCATAAAAAGGAGAACCAAAGGGGTTTGATTAGCTCACAAATAATATTCATCAAGGAGGAATACTAGGAATGTTGTCATGAAATAGGGAATGGAGAAAGCATGGCATAGGTATTTGAAAAAAAAAACCTTAGTAGGCATGAATCATACTAAGTAAATAAGTAAGATCTAAGAATTTATTGGATTCCAAATTCAAAAGATATTTGTTCGTAATAAACACAAAATTTTGTGGGTAAATAAATTTAGTACCAAGATCATCTCATGAAGGCTATATATACAAGAAAACTAAAATGGAACTACATTATCACATGTTTTTCATTCCTCAGGACCCCTTATAAAGCTATAGGTATATTATGAAGATTAGGTACTTGCATGAGAAAGTAGGTAGCACTGGAGAGAATTTTGAGATCTCTTATAATAGTCTACTGTCCTACCTCACCCCAGTGGATGTTGGCTCTATCATGAGGCTAAGTATGGAGTTTGAGATTTGACTATAAATAAGAGATGTACTAAGATATGAATCATGTAGTTTAGTGTGATTTTGAATTTTGAATGTTTATTTTTTTATTTTTATCATGGTGTTTTGTTTAGATGATTTGGATTTTAAATTTTTATGGATTTTTTGATTCCTCCTCCATATAGATTTAGAATAACCAAACATGAGTAATAAAAGTGACAATTTTTTTTTTGTAGGCTTTGGTTTTAGGATACAAAATATATAGATATTTTGTCATGTTACTATATAATTAGGATTTCTTGTAAACTAGTATGTGATCTCAAGACTAACCATTTGCATGCTTAGTATGAAGGGAATGTAAGGGGAAAATGGATATCAAAGAGATATGTATATATAGTGATACAATGAGAAATATTCTTGTTAACTAATCACATGGTAAGAATATGATATTTAAGGGGTGTGGATTTAGAATCATGTCACGATAATAAATACCTTTATTTGAACAAAATGACATAATAAGCATAAAAAGAGAAATCATCCTAAAGAAAATAAATGATAATGAAATTAATCCAAAAAACATGAAATTAAGCAATGAAAAATAAATGAATCCATGAAAATTAAATTAACACATGAAACATGAAATAAAGCAAAGAAAAAAAATTAATCCATGAAAATGAATTTAATCCATGAAAATGAAATTAATCCATAAGATATTTTTAGATGATAAGTAAAATATAAGATCAATATATTTTCATAAATCAAGTCCAAATCATGTGATAATGTGATGAAACACCATTATATGCTCACAAATATTGATAAATTTCATGGAAAATATCATCTATAACATTTGATACATCCTTATGTAGCTGAATTGTGACATTAATAAGAGTCTCATCAATCTTCACAAAAATTTATGAAAATACTTCTTGATGTATCATCTCTATAGAGAAATTAGGTATGTTAGAAGAAGAATAATTCTCATGAGGCATCTCTTGTATGGAATACTCAATGTGAGGAACTTATATCAAAGGATAACTAATATCCTCAACTCTATGACGAGATGTAGGCTATAGAGAAGGATGAACCTTTATCTTCAAACATCTTGGAGAGTGTGGTTGAGTTGGTGAAGGCATAGGCCATGGAAAATCACATAAATTATACTATAAAACTTCACACACACACACACACACACACACACACACACACACACACACACACACACACACACACACACACACACACACACACACACACACACACACACAGGTTTTTAGTACACTAATGTTAAATATAATAAACCTCCCCATATTTAGGGATGTATTATATAAATATATTAGGAGGTGGTAGGCTATTATTTTTAGAATTTTCCTTCTTTGAATGAAGTGTATCAATGTAATACCAAAGCAGTTGGTAATGAGTAGAATAATTGTTACCTGTACCACAATAACAAGTATGTCTAAGAGTATAATGTGAAGGTCATCTCTCTATAATAGAAGTAGACCCTAAGGCTTGTTATTATTGATGTGCATGGTAATCCTTGACCCAATGACTAGAAACTATATGAATATCATAATATGGCTCATATTCCCATCATTATGGTAGAGGGTCAAGCTTAGGGAAAGGTAGTATGACATCACCAATATGAGGATAACTTATAATAGGGTCATGTCTATCATAGGCCACATCATGAAATGAGCTCATAATAGTTTAATGTAGTGTAGGCAACATCTTCGGAGGAAGTAAGCTAGAAGGGTCATGGTATATATCAAACCAATAAGGTCTTATAATAACATGGTCTAGAGGCATACTCTAAGGGTATAATTAGTAACTAGAGGAGTAGTGTGTGCGCACTCCATCTCAGACATGTGAACATCAAAATAATAACTAATATTAAGAACTATAGAAGTAAAAAGAACTGTTAGCCAATTTTGGCTACCATAGGATATAATTATAAAAAAAATATCTATAAAGCTTTAATATTGTTGATATATTCATAGGTAACTTTTTAAATGCATGTTAGCATAGTTTAAGGTAAACTTGACAAGTTTAAAGTAATGGTTCATATTGGTTTGTGTTTGTCTAGTTATGTCATGTCTTGGTCAAGTTGGTTCAAAAAAATTTCAAGGTTTAGGAAGTCTTGTTAGGATATGTGACATGTGTCAAAGAACACCTTGTAATCCTTTGGTTTGTACAAGTGCCAAATATGTCAAATCTCATGGTATTACCAAATTGAAATGCTTTTTTGTCCATTTTGTAATGTTCCAAGAAAGAATAGGTAATTTATGGAAGGTAAATAGTAGAGGTAGGTTATTGAAACATCACCCCACATCTTTATAGTAATGAAATATATCCATGAACACTTATCACATTAGTTCAATCAGGTCTCCAAGTAAAATATGACAATTTTCATGGTAAAGGAGAGGTTTTCCAATTTGTGGTTATAGGTTTTTAGAGTAAAATTCCTCACTAGGCACATCCATGGCCTCTTTCATCTCATTTAGACTCAAATAAGGTATTTGGATGAGTTATAGGTCTGAAAAATTTAGAAAACACTTCCTCTTTCCTATCAAGTTCCTTAGCATACTTGAAAAGGTAGTTTTAGCTTGTTCATTACATATAAAGGAGAGAGAATGGTGACCTAAGATTTTGGGAATATGACAAGGTCCTAATGGCCTTAATATTTATGGAATTATTTTTTAGTTTAAATCCCCTCTTATATGAACAATAATTAAGACCATAAAGTGGTCTTAAACCTTGTTAAAACCCTTGAGGCTTGGGTTCAGATAGTACGGCTACAATTTTGAACTCATTAAATTAGAGTGAAGATTATAAAATATTAGAAGGGGTTTTCATAAACCCCATAATGCATTATCTACCATATTTGGCATGTATGAGCAATAAATGATCAAAAAATATCCTAGAAGGTGAAGTTTATAGGTTTGAATATTAAGTTTTGAATGTCTTCATGAAGTTAGATGACACTAAAGACAATGAGAAGGATATCACATCATTTTTCCATCTCCCCAGTGCTTTGAAGATTTCCAAACTTCATATTTTCATATTGTCTTAGGCATTATTCTATGTTGCAAGTTTGGAGTTTGAAGTTTTCCACTATTTTTATACAATCCAAGGTGTTTCAAATCTTAATTCAATTAAATAGTTGTCAAAATGATATTTTAAAAAAATAATAAGATATATATATACATTCAAAGGTTCATAGGGATTGTGTGGACATGTCTACATTACTATAATAAGTTTAGTAGGAGAAGAAGAGAGCTTGCCAATTGGACTACGCAATTTCAAGAAACATGACTATGCTATGTTTAAATGAGAACTCAAGGGAACTTGATTCATGAGGGAAATGTGAAAAGTCACAAGATAGGAGATTATATTGTTCAAAATGTCCATATTATCCAAATAGACTTAAAAAATGACAAATCATATGTAAGATATAGTTATAGACCTAGTATGCACCTACATGCCTATTGGGAGATAGAGTTAGGGAAAACATATCAGTGATGTGGATTGAAGTGTTAGGATATTTGTATAAGATAGGAGAGTGATTAGAGTTCATATCTTTACTAGGAATATCAATAAGGTCAAATCCAACAAAAGAAAAATCAAATCTCAATACCTAATAGTCAAAAAAGGTTTATGAGGACACCTAAAACCAAAAAGTAGTTTTTTGCATAAAAGTGAGAAAAGATTCCAGGTTTGATTTAAGTATGATGATGGAATATGGTCAAGGATGTGATAGTATTTGAATAATATAATTAGTGTGTTTATATTACTAAGGGAGAATAACAATCACTCAAGGAGGAAATCTCCATATTTGCAATCTAGGAGCCAAATTGGAGACTACATAGGCCTACTACTATGAATGAGAAGAATGTGTATGATGGTGTAGTGATAATGGAGGTAATAATTAAAGTATGTTGTGATATAATTTTCCATGGAATATTATGATCAAAAGACAGAAAATAAGATGGATATAGACCTACAATTTTACAAACTTGTAGGTCCACACTCTTAAGCAAAAAATGAAAATATTGCATTAGAGGAGACATTTTGAGCCTTAATAAATCCTACCTATTGGTCATTTTGACCCACATGCTAAGCTATGTATAGAATAGATGAGCTGGACAAAGTATTGGATGGAATGAGTGGTTCAAAGAACACATGTAGCTTGCAAAGCTTTTAAAACACTCTCATTAAAATTAAAGTACAATTTATCAAAGTTTAAGGATCGATAAGTTATCATGGTTATCATGACCTTCATGGAAATAAAATAGGTTTCAAAGGTCCTAGAAACTCATTTTGATCCTTGAAAGCTCTTACACAAACATAAAAGAGCCAGACCATCATCAACACAACATACACAAATAAGCAGGTTAATTTAATTGCACATTAAATAAATGTACTTGGGGAGACTCATAATCCAAAATATCATATGAACATGATTATTCTAGAGCCTAGATCATCTTATACAAGTTTCATGTCTTGATGAGTTTGCTATCTCAAGATATAAAGCTTAAAAGTTAGACTTATAGAGTGAAATAGGCATGTGAACATTAAGTTTAAGATTTGTGAAATAGTCATTTGAATTCAAATGTTTCTAGGTTAAACATGGAGATAACAAGTGTCCAAATATTGGGATTTAAGATCAAATCTAATGATGAGTGGGAAATCTAATAATGTTAATGGGTCTCAAATATACAATAAAGCATATTTGATCATGCATCAAAGACCAATAGTGAGCATCAAGTCACAAGTTTAGCATGAACATGTTGATGAAAAGTGTCAAGATCTCAGGTAATTCAATATAAATCCAATAGTATGTGATTACTGACAAGGTTAGTGGGTCTAGGTAGATTAATGGTACACATGTAATCATATAAAGTAGATCAATGACATGCAATGATTCAAAATGTCAATGGATCCTAAGAGAAAATAAGGTGACAAGTGTCTCAACTATGTTAAGTTAGAATAAAATCAATGGTACATGTTCATTCATACAAAGAAATATATATGGTGCATAAGAGGTTAAGAAGTCAAAGGGTTGATAATAGGATCCTAAGGATTAATGTATAACTAAAAATTGGCAAAATATGGGGAGCCTAGATCAAGATTGATGGTCAACATTAAAAATCAAAATATAGAGGACTTCAATGTAGAGAAAATTTAACTAAGGTCAAACCAAAGGATCCATTAAGCTAAACATGTTGGATAAAGGATATCACCACCTTGATAAGGTAAAATACATAAATCTAAGATCAAACATGATCTGGATAACTAGGAACAAACTCTGAAAAGTCATCTAACACCATTAAAGACCTATAAATCTTTTCAAGAAATTCTAGATTTAGGTTTTACATCTCATTTAAATATAAGAGACCCCAGCCTATGGATCTCCATTTTCAATCAAATCTATATGAAAACTAATGGGGTGATTGGTTTTCATCCATAGTAGATCTATATTCAAGATTTAGAAGTAATGGTAAAATGGTGACTATGCAAGGAATGCGATAAAGAACATCATGAGAAAGATAAAGTAACTCCCTAATAATTTAAGGAACATTAAACATAATTGAGGAAGATAGTGAAGGGCATGAATTTTTAGGAGCTTGAGAGGGATTCATGCTATGGTGGAGATTACTTCTTGTAACTAGTTTTTATCTTCACATTCTCCATCATGTTGATGAAAGACACAATGACATTAATGAATATTGAGGCTCAAGAAGGATTATAATGGTAGTTTTTCTAAGTGGAATTGGGATAATTAATGACTTTTTAATGCCAAATTTTCTCTCTTACCTTATTTCTTCTTTTAAATGCTAGCTTTGAGCTCTTGATTTGTATCCTTCGGCTAGTTATAGAAAACCTCTACTAAAATCACTTTGTAAACTATTTGAAGTAATATAAGATAATTTCATATTCTAGTTTAATTCTAAGTGTGCTTTATTGAAGTTTGATTTATAGAATGCACATTGTCTATTCATCATCTTTAGGTCCTTCATGTACCTTGCTTTAAGACTATTAGTTACTTATAGGTTATGTGAAGTGTTAGCTAGTGAGGTTTATCTTGAAGTGTTATAAGTCCATAGTGCCTTACATAGACCTATATCTTCCTATCCTTCATGTTATAGGTCTCTTTTCAAACTTCATACAAAATACTCATGTTTGGAACTCTATCATAGAATCTGATCAATCTTTGTTTTTATTAGATTCATTACTAGTCATCAAAGTGTCTAATTTGAGAGTGGATCATTAAATAGTTGGTGCATTATCACACTTAAAGTAGGTTTTTATTCATGTATTTTATAACTTTTTCATCTTATTAGATTAAGTTTAAAGAAGAAAGATTCAAATTATCATATCTAAGGAGTTAGCCTCATTAAAATCCCTAGAGGTCCGACCAAAAATTAGGTAACCCACAACCTAGGGTCATTCCCATGTTGAACTAGGTTTGAGAGCAAGACATAAACACTCCCACTTTTAGCTAGGCTATAACCTAGAACCTCCAATAGTTTCTGACACACCTAGTAGGACATATTCTATTTGGCATATCCAAATTCTAGAGTTGTGAATAAGTATTTATAGTAGAGGGAGACATAAAACATCATCAAGAGTTGAATATTATCTAGGTTGTAGAGTTCATAGCATCATTCATACAAGACCTCTCATGCCAAAGGTTACTAGAAGATCAACTACTAAAGGTATTCCCTTTGAATTCATTGAGCTACCTTCTGCTTCATATAAAAGAGCAAGATTCAATAGGATAGGTCCTTATCCCCAAAATAAATATTCTTCTCCTGGTCATCCTATTATTTTAAGTATTACAACCCCCACTATGCAAATACAAAATACACACTTTTATACCCTTCAATGGTGGCATCCATCTTAACCTTTAGCAACATGATGATATCATTAATACCTCTTTGAAGAGTCTACCATACTTCATGGAATAAAACTCCACCACTCTTATCAAGCACATTGATGACATTGCAAAACTTTGTTCAGTACATAACATTACACAAGAGAATGTATCCATGAGACTACTAGCCACATCTTTGAAAGGTAAAGCCCTGGAATGGTATAGGGTCTAGCTCCTACCTTAATCAATACTTGGGATGAGTTTGGTGAATGCCTATGTAAACATTTTGAAGATATAAGTGATCAGATGTCACTAGTTAAATAACTTACCTCATATCATGATGGCATCCAAAGAATCTATGGTTGATTTTAACTATAGATTCTAAAAGCCTTAGGATATGATCCTTATCATCATTAAACCCACACCTAATTATTATTTTATTTACTATTTGAGAGCATTAAATTTAGACATTATAGTCATGATCTAATATATGGGTGGGATAAATCTACCTAAGGATTATGAGATAGCTATAATGGTAGAAAACTATTTGACACAGGCAAAGAAACTAATTCCAAGACCTCTCATGGCACTTTTTCTTGAGTTTTAGCCAATTCCACCTACCATTGCTCCATTTACCACTCCAAATAATCAAACCTAACCTAATTATAATCAAATGGATAAATTTGTAAGGATTGAGATCTTGTTCAAGGCACAAAACAACAAGTTAGTGGATCTAGAGAGACAACAATAGACTTCATACAGACCATACCAAGGTCCCTTCCAGGTCTAATACCTTTCTCAATCCTATAATAGACCCCCTTATCCATCAAATCAATAAGGCCAAGGCCAAATTACATAAGATATATCTTATAATAGCCATAATCCCATAGTCACAAGTAGGTTAAGAGCCTTAGTTCCCACACAAAATAACCTTACATAAGAGGGTCAATGGTAATCAAGAGGGCAATCTAATGAGATGGTAATGGTTACAAGTAGAGAAATGTATCAAGATCCTAGTTGACAACATCATCCTTCATTTTAAAGCCATGACATAATGCCTCTTCCACAATAAGGTCCTCTAATGAATCAAGATAACATGCCTACCTTGAAAACATTGGAAGATCAAATTCAGAAAGGGAACATGGGTAAGGCACAAGCTAACACCATATGCATAAAATTTGAAGAAGGGGAGTATATGTTTAAGCATGTGGTAGTAAACATGGGATAGACTATATAAAGGTAAGATGAAAAAGATGAAAAAGTTAGTGAACAAGAGCCTCATAATCATCTTGAAGGAATTTTAGACCTATAATTGGATGAATGGGCAACTGACAATCATGGATTTGATCCATACACTAATATTGAAGAAGTCTTAGGGGTGTACTATATGCATGATGAAGGTTCTATTATATCTTACCTAACTAACACCACTCAGAGGAAGATGGTCTATAAAATTTATTCTTTGATGGATCAATGTCAAAGAATGGTAGTGAAGTTGGAGCCATGCTAGTTTCACCCTCAAATTTGAAGTACTATTCAGCTACAAGATTTCAATTCAGTTTCACTTCAAACACAACTAAATATGAATCTCTTTTACATGGTTTGTAAGAGGCAATAAGAAGAAGTCAAACATATTAAAGTCAAGGGTGATAGTAAGCTTGTTTTTTAATAGGTAAGAGGCATAAGTGTAATTAATAACCATATTTTGAAAGCTTACAAGCATTGTGTATGGAATCTCGTACAGGACTTCTTGGTATTCAATATACAATCCATACTAAAAGAGGTAAATAAACATGTAGATAGGCTTGCATCCATTGGAGCTCAATATGAGGTTTTAGAAGGAGTCAAAGGCAACCAAAATCAAGATAAGATCAAGGTCATATATAAGCCATCTATGCCTGATAATGAGGTGAGCTAACAGGTGTTTGATAATGATGACCAAATTATATGTTTTCTTATTTAGGAGGAAAAATTCTACCATAAGAATAAAAACAAATTCCAACATCAGTATGATGATCAGATAGTGTAGATAAGATCCAAAAAACTACCTAAGGGGATTGTAACATTGTAAATAATCTTCAATGAAGATGACCAAGCAAGGAGGGGCAAGGAATGTATCTCAGCCAAGGAGGAACATTATGAAAAGATAGAGATCTTCAAGGATAAATTGTTGAAGTTAGGAAAGATTAAGATAGAACAAGAGAGATCTAAATTTGTTTCTTTATTCCAAGAGTTATCTAATGTATTTGCATGGGAATACAAGGATTTGAAAGGTTTTGATCCCAAGATTTCACAACATACCATTGAACTAGAGAACAATGCAAAACCAAAAAGGTAGAAACAAAGGCTTATCAACCCAAGAGTCAAGGAGTTGATGAGAAAGAAGCTATTTAAGTTGATTGAATCAAAGATAATATTCCCCATTAAAAATTCCTCATGGGTGGCAAACCTTGTGCCAGTGAGGAAGAAGAATGGGGAAATACATTTATGTGTTGATTTTAGGGCCTCAATAAAGTGTCCCTAAAAGACCATTACCCACTGCACTCAATGGATCAAATTATTCAAAATGTGGTAGGTTCTCATATATTCTAATTTATTAATGGCTACCTTAGTTATAATTAGATTATAGTCAAAGGAAAATATAGGCATAAGACTCTTTCACCATAAAGTGGGGCATGTATGCATATATGAAAATGCCCTTTAAACTATCCAATGCTAGAGTAACAATCTAGAAGTTAATGGATGTTTCTTTTGAAGTTTTGATCAATAATATGGTGCTCATATACTTGGATAACATCACTATTTTCTCAAAGGACCCAATTGATCACATTTCTCACTTGAGGTTAGTATTTGAAAGATGTAGAGAATTTAGTGTGTCATTGAATCCTAAAAAACATATATTTTCTATTAATGAGGGTAGGTTATTAGGCAATGTGATGTCTAAAGATGGTCTTTCCATAAAAACTAATAGAGTTGAGTCTATGTTATCTTTACCCTTTCCTAAGCACAATAAGGGTCTACAAATTTTCTTAGGAAAGATTAATTTTATAAGAAGGTTTATCCCAAGGTTTATAGAGTTGGTCAAGCCTCTTACTCTGATGTTGAGAAAATGCAAGGAGTTTACATGGAAAAAATAAGTTAAGAGGGGTTTTGAGTCCATAAAGGAGGCCATATATCATTCCCATACACTTATTAATCCTAATTTTAATAAATAATTCTACTTGCATGCCTTCTCTACATTGGATACAATCTTTTCCATGTTGATATAGGAGAATGAGCAAGGTTTGGAATAGCCTATTGCTTTCTTTAGTCAGGCCTTGAAAGGGTATGAACAGAGGTATAATTTTATAGAGAAACATGCACTTATGTTAGTGAGACATTTGAATAAATTTAGGCACATGGTATCCAATAGTAAAATCATACTTATGGTGGTACACCCAAGTGTTAAAGAGTTTATAATCAATAGAGACCTCAATGAAAAAATACCTACATGGGTGACCAAATGTATGGAGTATGACTTTAAGGTTAGATTTGAAAATATTGTAAGGAGAATAGGGTTATGTTAACACCTTGAATCATAAGTAAATTAAGATAAAGTTCAAGTGATGGTAGTCTATGATAACCAACATGCAACTATAGATAACACACCTTTCAGTTGGATACATGATATAATAAAATTTCTTGAGTTAGGCCAATGTCCTATGGGACTAGATAAAGATAATAAAAGGCACTTTAGGTTCAAAATTATACCTTATGTCTTTATAGATGGAGTATTTTTCAAGAGAGGCACATGAGGCATGCTTCTAATGTGTGTGGAGGCATGCCAAACAGGCAAGTTGCTTGAGCAGTTCTATGATGGTCTAGTTGGAGGGAACTTTGCTACCAAGAAAATAGCCTCCAAGATCATTAGAGATGGGTAATTTTGTCCTTTAATTTTTATATATGCACACTCTTAGGTAATTAAATTCCCAAAATGTGTAATGTTTGTTGGCAAGTAGAAACTAGCTACCCTTCCCTTGCAACCCATACAAGTATAACAACCTTTCATGCAATGGGGATTAGATTTCATAAGGATGATACACCCCCTTCAATTAAAGTACATAAATGGATCATTATATATATAGAATACTTTACAAGGTGGGTTTAAGCAACTACTCTTAAAGAAGCTAATGAAGATTTTGTTTTGGACTTTTATGATAGTCTTGTGACTAGACTCAGTGTGCCTTCTACAATTATTTATAAAAAAAATTAGGGATTTAGTATAAAAAAGGCATGTGAGTGGGATCTTTCACATGCTACTACTTGAGTGGATGATCTGAATAAAGTTTTGGATTGTTTGAGTAGTCCAAATATCACATGTAACTTACAAAGATTTTGAAACATTTTAAATAAAATTAAAGTGTAGTTTTTCAAATGTTAAGGATCGACAGGTTCTCATGATGATCATGACCTTTATGGACATAAATCAAGTTTAATATGTCCCATAAACTCATTTTAAGCCTTGAAATTTCTTGTATAAACAAAGAGATAGACTATCATCAACATATCATGTAGAAATAATTAGGTCAATCTGATTAGACATTTAATAAATTCACCTAGGGAGCCTCACAAACCAAAAGATCATATGGATATGATGATTTTAATGCCTATATCATCCTCTACAAATTATGTGTCTTGGTGAGATTGCTATCTCAAGATATAAAGCTTCAAAGTTAGACTTGCAGAGTGAAATGGGCACACTGACATCAAGTTTAAGATTTATGAAATAGCCATTTGAATTCAAATTTTCCTAGGTTAAACACAGAGCTGATAAGTTTCCAAATATTTTGAGATAAGATAAAATCTAATGGGGAGTAGGAAAAATGACAATTTCAATGGGTTTCAAAGATCTAAGAGATCACATTTGATTATGCATCAAAGATCAATAATGAAAATCAAGTCAAAAGGTCAACATGAATGCATTGATGACAAGTGTCAATATCTTGATTACCTAAACATAAATCCAATGGTATATGGCAAATGATAAGGTTAGTGGGTCTAGGAAAATTGATAGTGTGTGTACAATCATACAAAATAGATCAATGAGTAGTGAATCAAAAGCTTAATGAGTCCTAAGAGCAAATGTGAAGGTGACAAGTGTCTCAACCATGTTAAGCTGGTAGAAGATAAATAGTACACATGCATGCATATAGATAAATATATATAATTAATAGGAGGTTAAGAAGTCAAAGAGATGATAGCAAGATCATGAGGATGAATGCATTACTAATAATTAGTAAAATATGGGGAGCCCAAATCAGGATCGACGGTCGACATTAAAAGTCAAAATCTAGAGGACTTCAATGTAGAGAAATTTTGAGTAAGGTCAAACTAGAGGATACCATGGAGGTAGAAACATTGGATAAAGTATCTCACCACATATAGTAGGTAAAATACATAAATATAAGATAAAACATGATCTGTATAACCAAGAGCAAACTCTATAAAGCCATCTAATACCATTAAATCCCTATAAAGTTTTTTGAGAAATTTCAAACATAGGTTTTATGTCTCATTCAGATCTAATAAACCCTAGCCTATAGATCTCCATTTGAATTCATATCTATATGAAAACCAATGGGGTGATTGGTTTTCATCCATAGGAGATCTATATTCAGTATCTAGAAGCAATGGTGGAATGGTGACTATGTAAGGAATGCTGAAAAGAACATCATGAGTAAGCTCAAGTAACTACCTGATAACATGAGTAACACTAAGCACAATTGAGGAAGATAGTGAATGGAATTAATGCTAAGGATATCAAGAGGATTCATGTTGTAGTGGGGATTTCTTCCTACAACTAGTCTTGATCTTCACATTCTCCATCACACCAATGAAAGACACAGTGGCGTTAATGCAAAGGGAGGCTCAAGAAGGATTATGATAGTAGTTGTTCTAAGTGTAATTGGGCACATTAATGACCTTTCAACACCAAAATTTCTCTCTTGACTTCTTTATTCCTATAAATGATAGCTTTGAGATCTTGATTTATATCCCTTGGTTGGGAATAGTAAACCTCTATTAAAATCACTTTATAAACTCTTTGAAGCAATATAAGACAATTTTAGATTATAGTTTAATGCTAAGTGTGCTTTATTGAAGTTTAATGTATAGAATGTATGTTTTATATTCATCATATTTAGGTCATTCATGTACCTTGTTTTAATAATATTCGTTCCTTGTAGGTTTTGTGAAGTGTTAGCTAGTGAGGTTTCTCTTGAAGTGTCATAAGTGCATAGTGCCTTACATAGACCTATCTCTTCTTTTCCTTGAATTTTCAAGTCTCTTTTAAACCTTCATAAAATATACTCATGTTTAGAACTCTATCATATAATCTAATCAATCCCTATCTCTATTGGATTCATTAGTAGTCATGAAAGTGTCCAAGTTGAGAGTGAAACATTGAACATTTGGTGCATCACCTCACTTAAAATAATTTTTCATTCATGTATTTTATCCCATTTTCATCCAAATAGATTAATTTTTAAGAAGAGAGATTTAAATTTTCATATCTCAGGATCTAGACTCATTAAAAACCCTAGATGTCTAACCCAAAATTAGGTAACCCACAACGTAGGGTCATTCCCATGTTGGACTAGGTTTGAGAGTAGGATTTAAACACTCCCACTATTAGCTACGGTGTAACATATAACCTCCAACACTACCACAATTGAATAATTATAGAGGATATTGTGATAAAATTTAGGTTGCCACCTATAGTTTTCCATATCATCAAATGTCCTTGTGAAATGGAGAAACATAGTCAAAGGCTGATTAAGTCTAAAACTGCATAAATCATGCTTAACCCTCAAGGATGAATGTATAGTTTCAAAAACATGTAGTTTTAAGAGCATGATAAGGGGATTATATGAATATAATGGAGGATGTTTAAAATCTATGATGAACACTTATAGGGGTTATAATTAGTATAGAAGGTCGTTAAATCTAAAATCATCCTTCTTGAGCTAAGGAATCACAAAGTAACCTGATAAGCCTTCTCCTTCACATGTGAACTCATGTGGGAAAATGTATGGTGGAAAATGAGTTTTTTAGGTGTTGGAGAGGCCATAATTCCATAATATAGTTGAATTTATGTCTATTTAAATGTTATTTATACTATGAGCCATCCTTAAGAAGACTAGACACTTAAAACTCCCTTGAAACACTCTTAAGAATCTAAGAAGGTATGGTTTGATGCTTAGAAATTGATGGAGGTTTTGCATGGGGCCAATTGTAATTTTTGGTAAGGGATAGGTCCATAATATTCCATATTGTGAAATTATATAGAAGGGATATGTCCTTAAATTTATGAACCATATTTCAGATGGTAAGCATGTCTAAACCCTTGAAAGAATCCAAAGAGAGGGAAAGTGAGACAAATGACATAAAGTGTATTTATTTATATATGATATGATCATGATGACCTTAAATTGTCTCATAGGCATCTAAATAGGCTATTGGTTAGCATGTGGAAGAAACTGTTATATATAAATAGTCTTAGAAAGGGTTGTGGTAGGCCTAAAAATGTAGGTTTGGGTGGCTCTTCATGAAATATAACTGAGTGAGGCCTAATAGAGTTTATTGAGACCATATATGACCTTGAGAATACATTTTAATATTACATACAATCCCTCATGATAGGTATAAAATAAAATTTGTGGATTTCAAACCAATTACAAATAAGTAGAGAAGATAATTTGAAGAGTCTCAAGGCACCTATGGAATTAGTGACAGTTGGAAAAGATGTTGCAGGTCCTAGAATGTTTGGCATATTTAAAACATTAGCATAGAATATTCTCATGTATGAATAAGTGTCCAAAATAGGGGAAAAAAGTTAGAAACCAATTATTTGATTTTGTTAATCTTAAATCAAGAAGAAGATTAGTTTCAAGAGGGAAGGGTTATGTGTCCTTCCTATGCCAACTTTAGGAAACTCATCATTACTCCATTTTCACACATATTGAGAGAGCCCTTAGGACTATTTATAACCTATTTTCTTGTTGTAACTACCATCATGATGGACTAAACCTATCATATGTAACTCCAAATTTCTCTTTCTCTCTTTTATCACTTTCTCTATAAGTATGCCTATTTTTGACATTTGTAAAGGTCCTCCACCTGAGGACGGTGATGCCTTGCTCATTTATATCCCTTGTATCAATAAATACTACTAGTTTTACCTTCTTATTTGACTATAATTAATATATATGCATGGATAATTGATATTTTTAAGTGATTTGCTTGGTCTTCCTTGACATGTTATCTTCTTATTTTAATACCTATATTCAATTTGAAAACTTATTTTATAGGTCATGTGAAGTTTTCAAGTGAAGTGTAAGGGTTGAGTGAGCTTACCTATTAATTAATGTCATTTTAGACCTCTTGATTAGTCTTCCTAACCTAATCATATATCACAACATCCATATTGAAATCTTGATTTAGATTAGGAGTAATGTATGTTTAGATTAGTTTCATGGTCTACATGTACAAATGCAATTAGTTGGTAGTCATCAATAAATTTGGTGTATCACCTCCCTAGTTAGGTTTATTTCATGTTATCACTCTCCCTTTTCCATTACAATCTATTAGTGTAGTGTTGTAATCCTAATTGATACATCAAGGGGAGATAGCCATATAACCTAGAGGCTTAGTCTACTTAGAAGTCATCCATAATCTAGGAATAATCCCATTGTATATCTCAATTGAGAGTGATTGAAGACACCCTATCAAGGGTGAAAATTTGAGACATAAAGGTTTTTCCACACTCAATGGGACAATGTATAAAGTGGTTGAAGGATTTTTGGTGTTGTCATTCAACATATCATCATTTAGAAGTAGTTTAACAAACATCAATGGCAACTCCAAATGACTATTAGATGGTTTAAGTAGCCAAGGTGCTTAGAAATTAGAAAATTGGTATGTATCATTAATCATATGATCAAAATTATTTTTGTGTACCTTCATATCAGTCAAGTGAAGTTAATTTTTTCATGGATTCTCCTCAAGTAGCTCTAAAATAGCTTCCTACCAAGTTTACCAACAACCCACATATCCCTCTAATAAACCTTGCCAAGGCTATGTTTCTGCTTATTCATTCTAATCTAGCTTTAAAAAAACCATACTAGACCTAGTAAGGATGGTAACAATGACTAATAGAGAATTAATGCATGGTGTAAATTATCATATCTATCCCATTTAAGATATTAAATATATATTGAAAGGACTTTAGAGAATGTGGGCATATGTTGAGAAGGAAGATCATCTAGCCAATGAAAGGTTAGAGTTTAAGGGGATGATACACTTAGTGGAAGATATGATAATGAGGTGGGAAGGAGAGTATATCCAATACAATCAAAAACCTTCTTATATATCTTATACACCCAAGTTTCAAATCTATATTCCTCAAGAAGAACTTATCCCTATTAAATTAACCCATACTCTCCCTCAAGATCCTCAAACCATCCCTTCATGGAGACCATCTTGGACTAAGACCCCTAATTATGTCATGTCTACTCTTGATAAAGAGCCTTCTCCCATGCCTATCCAAAGTCAAGAAAAGGACAAGTGTATGGAATAAATTCAAAATATCTCTCAATCCCTTCAATATCTTCACTTATCCTTCACGTTTCATCCATCCATGAATTTCAAGACACCTCAAAGTTTGATAAATAAATTGAAGAGTGGAAAAATAAGAATAAAAAATGTTCAATTTAGTTCTCTTCTCCATCCCTTCAAGAACATCATGATCAACCTAGTACTCTTGAAATCCTAAGTTAGAAAGATAATCTAAAAGATTTAAATCAAAATAATGAAGTATCTTACTCTCCCATCATCTCATTTTTTGAAGGAGAGTTAGTTGCATTGATGGCATAAGATGGATGTTCAGATGTGAAGGAGAGTTTTTCAAAGCTAGGTGATCAGGTTGAAACTCTTGAAAATGAAGATAAATCACCTACAAATGAGTCTCAATAAGGCTATAAGGATAGTGTTACAATGTGTAATATGAATAAATATTTATTGGTATTCCTCTTTGTCAAGAAGGAAAAAAATTGCCTTCAAGGATGATGAGATATATTGTCTTGATTGTGGAGTTAAAGATATCATGGCAACAATCCTTTGTGAAAGTGATTTCATTGAAAAGAGTGAAGAAGAAGATATTGATCAAGCATGGTATCAATTGTACCATAGTTTCAAGGAATAAATGGACTTACTTAACAAGAATATGAACCATATAGAGCATGAATATGAATGTCAACATGAAATTGGTGAAGTGGGTAGCCTCCTAGAAAAGTATAGATCAAGTTTGGCACAAGAGAGACATCATGAGATTAGTCTTAAATGGGAAGAACTTTCATTGTTCATGGAGGAAGAGGAATACCAATATAGATCTTATGGATTAATAATTAATGAAGAAGAATCCATCTTTAAACTTTGTCATGAATATTTTTAAGCATGTGAAGCAATTGACTAGCCTATTTTCCTTTAAGAAAATGGAAATATTGAAGTTAAACTTGACATGTTTTCAAGTGTTTAAGAAGAGGTTGCCTTTTGGGATGAGATATAGTTTTTTTATATAGTCTGGATGGTGAAATATATACCATGAGGAGAGTGATAATAATTTTATCTTGGCCAATGAGTATGATCAAGATATACATGAGAAATACTTTGAAGAGAACACCATGCTTGATGACCTTGTTGAGTCTCATGAGCAAGTTAAAGAAGGCCTTCAAGACATTTAGAACTCCTACTTGGAAATTTTTAATGTGTTTGAAGAGTGTAGTAGGATGGAATCTCAAGAAGAAGTTTTTGCTGAAGAGTTAAAATCTCTTATAAAGCTAACAAGTTTTATTATCTGTAACCAAGAAGTTTAAATCCATGGTGTAGCAAGGTATGATGAATATAACACTCTTCAAGATAAACATGAGATAGAGTTTCAAAATCCAATAGAAGCTGAGGCTATTGATACCTTTATAAATAAAGGTATGATCATATTGGATTTATCCAACACTACCAAAGGTGGCCAACAACATGAGGTGTGCTTTGAAACAAAAGATGAGTAGGTCTACATTAGATACATGTTTACTGATGATCCACTTGTGAGCATGCCAATCATGTTGGAAAACAAGAATTATGATCCATAAAATGTTATAGTAAAAGGGAATATTTTTATAAAATATGTCTCATCTCATGAAATAATTGATTTAAGAATCTTTCAATTTGAACTTAGAGGAGGAAGGTATATAGGTTAGTTGTACATAGTATTTTTTTTACATGAGTGACTATTAGCACAAGTGTGTTGGTTTGTTTTATCTTATTACTTATTATGTGTGGATTTGGTGTTTAAATTTATTTTGATATGTTGGTGAGGTAGTCAAATATTTAAATTATTTAAAGAGGTTTTTAAGTTAAGTGTCAAGGTCAAACCAGGATTTGTATTGAGTGAGAGATGACTCCATGCCTTGTGGATGGACTAGGAAACCAGTCTAAGGTGCATAACAAGCATAAAAACATAGGATATAATTTAAAAAAACTTTGTCTATCAATATTTAATCTTGTTGATAGATTCATAGGTAGCCTTTTTCAATGCATATTAGCATAGTTTAAGGTAAATTTTACAAGTTTAAAGTAATGGCTCATATTAGTTTGTTCTTATCTAGTTATGTCATGTCTTGGTCAAGTTGGTTCAAAAAAATTTAATGGTTTATTAAGTCTTGTTAGGTAATGTGACATGTGTCAAATAAAAACTTTTACTCCCTTGGTTTGTACAAGTACCAAATATGTCAAACACTCCTCATGTTATAACCTATTTGAAATGTCTTCTTGTCCATTTTGTAATGTTATAAGAAAAATAAGGTAAGATATGATAGGTAAATAATATAAGATATTATTGAAACATCACCCCAAATAATTAAATTCATGAAATACCTCCATGATCACTAATCACATCATTTCAATCAGGTCTCCAAGTAGAATATGTCAGTTTTCATGAAAAAGGAGAGGTTTTCCAAAGGGTGGTTATATGTTTTTAGAGTGAAGTTAATTTATAGGAACCTCCATGGCCTATTAAATATCCATTAGAATCAAATCAGGTATTTTTATGAGATTTAGGTCTCAAAAAATTATAAAACACTTCATCTATCCTATTGAGTTCTTTGGCATGCTTGTAAAGGTAGTTTTAGTTTGTTCATTCCATAAAATGGAGAGAGAATGGTGACGTAATATTTTATTTAGATGAGGGGGTACTAATGGCCTTAATATATATGTAATTAGTTTTTAGTTTTAACCCCACTCCTTTATGAACAATCATTAAGACCATGAAGTGGTCTTAAACCCTACTAAAACCCTTGATGCTTTGTTTTAGATAGTATGGCTACAAGTTTAAACTTGTTAAAGTAGGGTGAATATTTTATAACCTTATTATGGGTATAAATAATACTCATAATGAAATATATACCATATTTGGTGTGTATGAGCAATTAATAAGAAATAAAATCTTTTAGAAGGTGAAGGTTGTAGGTTTGAAAATTAAGTTTTGAATGCCTTCATGAAGTTAGATTCCATTAAATACCATGAGAAAGATCTCAAATAATGTTTGAATCTCCTCAATGATTGAAAGATTACAAAAATTCATATTTTCATATTTTTTGATGCATTTTTCTATACTGTAGGTCTGGAGTTTGAAGTTTTCCATTATTTTCATACATTCTAAGGTGTTTCAAAGCTTGCTTTAATTGAATAGTTATCACAATGAGATTTTGAACCAAAACTAATATGCTAAGATACATTTATATGTTCATAAGGATTGAAGATAAATGTATACATTACTATAATAAGGTCATAATAGCCCAAGGAAAAGAAGATATCTTGCTAAATAGACTATGCAATTTCAATAAACATGACTATGTTATGTTTAAATGATAACTCAAGGTAACTTGAGTCATGAGGGACATTTGAAAATTCAAAAGGTAGGGGATTATATTTTTCACAATGTCCATATTATCTAAATAGATTGAAAAAATGATAAATCATATTCAAGATATATTTATAGACCTAGTATGCACATATAGGCCTGTTGGGAGATAGAATTAGGAATGCATATAAGTGATGTGGATTTAAGTGTTAAGAGGATTGTATAAGTTATAAGGAGAGTGATTATATATCCTATATTTATTAGGAATTTCAATAAGGTCAATACAATAAAAGAGCAATCAAACCTCAATACCTAATAGTCAAAAAAGTCCTATGAGAACAACTACAATGAAAAGATAGTTTTGGCACAAAAGTGAGAAAATATAAAAGGTTTAATATAAGAATGAAGATGGAATATGATAATGGATGTGATAATATTTCAAGAATATAGTGAGTGTGTTTATATTATTGAGGTAGAATAACAATCACTTAAGGATGAAATCTCCACACTTGTAGTCTAGGAGCCAAATTGAAGACCGTATAGGCCTGATAGTATGAATAAGAAGAATTTGTATGATGGTGTGGAGAGAATTGAGGGAATAATTGAATTATGTTTTTATATACTTATCAATATAATATAATGATTAAAATACAAAAAATAATATGGATGTAGACCTATAGGTCTACACTCAAGCAAAAAATGAAAATCTTGCATTAGAGGAGACATTTTGAGCCTTAGGTAGTCCTAAAACCATATAATACTTATATAAGATATTTTGAGAAAATTTAAGGTGCCAAATATAGTGTTCCATATCATAAAATTTCGTTTTTAAAGGGAGAAACATAATCAAAGGCCCATTAAGTCTAAAATTGCCTAAATCATGCTTTAACCCTCAAGGATGGATTATAGTTTCAAGCACATGTACTTCAATGAGCATGATAAGGGGATTATACGTATATAATGGATGATGTTTATAATAAATTTTTAGTACTTATAGGGGTCATGATGATTATGGAAGGTATTTAAATCTATAATTATCTTTCTCAAGCCAAGGAATCAAAAAGTAACATGAGAAGCCTTACCCTTCACATGTGAAATCATTTGGGAAAATACATGGTAGAAATAAAGTTTTTAGGTGTTTGAGAGGCATAAAACCCAAAATTACTAGAATTTTAGTAACATTAAAGGTTATGTATATTATGAACCATCCTTGAGAAGACTAGGCACTTAAAAATGTCTTGAAACACTCCTAAGAACCCAAGAAGGTTGGTTTGATGCTCATAACTTCATGGAGGTTTTGCATGTGTAAAATTGGAATTTTTAGGTGAGGTAAATGTCCCTCCACTTATATATTGTGACATTATATATAAGGGATAGGTTATTAAATTTATAAACCATAGTTAAGATGGTAAACATGTCTAAATCCTTCTTAAACCCTTGAAAGAACTTGAAGATAGAGAAAGTGAGATAAATGACTTCAAGTGGATTTATTTGGTTGTGAGATGATTAGGATGACTTTAATGGGTCTCATAGGCATATAAATAGGCCATTTGTTAGCACATGCAAGGTATTGTTGTATATAAATAGGCTTATAAATGACTATTGTAGGCATGGAAATGTAGGTTTGGGTGGCTCTTCATGAAATCTAACTGATTGAGGCCTAATGGAGTTTCTTGAGACCATTTATGAACTTGAGAAAAAAATTTAAGAGGACATCCAAATAATGATGATAGATGTTAAAACAAATTTTTGGTTTTCAAACCAGTTGTAGAGAAGTAGAGAATAAAACTTGAAGAGTCTCAAGGCACCTATGTAATTGGTGACAATTGGACAAGATGTTGCAGGTCATAGAATTATTGAAATACTTATAAAATCAGCAAAAAATATTCTCATGTATGAACATGTATCCAAAATAGGGATAAATAGTTAGAAAACAACCAATTGACTTTGTCAATATTAAATCAAGAAGAAGAGTAGTTTTAAGAGGGAAGGGTTATGTGTTATTCCTATGCCAACTTCATGAAACTCATAATTAATCCATGTGCACACATTTGGAGAGAGAAATTAGGACTATTTGAAACCTATTTTAGTATTGTATCTACCCTCATGATGGATGACACCTGTCATATGCAAATCTAACATGCTCTCTCTCTCTCATTTCTCACTTTCTCTATAAGTATGCCTATTTTTAGCATTTGAAAAGATCCTCTACCTAAGCATGGAAAATACATGATCATCTATATGCCTTGTATCAATAAATACTACTAGCTTTACCTCATTCTTTGGCTATACTTGGTGTGTATACATGCATAGTTTATCTTGTTAAGTGATTTTCTTGGTATTTCTTGACATGTTATCCTATTATAATACCTATACGCAATTTCAAAGATTCTTTTGTAGGTCATGTAAAGTGTTCAAGTGAAGCGTAAGGGTTGAGTGAGATTTATTATTCATTAGTATCATTTTTGAGCTCTACCTTATATCAATAAATACTACTGGCTTTACCTCTTTCTTTGGCTATACTTGGTGTGTATGCATGCATAGTTGATCTTGTTAAGTGATTTGCTTGGTATTGCTTGACATGTTATCCTATTATCATACCTATATGCAATTTCAAAGATTCTTTTGTAGGTCATGTAAAGTGTTCAAGTGAAGTGTAAGGGTTGAGTGAGATTTCTTATTCATTAGTATCATTTTTAACCTCTTGATTAGTCCTCATAGACTAAACATCTATCATAACCTCTCTATTGAAATGCCAATGTAAGAGATTCAGATTGGGAGTAGTATATGTTCAAATTAGTCTTATGGTTTACATGTGTAAATGTATTTGTTTATTAGTGATCAATCAGTTTGGTCTATCACCTCCATAGTTAGGTTTATTTCATGTTATACCTCTCCCTTTTCCCTTGCAAGCTAGTAGTGTAGTGTTGTGAGCCTAATTGATACATCAAGGGGAGATAACCCTATAACATGGAGGTTTAGTCTACTTAGATTTCACCCACAACCTAGGAATAATTGAATTGTATAGCTCAAGTGAGAGGGATTGAAGACACTCTCTCAAGGGTGAAAATTTGAGCCATAAAAAGAACTACATGAATGAAATCAAGAGAATGATGTAAAGTAGAATGGTATCTAAGTATCTCTACATTTTTATCTTGAGAACATATAGATAAAAAGGGATCATCTAAGGAATATCCATCATCATAATTAGGAGTGTGAAGGTCAATGGTACACCATCAATGATTTTATCAATTAAAGAGGCATGAAGAATAGAGTGTTTTATTTTTTGAGTGGTAATAATGTCATCTAATGGTTTTTTATTAGATTAATGTGAAAGGAAAATAGGTAATTGAGTGATTATGTTAGGAGAGAGATTGGAGGTTTTGATTTTCAAAATGATCTCATCTAGTTCATCATCATTTGAATCTAAAATATTAGGTGGTATAATTCTTATTAATTTAGGATGACCATTATAACCTCTAGTAGAATTTATGGGATAGTTAAAACATTGTGATTTATGAAATGGGATGTTAGGTAAAGGTTCAAGGGTAGGTATTTTGAAAACACCTCTTTATTGGTATTGTTCAGAATTATAAGGATTGGTATCTCCTTGAATTTTCTATATAACATTGTTATAAGGAAACTTAACACATTAGTATGCTGACAAGGCTACTACTCTCATGTGATATGTCTATGTTCGATCGAGTAAAATGTTATAATAAAGTGTAAAGTTAAAAATGACAACTTTAACATGCACTATAATAGGGGAGAAATGATAGGGAGCTAAACACATCCTAAAGGAGGCATTTGTCTTCTATCATATCCTTGACATGTATTTTGAGTATATTTGAGATTACATTTAGAATATCTAAGTGTTTTAATAAAATTAAGGGAATCTATGCAATTGGCTGAATCTTCATCAATTAATGCATGTTTAATTTTTATATCTCATATTTGGGGACACTAATGAATAATGGAGGATTATCCACATGAAACAATATCTCATCAATAATGGAAGAGATAGGGAATTTGAGTGAAAGAGATGTGTCTACCATTTCATCAACATGGATATCAATTTATTCACATTGTTAAATGGTGTCATCTTCAGACCCAAAAAAGTTAGATTCTTTCCCCATGGGTGGGGTATGAGGGATGTTAATTTTTAATAAGAGTTGTATTAGACAATTATGATGATGAGGATAATCTATCATGAGTTTAAAAAAAAGGTATTTTAGATGGGAGGTGTGACATTTTAGCTATAGGATCCCATTCATCATATCCCATTAAAATTTTATCATTTAAAGGTAAATTATTTTATAGTAAAAACTTTGATGGGGTAGTGGAAGTGTATTGAAATTAATTTTGGTAAGGTGTGTTTGTTTTAAATTTGGTTAATTTGGGTTGATTGATTATATCTATTTGTGTTGTTTTATATGATGTGGTTGAATCATTGGTTATTTCTCATGTTTGAGAGGAAGAATTACCAATGATATAAGGTTGTGGATTTTTGAGTGAGGTGTCTTAGTTGAAAGGGGAGTAGAAATTGTATTGATGGTATGTGAAGTATTATCTAATTGTATTTTTGGATTTGACACTTGTGATTTTGTTGAATTTGGTGAAGTTAGTCACATGACTATATTACATGAGGTGAGATGGGTAAGAGTATTACATAGTGTATAAGTTTGATAAATTATTATTGGTAGAATATGGATAGTGATCAATATAGGAAACTTCTTTTCTCATGTTATTCATATTAACAAAATTCTCATCATTCATGTTAGGATCCACAAAATTTTAAACATTGTTGGTAGTAAGAGGTTGGCTATTACTATTATCTTGATGATTAGGAAGGGTATCCTTGTAAATAGATAAATGAGCATTTACTTGATTCAATGATTCATGTTTAGTTTTTGTTTCATAGGTTTTAGATTATACTTGACAAGATTGTTTATGTGTACGTATGAGTGATTCATGATCAAGTTAGGTCCAAGGAGATAATCCATAACAAAGTTTCTTAGTTGGTGACAAGTTTCATGAGAATAGACCCAACTTACATGAAACCAAAGAAATTTATGGGGATCATATCAATGTTTGGTAGGGGAAGTAGGATCAAGATATCATGGTGAAAGTTTAGGAAGATGTTTTTGAATTTTTACTAAGAAAAGTGGTTTATTGACATGTACATTATGTACTTGAGAAAATGTGGAACTAGGATGAGAATTACTAGAAAGTGATAATGAAGGATTAGGATCCATGGGATTACTTGGAATAATGGGTTAAATGGTGTGTATAGGATCATAGGTATCTATAAAACCGTCATTTGCTTCATGTCAATTTTTAGCTTTCATAAGCATTTGAGTTCCCTTTAGAGGGTACGAAGGCTCAAATTTTCGTATAAGGAATTATTGGCATTTAGCTTAGTCAAGGGATATTTTAAGGATTTTAGAGAAAGAGTCCTCACATGATATTATAATTTGGAGTGAAGAGCACTAATGAATAAATGAAATATATTATCATCATACATGTTATGCTCAGCTTTATTAGATAAAAATTTCAATCATTTGATGAAAACTTGTGTTATTTCATATTTTAATTATTTGTACTTGATAAAATGAGCTAGATTATTTTTGGGGAGATCATCAGTTTGGAATTATTAAATCAATGCATTGACTAAGTATTACAAACTATATATGGAATGAGTTTTAAGTTGATTATACCAATCTAAAGCATCAATTGAAAAGGTTTTAGGTAATAGATTGGTTGAAAATAAAGTATTAAGTTTAATCTAATATTTATATAAAATTTTAAAAGTCTTCAAATTTAAGGCTAAAGCATTGGATCCATTATAAGTGATAGTGGGAACTATGCCACCTATGTCAATGTTTGCAGTTTCAAGGATTAGGGGTTCATTTTGCAAGTGTTTAATAACCTTGTTGATAAGTGGGGGTTGTGGTATAAGGTAAATGTTGACTAGTTTGACCACAATTCAAATTGAGTCAACCCCTATAGTTAAAAACTTATATAGGTGTCCCCTAGAGTGTAAAATGTGTCTCATGGTTTTAATAGGGTTAACATTGTGCTTTAGCTTTGTCATATTTGTCTTAGATAGTCCTATGTCATTCCAAGGCCATTTTTGGGTTAATTTATGGAATAGTATAGTTTTCATAGGATAAAAAGTGTGTCAAAGTGTTTCTCAATGTCCCATGTGTTAGTAGATGTCATTTAAACTATTTCATAACTAAAAATTTGTCAGTTCCATGTTGAAAGCAAGAAAATAGTTGAAAAGAGGCAGTTTTCAATTGTTTTATAGATTATGTAGTAGCTTTGGCATGTGGGAAGACTTATAAATTGACTATTTAGATCCTATAATATCACTTACACACTTGGGCATCTTTGATATGCTCAAAAATGGATTAAATCCATTCTATCGTCCAATTTCTCTCCTAGACAAGCAAAAATAGTCAACTGATCTTTGCATGGTATGGAAAGAGGAGGTGAGTTGGATAAATTGATTTTTATGGATGTTAGTCGCCTCTCTCTACTTAAAATCCATGGTGGTAGTTATATTATTGGTTTATTTTTCTCTATGAACTATTGTTTAGAGTGCTAGTGACTCTTTTCTACCTACTCATTCCCATACCCTTTAGGTTTCCTCTATATTTGCATATTTATGTAAAAAACAAGTGGTGTACATTATATAAAGGAGAATTATAACATTTATCATGTGATTATTAATTTATTTTTCATTTTTGATGTGAAGGAGTTGGCATGGACATCTCACCTTGCTAGTTAAAGACACACTGAGGTCTATAAATAGTTGTTTTCATCAGTTGCATAGGTTTATCTCTCTTATAGTGGTTTGAAATAAAAGGATATATGTTTTATCCAACCTAAATAATACTGTTGATCATTTTACCTTCATGAAATTATTTTTCTCAAGAGTTTCCTTATGAGATGTAAGGCTTGAAAGTTGCACATAGTCAGTTTTCTATAGTAGTCATCTATAGTCAGATTAAACTAGGCCTGAGCACTCATGTTCATGGAGAATAGTTATTTAAAAGGTTGTGAGAGGTTTAAAAATTGAAAATAAATGAGATTGAACTATCCAAATGGTTTGAAGATTGGTTGTGAGAACCCAACTTGACACACTGTCTTGCATCCTATAGTAACACCTAAAAGCAACTCCATAGAGGTTTGAGAAGGATGAAATATAAGTGTTAAACTCATTTGAGACCTTCATTGAGGTCTAAAGGAGTTGAGAGAGCCATTGTGATAATGGTAATTTAATTTCATATATGTATAATTAAGTTCAAGGTTTTCAAGTGGAGAAAGATGCAAAAGGGACACATTACCTTATTTTATTTAAATCATGTTTTGCCCATACATTTTATCCTTCCATAGTAGAGTGATATCGGGTCTAGACAAGTTTGGTTGTTTTCATCATGAGTCCCAAACATAGGGGCAATGATTTGATAAGATAAATTGGTTTTTTGGTCAAGATAAGGTAGTATGAGGAAGTTTCCATTCCCAACTAGTTTCTATTGTAGACATTCAATGAAATCTATAGTACTTAAAGCTTAAATGATCCTATAACATAAAATTAACCTTTAAGTAGAATGGATATATGGTTTATAGGATTAATAGGGACCAAAAAAAATATTTAAGAGTCTTACTGACTTAAATACTTAACCAAGATAGGAAGGAAAAATATTAAGACCCTAATGCACACCTACAAAAAACTTGAATAAGTTTGAGTGACAACTCATCTTCTAGCACAATCATATGTTGCTCATGCTAGTAAAAGATGCAAGCTTGTTTAATGGAAAAAACCATGAAATTATTGAATATACATAGTTAAAATATAAAATGAATATTCCACTTTATTTTTTATTCTAAACACACATCTTCACCTATAGGAGCCTCATTCTCCTAAGGTAAATGCACCTACAGTCTAGTAGACAAACTAAGCCTAGTCAAAAGGAGAGATGTGGATTGAGAAAGTTAGAAGAAGGTTTGAATGTTAAACATGTTTATAAACAATCCCATATTGGTTTAATCAAATTCATGCATATATTAGAGAGAATAAATATAAATGTTGAACTAAAACTCAACCTACAATCAACCCAACTCTACATTCCTTCATATAATCATCAACACCATAAGTCTGTCTTGAAATTTTTGAATTTGAGGACTCTAGGGAGGTGATATATGACTAAATTTTTTATATAAGGTATTCAAGTCTTATTATATCCTCCTATAGCCTCAACTTGGTTAGGAAAATAGGGGATGTGTACTCTATTTTATCTCAGATAGAGGGTACTCCCAATCATGATACAACTATAGTCTTGGTGAATGAATGGTAAAGGCATGTGATAAGGATACTTGGGATGCTTAATAATGGTGTGAAAGTTTTTTTATCATGAAAATAATTTGGTAAAGATATATATTCAATATGAGTACTCAGGGTAGTCTTAAGCACACAAGAACATAGTCAAGCCTATTAGGCCTAAGCCCTAATGAGACTCATTTCCTTTTCTATGACCACCTAAACCTTAAAATATAATTGAGAGACTTAAATATGAGATATGAGGTTGATAAAATCCTTTTTTCTATATAGAGATCACTCAAATTGGTCTTTTTAACCTAATTCCATCATAGGGGTATGTATAATGTGTTTCAAGGCTCGATAGGCCAACTTCAAGAGCTCACATATATACATAATCCAAGTATGGTGAAACAAAGAGATATGGGTAGTTTATTATGTTATTATAATTAGTTTTTTTGGAATTTTTTGGTATTTGAACATCCAATTTTTATGAACTGTCCCTAAGAGCCAAAACTTGCTAAAACCCTCCTAAACCATGAGTTTGACCCGATGGAGAAAATAGGAAATAATATGCATGTAGAGGGGTTTAGATGGCCATGAAATTGATATGGAAATATTAATAACTCACCCATGTTTCTTATCATCAAATTGGTTTGTACCCTACTTGTACGAATAGGGTACAAAATAGGAGTTTTTACATGTTTATGCTTGTTTTTAGGTGCAGAGGAGAGTTGAAGAATGAGAGCCATTGGAGGGGGTAAATTGGGGAATTTTATAACTCTTATGTCCATTTTTAATATTATATAGACATAGAAACATATCTACTAACTCATTCATCTCAAGAAATCTTGGACAAAGATTGAAGACAAAGAGTGACAACCTAGTGAGGGGATGAGAAGTTGGTTTTTAGACCTTTTTAAGGTCTAAATAATGGATTGAAAGGTAAGGGGAATATATAAATGTGTCCTATCACATATTACATGGATTTTATTGATAAATTAAAGGCCACTTGGCTGATAAAAGTGAAGAATGAGGTCTAGAAGACCAACGAGTGACTGTAGGCAGTGAGTGCAAGTGTCATGAAGAAGACTAGTGGTTAAGAAAACATATGATGACTATTTAAGTTTGTTTCTAACCCCCCTTAGAAATTTCACATGTTTCAAATATACTTATTCTAGTCTCAAGTGCTTAAGAAATGCCTCATCATGAAGGCAATTTTTAATAAGACCATTTGAGACTTTTATGCTAATTTTGAAGAGCTTTATGCTTCAGATTTATCCAAGAAGACCTTTCAAACATATTTTGTCCACTTAATTATTTTGAAATGTAACTAGTTTTCATAAGTTGACATGTGGCATTGTGACATTTGGATTTATTTTCTTCTCTCTTCTCACATGTTTTATAAATACAAGCCATTTTGGCTCTTGTATTCAATTCCACATCTAGTATGGTAAAGCGCTACTAGTTTGATATTATACTCTGCCTTTGAAATAAGATATGCAGTCTAATTTTGATTTCACAAACTATCTTATCTAAGTATGTGAAGTGATTTATAGTGAAAATTCAAGTGATTGAAATCTATCCTTGTTTGACCTCAATCCTTCCATGTTTGATGCAAGTTATTACCACTATAACAGGTCATATGAAGTGTTTTCAAGTGTATTGGTCTATTTTAAAGTGTAGAACTAGACTTAGTTTCTAAAAATTATCTTTGGTTCACTTTCTTTGAGTATTTTCATGCATATCACCTCCATGTTTGAAATACTAATGTTAGAGTATTTCAAGAATTTGAGACTAGTGTTGTAGGTCATGTTTCATAGTGCAATTATATGGTAGTATAGTGGAGATATTTTTGGTGTATCACCTGAATAGAATTGGTTATTTTCATGTTACTTATATCCCTTGACATCTAAGCAAATAGTTAGTGTATGTGATAAGCATTAAAGGATCAATCTAGGGAGTTAGCCCTTAAACCTAGAGGTCTACCTCTACCATAGGCAACTTATAGGCCTAGAGGTATTCTAATGTTTCCCAAATATTAGAGTAGGCCTGAAAAACCTCATCTAGGGTGATATATTTGGTGACAACATGTGCTTATATAAAGGGCTAGGTGGATTGGTGGGGAGGCATTACGATTTTACATTCCCCATTAAGTAGGTTGAGGTTGGTTTTGGAAATACATTAATTAGTTTTGCATTTACATCATTTATTTGACATATTAGTTTGAAATTTAGAAATTTAATTAAAAATTTATAATAATAATTTATTATTATTACTTCTATTTTGAATAGTGGAGGCAACATGGGTTACATTAGCATCATGTGAGGTGGTAATAGTTTGGGAGGAACTATTACTTTGAGATGTACTAGTAGTTGTATGGGATTGAGCATTAATGTGGGAATTTTGAGTAGACCAAATAAAAGTCACATATATCATGTTTATATACATGGTTGACATAGAGGATGAATAAGGAATGGAAGATGATATCATAGTAGTATAAGAAGGAATGAGAGAGGAAAAGGGTGTGATATAAGTTTTAGGATGACTTAACCCAAATTATATAGAAAATTTAGGTGAAGGTGAATGGGGTTTTCTAATGCAAGGTCCCATCTTGAGGTTATAAATTATTGTGGGATTCTTACCCCAATGCTAGGGTTTTTCATTTACAAAGAGGATCATTTCATCCATATATTTAAGGTCACTTTCATCTTCTACCATTTTTAATAATAAAATATTAAGTTTAGTGGAATAGGGAGGAGTCCCATAGTTGGTAGTTCTAGTAGTGACATGGATGTTTTTAAGATATGGATTATCTACCACATGATATGGTGAATGTGTTTTTAGGAATTTATGAGGATTAGTAAATCTCATCATGTTAATTTGATGTTATTGTGTATCTTAATAAAATAGATGATTCATGATGAAAAATATGAGTCAAACACTTAATAGGGAAATGAGAATCTAAAAGCTAAAAATGAATAAGATCTAGTTGGTCAATATTGTTAGACTAACATGATGATAGAAAAATATAGAATTAGACTAAGTCAAGATGGTAAATATAGGGTTAAAGGCGTGCACACACACACACACACACACACACACACACACACACACACACACACACACACACACACACACACACACAAACAATGGGAGAGGGGATGTATTAAGTGGATATGGTCCAACCAAATTCATCTAGTTGAGGGCCCTCTCCCTATTGACATCTAATTCTTAACACCATTTATGTTGAAATTTTCAATCTTACTCGAATTGTACTCAAATGCACATTTTGGGTCAAAATCACTAAAACACCCTAAATATTTTGAACTTGTTATTTACAAGTGATATTTTAGGATAAAGTATCCATAAATGGGGAAATACATTTTATGTGATTCTTAACTTTGATCAATTTATTTTGAGTCAAAATGATGATTTTGCCTTTTTATGCTCTGGATCACTCTTTTCTTTTAATTCTCTAGTACAAATCACATACATTTGTTATTTTGTGTTGGAAAAATCCTAAATGGGAATACAATTCTAATGTAGCTAGAATCACCTTCCAATTCTTCTTGAATCAAATTACAACCCAATAATATGACTTTTTGACCATTTTGATTAATTAAGGGCCAATTTCTAAAGAATTGTACAAATGTTGATTAATCTTTTTTAAGGATAATTAATTCAAATCAAGAACTTAAGTGGATTTTACATGGAGGTTATTGAATATTTCTTTTTATAAGTTTATTCTTATTAACTGCATCACCTAATGACATCATTTCTTAGAAAGGCATCCCTAGGGTATAAATGCATAAAATATTTGAATCATGACTTCCCATGCCTCACTAATTCCCCTTATTTCCAATTCATTATGAGGGTATTTATTGATTTTATCCTCCAAAATTGAATGGATTCTTGGTAACACATCTTTTTCTCAAGATGGATGGTCACATTTTATTTTGATCAATCTCAAAAATATATAAATAGAGAGGCCATATACATCATTTTTAAGCTTAAATTATGTAGACTTATAATTCTAAAATCTCTCCACAAGTCATTTATGTTTATATTATTCTATTATTTGTATTTGGGTAAGCTTCATTGATAAACCAGATTAGACATTCCTTCTAGTTTGATCATAGGTTTTACAAAGTGTTCTTGAGACATTGGAGGAGTTTTGCCACCATTGTTGACAAAGAAAAGAATGCTTGATTAAGGGGAGAACATATTTGGAGCTGATATTGGGTGATTTAATCAATTTGGGAAGGTAACTAGTATTGCTTTCTTTTATTTTGTTCTTCATTATCATTATCAACTCCCACAAGAATAAATTGGCTTGATATGTTAGTTATTTATGTATTTATCTTTATTTTATTGACTAATCAAATATTGTAATATAATCTACATTTTGGCACACCCCATGAATTTGATCAAATAGGTCCTATAATCAATCTACTAACCATTTTCATCTAATATCTTAGAGTGTGAGAGCAAAGAGTAAAAAATTGATCAAAAAGACATTTTCTAAAAGTCATGATTTTTTCACTATGGAGTTGTGATATTGGCCTCTGGAACACAATCCCATAATTGACATAGTCATGGTTTTGTCTTAGTAGCAATATTGCATCTTAATTATGTTTTTGGACTGATGTGATCTATATCTATAAGTTAAGTTATGTTATTGTAATATCATGACTCGACAGTTATGATATTATAATATCACAATTTTTCAAGTTATGATATCATCATTTTCAGTCATGATATTTCAATCGCATGACTCTAAATTCATTATATTATAATCCTAAAACTCACACAATCATGATATTGCAATCTCATAATCGACATAGTCATGATATTACAATCCCACAACTCTGTAGTCATGATATTACAATCTCATGACTCTACAGTCATGATATTGTAGTCTTATGACTGATGTAGTCACATTTTTGCATTGAAAGTCATGATTTTTCTCTATTGAGTCATGATATTGTAGTGTGTAGACCCAAGAGCTAATAAGCTAACTTTTGGAGCTTCATTTGAGATCATCCATACTCTATTTTTGATGATTTTTTTAAAAACCATGTGTTTTTTCTTAAGTTTTTAGAATATGCAATCAATTTAAATTCAATTTGCATAAATATTTAAAAAACTAAAAAAACTCTAACACTTTTAAGACATGCATGGAAAAGTGATCAATTTATTCATAAATTAAGTTCCTAACATTCCATTTGGTTCTTAAAGAAAAACTTAGGGTGTTTACTTGAATGTTTTTATTGTTTTTCTTTTAAAGTTTTATAACTTAAGGCCAAGGGGAAAAATAAAACCACCAAACATTTCATTTAGTGCTCTAAAATTGAACACAATTCTTTATGAAAGTCATTTCTTGTTTGAATAGTTAGATTTATTTGTGCAAAAAGGAATTTGTGTATGTATGCTCTCCCCTTATTCCTTATAAGGAATTTGTGGGATTAAAAGCACCATCTTTATTAAAAATTACCTTAGTCCAAAGGCATAAAAGAGATGTTGTGAAGGCTCTCTCCAAGACCCACATGGCTTGGGTGATCTAGAAACAACCTTTAAATCTCTTTTACTTAGTTTTTATTTTCATTTCATTTTGGATTGTGAGAGGGATTTAATCACCTCCCATAAGTTATTTAGGGAAGCTTTAACGTGGGGTTTCATCTTTAACCCCTTTCTATGGGGGGGGGGTGTATATAAATTGGGATCACATAACTAGGATGGTGGTTTGATCAGTTAAACCATCTTCTATCACTGAAGTTAAGCTCAAGACATATGATCATGTTGGACATTGCACTTTACTGAGCAAGTGACAGATGTAGTGGTTTTAAAAAGGGTAAGACATTTTTGTAAAAAGCCATATGATGTAGACCCAATTGACATGTTTTTACTCTTGTATTTTGATGTGAAAGTATTGTGAATTTCATCCATCTAGAAATGTTTAAAAACTTGCTAGTTTAGTTAACCCCACATTGCCACACCTTATCAATTTAGGGTTTAAGATGATTAATTAGTTGATTTGTCTTTGTCTTAGATTAATTGGTCTTGTTTTAGGTCAAAACTTGATTGTTAACTAAATGTCATAACCAAACACATTGTCCTCCCATTTCTTGAACAAGGAGGCATTACATTGTCCAAATGAAAATCAGATTTTCCTTGTTCAAATTGAAATCTATTTTTTTTTGAAATATCATCCATTTTTGTGTAGTTATGCTACCCATTTGAATCTAGATCATTTTAAAAAAATTCTTAAGTCCTTCATTCATAATTTAAATTTCAAATTTGACTTTTTTAAGTTTTAAAGGTTGATGTGTTAAATTGGGTTCTCCATTTGCATTTGAATTATTTTTACTTGGGTTCAATTTCCCATTTGAATTGAGGGATGTTTATAGACTCATCATCACATTATCATATTTTTTGGACTTAAGTCATCTTGCATATCACTCATGCTTTGAGTCCTAAAACACATTTTATAATACCATTCATATTACCATGTGGTGATGTTGTACTACCCATTTTGTTTTTGATTTATACTTAGAAATTATTGCATGTTTCCACATCATGATTTTCTTAGTTTACATTGTCTCCTTCCTAATCCGAAGGGATTTCTTCTAGTTTTCTAGTAGCAAATTGTCAAAGTTGAACTAGATTTTATGGTATTTATGTATCTTAAAAGTCTATGTTTTAATGTACTAGTGACACTCTAGGCTTTTCGATTTATCATACCCTCTTCCAATTTATATGATTTCAACCCTACCCAAGGTCGAGTAATTTTGTGAACACATTATTCTAATTGTGTGTGGTTCTAAGCCACCCTCATTTTGTAGTCTCTTAGGTACCTTAGTCATTGATTTGGAAGAATGATCATAATCCATACCTTGTTTACATGTTTACAAAACATTGATCCAAATTTAGTCAAACATATAAGTCAAACCTTTCTAGGCATGACTCAAAGGTTCACTCGTAGTGGGGTCCCTTATGACCCTAGCTATGAGGATGAGAAATTTTATGATGGATAAGACAATTTTGTTGTATTTGAGGACATTCCTATAATTTTAGGATCAAAAGGGGATTATACTGAATATCAAGAGAACTAAGATGAAATACTTCTTAGATTGATAGAATCTAGTGCTAGACTACCCTCAAATTTTCCTATAGAGCAATTGCACACCTTAATTAGAGAAGGAAAATAATAATAACAAGAGAAAGATTTTCCTAAAACAAACATACCTTCTTGCTGTAACAGAGATAAATAAATATTTATAGAGCCAAAACCAACCAATCAAGATCTTGTTAACAATATTAAGAAAATAAGTCAATGATATGCCGATCAACTTATAATGGACTTAATGGATTCTCTAGTTGATAATTCAATTCATAAAGATGATTCTAAGGAATAAGGAAATGTGATTGAACCTATGCAACAAAAATTGGTTGATAACACAAAAATAATCGACCAAGGTGTCTCAAATAAACAAAACAAGTCACAAGAGGTAGTGAAAAATGTTCCACTAGAAATGAAACACACATTTTTTAACCATCAAGAATCTCTTGTTACTTTACAAACATAGAGACATAAACATTCAATTTGAATTGAGGAGATTCCTCAAGATAATTTGGCTAGTTCATCTCAACCAATGCAAAAATTGGTGAATAGATCAAGGATTAACCAAAATCAACACAGCACATATAGTGGAATGAAATATTTTGAGGAATCAATGACCTATTTACTCAACTCTAGGAGCAAATCAAAACCAAGTCATAAAATGTAGGTTGTACATCCCTTATAAATCCATACAATAATAGGGGCACATTCCAGCCCCCAAAAAATAATAATAGGGGTACACTCCACCCCAAAAACCAAATGGGCATATTCTACCCTAATAGAAATTTTTTCCACCCATAAATGTACCAAATATGTAGGAGTGAAACTCCATGAAAAATATTGTGTCACATTTTGAGACTAGGAATATGATCAAAAAGTACAAATTTGATGAGATATGTCCACATCTATTTTATTTAAGCATCCTACAAGTCTCATTTTTTCATCATTTCGAGGCACCCAAATTTGATAAATACAAAGGAAAGGGTGACCCACATAAACACATCTAGGCATTTTTCATATTATGCTAAGATATTGCTTATAGTAGCAGATTCTTACCTTAATTATTTCCATGAAGTTTAGTGAGACAAGCTTTATATTGGATACTTAAGTTACCCAAGGGGTCAATTACAGATTGGAATGACTTATCTAAAAAGTTCATCAACCATTTTTCATACAACATAGAGCATGAATTGATTATTGTTAACTTGTGTAAAGCCAAACAATGAGATGGAGAAAACTTCACTGTATATTTACAAATATGGAGAGCATTAACAAGTTGATTTCAACATAATTTGCTAAATAAATAGTTGATGGATATATTTTCACATAAATTACATCCTGAGGTTGTGCATAATCTACATCTAGCTTGTGCTAACTCATTTGAGTAGATCATAGATAAGGGTATACAAATTGAAAAGGCTCTTATTGCCAAGGGCCTTGTTAAAATATTTGCATAGGGTCAAACATCAAATTAGACCCCATTTTATAATTAGATAGTTGCACAAGAGAAGCCTAAAGGATTTAACGAGAACATGGTTGGAAATGGGGTGACTAAAACAAGGCATGTACAAATGGTCCAGGGTCTGTAAAACATAAATGTATAATTATCTCTCCCTAATCCACCACCTAATTTTTAGAGATAACCTATACAAAGAGAAAACCATGATGGTTTTAGGTTTTTTAGAAAATTGTGAGAACTAATTAAAATAGTGTTCCAAAAGCTCATAATAGCTAACTTGATTATATGGCTAGTACTAAGGCCATTTCATAAACATCAACTAAAACTAAATTGGTACAAAGAGAATGAATGGTGTAACTTTCATCATGTTTTTGGTCATGGTACTTATCATTACATCTAATTATGACATATTATTAAATATCTCATTGAGAGTGGTGAAGTTAAGATTAAATTAGCCCCTAATTAGGACATAAATCAGGATATGGGAATATACAAGGACCCCTTTCCTTGACATAATCAACAACAACCAAGGAAAAATCAAAACCAATGGGAAAAACAAGGATAAAGTTAGAATCAAAACCAAAATTAGGGTCTAAATCATAATCAACATGACCATAATCATGATCATAATACCAATACTAATAATGTGTGTTAAAACCACATGTCTTATTACTATAACAATAATATGGGATGCATTTCTATAACCCATAATACCATTGTTACTTTTAAACCACGTGAACCATCTCATGTTCATCATAGTATGTGATCCATCATTAAAGGGTCAACACCATCTCTAGTAATACCACATTGAGTTTGCATAATTTTGTTACGATTTCAATTACATGGGTTACTATTTACAGACAATGCCCTTCTAATTATGATGGCTACTTTCCAACTTGAAATTATACTAATGTAACTAGATGCCTATGAGTCACCATTCAAGGCCCTTTTCTTTCATCTTCTGATTATATTGGCTCCCCACCACCTCTAGGTTGTGCAATCACAGCTAGACACTTATGATTTACTCTCCATGGCCCTTTGCCTACTTCTATAGAACCACATGTGAACATTGCACTAATAGATCCAAAGCTAACTACTATCCCAATCAAAGCCAATCCATCTCGTCTTAATGTTGAGAAGACTTAGAGTCTATTGGACCAATTAAGTAAAACCCTTGCATAGATTTCCATCTTGGATCTCTTGTAGACATCTAAATTCCATAGAACTATCCTAAATAATCTTTTACAAAAATCCACTATTCCTAATGATTTAAATGTTGAATAGTTCTAGAACCTTGTGTGACATTTATCTTCATTTCATCAAGTGATGTTTGATAAAAAAGACATGTTTACACTTAGACAGAGCCATAATAACCCATTATACAATGAAGTAATCTTTGAAAACCATAAGATCAAGTAGGTTCTTATAGGAAATAGTTTAGGGCTAAACATCATATCTCTTAAGTTGGTACAAATATTGGTCTACATTTTGAAAGACATTCGACCAAAGAAAATCACTATCAAGGTTTATGATAATGCTGAAAGGGAGTCTATTGGTATTATTTGGTTGCCAATCATTTTTTGGTCCATTTCACATCATACATTACTTCATATTGTGGACATTTAATTGCCTTATGACATACTTCTTGGTCATCCTTATATCCATGAAGTATAGGCCATTATTTTCATCCTATATTAGTGCCTTAAGTTTCCTCATGATGGGATCGAGGTTACTATTCTTACCAATCAACAACCTTATGAAATTTGAAAAACTCATGGGGCCTAATTCCATAATTGTAACTATTTTTTAGGTTATAAATTTGTTGTGAAGAAGAACAAGACTATAATTTCACATCCACCTCTATTCAATTATATCAACCCTAGTGATCTTGATTCCACTTCGACTGATCCATTTCCTATAACTCTTGTGAAGTAGGTTTTTATTAAAGACATTGGCATTTATATGTACAGTCTTAAGGATGCCTTCCATATTGAAAATTTTCCTCAAAATCTTAAAATATTTGGTAAGCCTAAACCTTCAAAGAATCCTAATGAACCCATAATGATTTGGAAACTAAAGAAGAAACAACAAAAACCACCTATGGTTTTTATAGCTACTATTGTGCTAAATAAATATTGAGAGGCTTTTACCAAGGGAGATTGGTTATATTCTGAAGGCCTTACTAATTACTTTCAAAATCCAAAGTATCCAATCCCTAATCAAATCATGGATCATCTTAATTATATAGGAAAAGGCCTTGGATCATGAGTGTAAGGAATCCTAGAACTTGTATCAATTGGATTAATTAATTAGAATCATGGTCTCAAATATATACTGCTTGGGGCTGACATCATGAATTTTGATAGTGATTTTTCTAAAGTGACTAGTGATGAGAATCCTAGTAGTGACATAGCATCCCATTATAGCCTTTTTGTTGAGCTTGTTGATATGAACCTATTTGATTCAAATGTCATTTTAACCTTAATCATTAGAGCTTCCCATGTTGAAGCAAGAACCCATTCTATTGGTGCTTCCCCTCCTAAGGTAGAACATTATATTTTTACCATTAGAGCTTCCCTTCCTAAAGAAAACCCTCATTGTTTCCTCTACATTTGCTATCTAGAACTCATTGATTGGGACCATAAAAATTAAATCATATGCCTTGATGAGTTTCAAAATGAAGAATCACTTGTAGAATACATGGCTTAAGAGATGTATTACCCATTGGTAATCACAAATAAGGCTTTGATTTTTAATTAGACCCTTCAACCTACTTTAGAGAGTAGGAAAACTTTATTGGTCATAATAAAGAACAAAAATCGATATCTTTGGGTGAAAAATTCTTTGAGGCATTCATTAATCAAGCAAAAAGTAAAGGAAGAGACAAGACTTTGAGTGAAAACCTATTTTAGGTGCTCTTAGGTGAGAAATTTTGCTCATCCCATTAGGACACAGAAGGTCCATCTAGCCCAATTTCTATAACTAGTACAAGCATCTCTTCAGAATAAAAACAAATGTTTGAGTGTCTTGATCTTGAGTTTCTAGAGGTTTTTTCTTCTTGGCCTTTACCTGAGATGGTAGATTCCAATTCATCACACTATCTATAATTTTGGGAGGAATAACAAGAAGATGTGGTAGAATAAGATGATCATGATCATACCTTGCCTACAATTATAGAAGATAGATCCACAATCCTTGTGGAAAACATGATAGAAGGGAACCTGGGAATCTATGAGGATCCCAACATTGTTTATCTTGGAGCTTCCCTTATTAAAGTAGAATGTGAATAAATTATATCCCTCCTAAGGGATTATATTGACATATTTGTATGGGCATACTCTGACATGCCAGGCTTAGACCTAGATTTGGTTATTCATAACATTATTTTCCATCCTCATGCTAAACCAATCAAGCATAAAATTAAGGAAGATGCATAAATGCATTGCCCTTTTATTTAAAGTAGAACTAGAAAATTTTCTAGGAACAGGTTTTATTAGGCCACTAGATTACTCTAAATAGATATCAAACATAGTCCCAATGAATAAAAAGACCCTGGGTATGCATATTTGAAATGATTTTAGAGATATGAAAAAAGCATGCCCTAAAGATGATTTTCCTCTTTTTTACATCAACATGATTTTTGAATCAACTATTGGGTACGAGATGCTATTCTCAAAGGATGGATTATCTGGATATAATCATATCAAGAAAGCCCAAGAAGAGCAACTTAAGACTGTGTTCACCACTCCATGGGGAACATTCTATTACCAAGTCATGCCATTTGGCTTGAAGAATGTTGGAGCCACATATCAACATGCCATGACTTTCATCTTCCATGACATGATGCACACTATTGTTGAGTACCATGTTGGTGATATACTAGTAAAATCAAGAATAAGAGCGAGACATCTCAACATTTTATGAATTTTTTTTTGAGAGGCTTCCTAAATATAAAGTCTATATAAATCTTAAGAAATGTGTTTTTAGAGTCACATCAGGGAAATTGATAGGTTTTATTGTATCAAAAAGAGGGATTGAAGTTGGTGCTACATGCCTCCAACAAATAATATTAAATAGCTAAAGAGTCTACAAGATAAGATCCAATCTATACAAAAGTTCATTTCTCAATTGGTAGATAAGTGCCACCCATTTACCCATGTTTTGAATAAAGGGGTAATGTTTAATTGGGATGAAGATTTTCAAATAACATTTGTGCAAATCAAGACATATTTGGCCAATCTTCTAGTATTGAGACCACCAATACCTAGAAGACCACTACTTCTTTACATATCAATGGCAGAGCATGCACTACGGTTACTTTTAGCCCAACATGATGATCAAGGTAAAAATATGGAGTATATTATCTAAGCCACACTCTAGTGGCTTATTAACATAATTATATACCTATTGAGAAGGCATGTTTAGCTATGGTGTTTTCTACCCAAATATTATGACATTATATGCTAAACAACAAAACTATTGTCATTACCAAGATGGACCCTCTCAAATTCCTATTGTCCAAATTAGCTCTTCAAGGATGCATGGATAAATGGGTTATGCTCATAAGTGAATTTGACATTGAGTATATGAATAAAAAAGCAATCAAAGGGTAAATTATTACTGATCAACTTACAAAAGACCCTATCATAGATACTCAACCTCTGAAATTCAACTTTTTAGATGATTATATTATACTAATAGAACAAGCATCATATGAACCTAAATAATAGAAGCTTTGATGGATCATTTACATCTCATGGATTTGGAGTTAGCATATTATTGATTACACCCTAAGAGGATATGATTCCCAAATTATTTCATATACAATTTCATTATACAAATAATATGGCTAAGTATGAGGCATTGATTGCAAGGCTTCACCTTACCATATAATGGGATATTTAGAGTTTAAAGGTATATGGTGATTCCCAATTAATCATCAATCTGAACACGGATTAGTATCAAACCAAAAATGACAAGCTTGTTCCTTATAATAAAATTATTGATAATCTCAAAGGTCATTTAAATCTCTATAGTTTGAACAAGTTCCAAGAATAAAAAATAGATCAACTGATGTAATGACAATAATTGGTTCCATGATACAAATTTATGGTGGAGCTAAAGAGTATTAGTTCCTAATTGAAAATCTTCTTTAGCTTACACATATTATACTAGATTCAAAAAGGGTATATGCCATTGTTGGTCGCAATCCCCCCTTGAATTACCCTAGTTCCAAGATTTTCATAACTACTTCCATGATCATGTTTTCCCAACTGACCTATTCAATAACTAGAAAAAACTCTTCCATCATTGTTTATCATGTTATAGCCTCTTAGGAGACATGATTTATCATAAAAGCTATGATGGAGTTCTTTTTTATTGTTTATCTTCAGGAGAATCCAAGCAAGTGTTAAGGGAGGTTCATGAAGGAATGTGTGGGGTCCACACCAATGGTGTAGTCTAAGCAAAGAAAGTCCTCATAATAGGCTATTATTGGCCAAAAATAGAGACTAATTCTTGTAATTATGTAAATAAGTGCATTCCTTATTAGCAACATAGAAATTTGATACACACACCTTTACCACTATAGCCGATCACAACACCATGACCATTCTCAACATGGGGCATCGACCTCATCAAGAAAATAAACCCAACATATTTAGATGGACATAAGTATATCCTAATTGCTACCACTTATTTTACTACGTAGAATGAGGCCATTCCTCTCACTTATGTCATCAGGAATAAAATTACCAAATTTATCCATTACCATATCATCTATCGATATAACATCCCCATGTGCATTATAGTCGAAAATGGTGGATCCTTTATAAAACAAGATGTAAAATTCAAGATCAAGCACAAGAAATCAAATCCTTATATCCCATAAGACAATGGACAAGCTAAGGCATTAAATAAGACCATTGTATCCATTTTAAAGAAGATTATCAATGACACTAGCTGTAATTGGCACTTTCAAATATTTCCTACCCTTTGGGCATATAAAACTAATCATCAAACTCTAACAAGAGCCACTCAATATTCCCTTATATATGGCACTAAAGTTATTATCCTGATCAATATTGAGCTACCATCATTATGAGTATCACTAGAGCACATTGAAGATGATGATAACGATAGGGTCTCAAGATTGCAAAAACTAGACCTTATTGATAACGATCATTTAAATACCCTATAAAACTTTCAAGCCTATAATAATAGATTTTGGAAAACCTAAAATAAGTTAATTCTCCCATGAAAGTTTGAGATTGTTAATTTGGTCCTAAAAGAGAACCAAAATAACACAAATGATATATGAAAAAATAAAGGTAAGTTTTAACCTAATTGGCTGGGACCATTTGTTATCACAACAAACTATAAATCAGGGGCATATCGACTAGCTAAATGAAATGAAGAATAACTTTGAGAGCCCATGAACATTATGAACCTTAAGAGGTTATATGTATGATAGCTTTGAACCATTGTCTACAAGACCCCTTACTTGGGGTAACTTATGCTAAAGTAGCTTCATCCTACTATTTTATACTACTATGAACCATTATCACATGAACCCTATTACTTTCATGACTCTGGAAAGTAAAAGTTTTTAGACCATTGGTACTCTAAACACATTTTATCCTATCTTGGACCATCCTCTATTGGACCATATTATTTATACCATTCTCTTCAAAAACTTCTTTCTTTATCCCACCCTAGATAGTCCATTTGTTAGACCCTATTCTTTGGACTGTTCTCTTTGAGAACCACATTTTTGTTATATATTTGGTTTATTGTAACCTAAACACTTTTATCCCTTGACTAATTATGATCTTTATTATGTCTCATTAACATTATGAACACCTTCGATGCCTGTTCTACAAAGAAGTTCATCCAAAATAGTATTTTCTAGCTTCTTCTATAGGCAAGTGAACAAGAACACCTTTATAGCTCAGATATTTTCCTACCACATGGTTCTTCATCTTACACACTATCTTATATTACATTTTTTGCTCTTTGGTGAATAGTTTTATCTTTTTAGGATCCTCACTCTCAAAGATTTTCAAGCATGTGCTATTGTAGTTAGCATTAGATATTATTAGAATTATCAGTTAGTTCCCTGGTCCATTGTTTATATCCATGATTATCATTGTATTTGGATTAGCTATTTATTGTATTTTCTACTCTTGAATGAGCATCTCCTTAACTAATTTATCCCCTTTTATATATATTTTATCCCAAAAACACCAAAAAAATTAAAAAGTGATCCATAAAATAATAATAATATTGTCTTACACTTTTATACATTCTAGTCCTCATGCTTTTGCCATTTTTCAAGCATTTTATCCTACTAACTTTTTGCTATGTAAGTCATCTTATTCCATACACTTTCCATTTTTAAAGATTATTTTCTCTCATCTCACATTACCATTTTGCAAGATTATTTTCTCTTGTCCCTCCTTACCATTTTTCAAGACTAATCCCATTTGCTAAGTCTTATTTTTTCTTCTACAACATTAATCACATGTTTCTGGTCATCACCTTCTTCTTCTATCCTACTTCCTAGGAGAAATACATTTGGCTTGAAGTTCATATTGGAACATGCATCTATGGAACTATGTAGGCAACATCGAATTATCTTGTATATCAAGAGTCATCTCAACCAACCCTTTCTTTTTTTTCTCTTCCCCCATTTCTTCTATCATCATTCCTCTTTAATTAGGGAACAAATTTTGTGTCATTATTTTTTGTTATGCTATGATGGAAAGTAACACCTCTCTCACACGTGCATGAACAATTGTATTTAAACCACACTAACTTGATTTTTATTTGTGTTTGTTTATTTGAGTTTTATTAGTGTTTTGTTATTTCTTATTGGTATTTTGTTCTTTCACATCACTTTATTTATTTATTCTTCTTTTATATTTTTATTACTTATTATCTTGCTTTAGTCTTGTGTTTCCTTACTTGATTTTGATTTTCTCTTTTGTGTTCATGAACATCTTGATAGTCCACATAGATATTGATTATTTATATCTTTATCTCATGTGATTAAGTCATTCTTATTTTATTTTTAAATGTTCATGTTCCTACTTGAATCTTGATTGCTCATATCTTAATTTTAAGTTAGGTTCATTTATGTTTATCTTTTTATTTATCTTTTATTTTTTATTTAAATGTAAAGAGATATAACTTTGCTTTTGGTCATTGTTTAACATTAACCTTAGTTATAGGTATTCACATTTGAATTAGCTTCGTGCATTTGAAATGCCATGCCATTATGCATTATTCATACTTATGATGCCTAATTTATTTTGCAATAGCAAAAACTTTGTGCTCTAGATTCAGGTCTTAACATCAACATAGCTCTAATGAGAGTTATAAAGAACACTATGCATGAACTAGGCTCAATAAGATTAACACCTAACCCAATGCTTAGACATGCATCTCTTCACATACATCATGAGTCTAATCAAATTTCATCTTCCCTAATTATATTATCTCCCACTTTTATGTGAAATCCATTGGCCTAAAGTTCATGTTGTAACATGCATCCATGGAGCTATGAAGGTAGCATCCACTTGTCTTATAAATTTGGAGTTAGCTCTACCATATTAATTATTCTTTTCATCTCTTTCATCACTTTGTACATTCTCATATGCTTAGGTTTTTATGGATTTTTTTAAGCCATTCCACCATTGCATTTATGTTTACACCTACTCATTTTAATCTATGTTTTAGGTTATATTCTTGAGCTAACTACTTACTAATTTTCCCACACTAGGGCACGACATCTGAGCCTATCGTAAGATTCAAATCAGGCCTACAAAGGCAAACCATAATTTATTATTTATCAATGATCAAAATTAGCCTTACTAAGGCACAAATATTTTATCATAATTAATTTTGCTCTATTGGGGCACTTCTTATTATCATCTTTATGGAGACCACATTCTCATTTTCCTTTAATTCCAAGATCTCCACATTTTTTCCCATGATGATAATGTTTTAGTGTGCAACTTGTCTTAGGATTGATCAATGTCATAAGTGTGTAACTTTCACCCTCAAATTAGGTGCATTTAAAGTGTGTCCATTAAATTTATGGATTGAATCCTTCCCATTTACCCCATATTTGGGGCCCGTTATACCTCTCCTTATATTTGGATTATTGATGGTAACTACGTGTACAATCATTATCTCATTTAGATGTGATATATTCCATGGGTTAATCTCTCATTTTCCCTCTCTTTTTGAGAGTCCATCCTTCTCTTTCATCCTATTATATGCTCTTGAGGGGGTATCATGGGTCATTTCCAATTTCTTCTTGACAACTATTTTATTTGAAAAGATGTTACTTTACTTGAATGTCTCACTACACCTTCCCAAATATGAGTAAAATATAGACATCCAATTCCTAAAACCATTTGTGTTAAAATTGTCAATCTTACTCAAAATGCACTAAAATCTAGATTTTAGGTCAAAATCACTAAAACACCATAAATGGTTCAAACTTATTATTTACAAGTTCCAATTTAGGCTAAAGAATCCCTAAATTGGGTAATACATTTTATGTGATTCCTAACTTTGATTAAATCATTTTGAGTCAAAATGATGATTTTGCCTTTTTATGCTCTAGATCACTCTTTTATTCTAATTTTATAGTATACTTAATGTACCTTTATTATTTTTTGTTGGAAAATTCCTAAATGGGAATATGGTTCCAACACAACTAACATCACCTTCTAATTCTTCTTGAGTCAAATTATGACCCAATAATATTACTTTCTGACCATTTTGATTAATTAAAGGCCAATTTCCAAAGAATTTAATAAATGTTGATTAATCTTGTTTAGGGCTAATTAATTAAAATCAAGAGCTTAAGTGTATTTTCCATGGATGTTAATGAATATTTGTTTTTATAAATTGATTCCAATTAACTGCATCACCTAATGACATCATTTCTTAAAAAGGCATCCCTAAGCCATAAATGCATAAAATATTTGAATCATGGCTTCCCATGCCTCATTAATGACCCTTCTTCCCAAATCATTATGATGTAATTTATTGATTTTAGCCTCCAAAAGTGAATGGATTCTTGGCCACACATCTTGATCTCAATATGGATGGTCATAGTTTATTCTGATCAATCTCAAAAATATATAAATAGAGAGGCCATGAACATAATTTTTAATATTAAATTATGTATACTTATAATTTTAATATCTCTCCATAAATAATTTGTGTTTTTATTATTGTGTTATTTGTATTTGGGTAAGCTTCATTGATATGCTAGATTAGAGATTCCTTCTAGTTTGATCCTAGGTTTTAAAAAGTGATCTTGAGACATTGGAGGAGTTTTTCCACCATTGTTGACAAAGAAAAGAATGCTTGATCAAGGGGAGAACATGCTTGGATTTGGTTTTGGGTGATGGAATCGATTTGGAAAGGTAACTATTATTGTTTTCTTTCATTTTGTTCTTCATTGTCATTAACAACTACCACATGAATAGATTAGCTTGATATGTTTAGTTCTTTATGCATTTCTATTTGTTTTATTAACTAATGCTTGAGTAATAAAATATTATAATATACTATACATTTTAAAAATATAGTGTGGATTACAAGATTTAATTAGTTAAGCACTAGTCAATAAAACAAATAAAAATGCATAAAGAACTAAACATATAAAGCCAAACTATTCATGTGGGGGCTTATAATGATAATGAAGAACAAAATGAAAGAAATAAATACTATTTACCTTCCCAAATCAATTACATCACCCAAGAGAGGCTCCAAACATATTCTTCCATTGTCAAGCATTCTTGTCTTTGTCAAAAATGATGGGAAAACTCCTTCAATGTCTCAAGAACACTTTGTAAAACCTAGGCTCAAAATAGAAGGAATCTCTAATCTAGCCTATCAATGAAGCTTACCCAAATGCAAATAACACAATAATAAAAACACAAATGACTCGTGGAGATATTTTAGAATTATAAGTCTACACAATTTAAGATTAAAAATGGTAGCGTGAGGCTTTCTATTTATAGATTTTTGAGATTGGTCAAGATCAACCATGACCATCCATCTCAAGATTAAGATGTGTGGCCATGAATTAATCTAATATTTATAATTAAATCCATAAATATTATCATCATGATTTGGGAATAAGGGGAATTAATGAGGCATGGGAGGCATTAAAGAGGCATGGGATGCTATAATTCAGATATTTTATGCATTTATGGCCCAGGGATGCCTTCCCAAAAAATAATGCCATTAGGTGATGCAGTTAATAGGAATAAATTTCCAAAAAAAAAATTAAATAATTTCCATTGAAAATCAACTTAAGATGTTTATTTAAATTAATTAGATTTAAAAAATATTAATCAATATTTTTGCAATTCTTTGGAAATTGGCCCTCAATTAATCAAAATAGTCAAAAAGTCATAATATTGGGTTATAATTTGAATTGGGGAGAATTAGAAGGCAATGTTAGATGTGTTGGAACTATATTCACATTTAGGATGTTACTAATAAAAAATAACAATGGTCCATGATGTGTAATAATGAATTAGAAGAAAAGAGTGATCCAAAGCATAAAAAGACAAAATCATCATTTTAACTCAAAATGATCTAATGAAAGTTAGGAATCCCATAAAATGTAATTCCCCATTTAGTGACACATTAGCTTAAATTGGCACTTGTACATAATAATCTTGAACCATTTAGTGCATTTTATGGATTTTGACCTAAAATGTGTATTTGAGTGTAAATCGAGTAAGATTGATAATTTCAACATAAATGGTGTTAAGAATTATATGTCTACATTTTACCCCTATTTGATAAGGTGTAGTGAGACATTAAATAAAAGCAACATATTTTCAAAGAAAAGAGTTGTCAAGAACAAATTTTAAATGACCCATGATGCCCCATCAAGAGGACATACTAGGATGATAGAGAAGGATGAACTCTTGAAAAGAGAGAGAAAGTAAAACTAACTCATGGAATAGATCACATCCAAATGAGATAATGCTTGCACATGTGGCTACCATTAATGATCAAAATATAATTAGAGGTATAATGGGCCCTAAAAATGGGGGTAATTGGAATGATTCAATCCAAACATGTAAGGGGCACACTTTGAATGCACCCAAATTGAGAGTGTAAGCTACATTCTTACTACATTGATCGATCCCAAGATAAGTTACAAACTAAAACATTGCCATCATGGTAAAAAGTGTGGAGAGCTTGGAATCAAAGGAAACAAGAGATGTGGTCTCCATAAAGATGATAATAAGAAGTGCCCTAGTAGGGAATATTTGATCATGATAAGATAGTTGTTCCCCAATAGGGATAATGTAGAGTAGATTACAGTATTTGATTAGTCAAGAATTAATCAATAAAATAAAGAGAAATGCATAAAGAAATAAACATATCAAGACAAACTATTCATGTGGGGGTTGTTAATGAAAATGAAGAATTAAATGAAAGAAAGCAATACTAGTTAACTTCCCAAATTGATTCCATCACCCAAAAGAGGCTCCAAGCGTGTTCTCCCCTTGATCAAGCATTTTTTTCTTTGTCAAAAATGATGGAAAAAATCCTCCAATGTCTCAATAACATTTTATAAAAACTAGGCTCAAACTAAAAGGAATATCTAATCTAGCCTATCAATGAAGCTTACCCAAATGTAAATAACACAATAATAAAAACACAAAGGACATGGGCAAAGATTTTGGCATTATAAGTATACACAATTTAAGCTTTAAAATGGTAGTGTGAGGTCTTTTATTTATATATTTTTGAGATTAGTCAGGATCAACCATGATTATTCATCTCAAGATTGAGATGTGTGGCCATGAATTAATCTAATATTTTTAGTTAAATCTATAAATATCCTCATCATGATTTGGGAAGAAGGGTAATTAATGAGGTATTGGAAGAATTAAAGAGGCATGGGAGGCCATAATTTAGATATATTATGCATTTATGGCTTAGGGATGCCTTCCCAAAAAATGATGTCATTAGGTGATGTAGTTAATAGGAATCAATTTCCAAAAAAATATATTCAATAACCTCCATGGACAATCCACTTAAATTCTTGATTTTAATTAATTAGCCTTAGACAAGATTAATCAATATTTATGCAATTCTTTGTAAATTGTCACTCAATTAATCAAAATGGTCAAAAAGTCATATTACTAGGTCATAATTTGACTTGGGAAGAATTTAAAGGTGATGTTAGATGTGTTAGAACCGTATTCCAATTTAAGATGTTGCCAACACAAAATAATAATGGTACATGATCTGTACTAAAAAATCATAAGAAAAGAGTGATCCAGAGCACAAAAAGGTGAAATCATCATTTTGACTCAAAATGATCTAATCAAATTTAGGAATCCCATAAAATGTATTTCCCCATTTAGGGATACATTAGCCTACATCAACACTTATAAATGACAAGCTCAAACAATTTAATGCATTTTATGGATTTTGACTTAAAATGTGTATTTGAGTGAAAATCAAGTAAGATTGATAATTTTAACACAAATGGTGTTAGGAATTGGATGTCTACACTCCTGACCCCAACCTCCACTATGACTTCAACCTAGATAGGTAGGGTTATTCATGAGTAACCAACTTTGGTGTTATTAATCTATTCCTCTTGAGGGTCTAGGATAAATATATAGGGTGTAATCACCCTCCCCATCCTATTCCCCCTCTAATATATAGGGATAGGGATAGGGAAATAGTGAGATAGGTCTCTATTTATACATGGGGCCAATCATCCATCCCATCTATCTCAACTTACCTATATTGAAACTAAAACCTATTGAATTAAATAACTATGATTAGCTCTATATTTTTCATATCCATATCCCACATATATAGAGGGGGTGTGGATGTACATTGAATTATGAAATTATCCTGGGGAGGGTGAGGGAAATTCCTACTAGACTTTGAATCATTGGGCCATTTCTCCATATTATCATTTTAAAATCATCGGGACTCAGACCCAACCCACTGAAGGCTCTCCTTCACCTACATAGATTACATTACATTCTATTATATGTAACAACCCCACTAGGTTTTACTAGAATAGGGTAATTAAAAAAAATTAATTACATGAAGTCAACTAACATATTTCATCATGATTAAACCTACAAAAGTGATCTTTAACTAAATAAATTATTTTTAGTTAACATTATAAAGGTTTATAGATAATATATTTAGCTAATGACCACCATAAAAATAATATATCAAGAATAGGTACAATGGTGATTACATAATAAAGACTACATTTAATTCATTAAATTAATATTAAAAATTTAGCCATGATTAATACAACACTATATCCATTGTTTTAATTTTACATATAAATAAAAAGTACAATCTCATCAATAATATATGTTTGAATAATAATATAAAATGATACAAAGATCCATGGAGCATGAGTCTCAACCAACTCCTAGTATCTAAAAGTAATCTCAAGTGTAGCCTCTAGCATAGTACTACTATGGGGAGGGAGACCATAATTCAAGTGATTTTCCATACCAACCACATACCATAGATCTGATGAACTATCTCCCAACTAGGGAATGACCCTCCCTTCATGGATGGGTAGAAAAAGATTGTGTGGGAATCCAAAGAGACAAACTAGAACTTGTGTGTTGTAAGATAACTAATATATAATGTCTACCATAAAGAAATTCATTCTAACATGATATTGTACAAATATGTAAACTAAATAAAACACATTAAATGATAATTTTTATCTATAAGCATTACTTTGGCAAAAGTTTTCATATAGTTATTGATCTCTAGGATTAGTCAATGTCCTACACACCACTTAATTGGATTACACCTCATATATGCATTAGTGGCACTAATTAAGCTCATGTAATCCATCACACTCCTTATTTAGAGTTGAGACTTTTCTTATATATATATATATATATATATATATATATATATATATATATATATATATATATATATATATATATATATATATATATATATATATATATATATATATGAACTAATAGATTCAAACATAATATTCCCTATTAGCAAATATAAAAAAATATAAACACATAAATATACAATACATACATTTATTCCATCAAATGTAATGTAATGAATCTTAAAACATCTAAGATATTAAAGAATAATAAACATATTTCATAGATAGTCCTCAATAAAATCATACCATCTAGGTAAGGATATTATTAAGACATCGAGTTACTAAATAATAACATGTAACTCTAAATATTATTTCATCCATCTAATAACATTAATTTACAGCTTAATATTGACATAGTAAAAGAACATTAATAAGGTTAATTATAATTTAACAACATTAAAGTGATTTGTATTCACTCTCAAATACCTCATATTAAAATGTTCCATTAAACCATCCAACACATCTATAACTTAGCTAAGATAACTCAAATGATATATACACCCTTATATATTTTTTATATAATGTAATATTTTGAAGCATTATCTGAGTGTATATATATATATATATATATGGTATATATATTGTATATTTGTATCACATAAACAAATAATATGTATTACATATATATTTATGTACCTATAACATACTCAGTTATGTATATAATGAAATAATTCAATAGTCAGTCAAAATAGGAATAATATACATTATACTTCAATTCGACAAATCATTGTCCATTAATTAGAGTATCATGTATAATCAAATATTCATAATTTAAAGTAGTTTAAAGAGAAATACTTTGAATATATACTTTATCATTAATTATTATTCAAGTTTTGTATAAGAAATGCATATAGTCATATACTCAAACTTAGCTGACTATTTTATACAATTTTCATTTAATTAACATAATTCAACCAATTTTTAACCTAAAGAAGCTTCACAAACTCATTGTCATAATACAAACCTAGCCGAATGTATAAATATGAGTTTTTTTATATAATTATTTTATTTATATGAAAGACATATAGACTTATATAATTTGTCTTATATAACATTGTGACCAGTTCTCAAAACACAAGGTTGTGTACACTCACAAAAAATCCAAAAGACAATGATAAGTCATTCTAGGATTTTATAATATAAATAGGACCATTTATATTGTAATCTCATAAATGCATATTAAAATGTTCATTTAATTTCCTTCTCATACTAAAATGGAACCTCTATATTAACCAAGTTATTACTCAACTATATAATAGTCATTAAATGAATTTCATATCAATTCAAAATAATATAAAATAAGACTTATTTGAATTCCAAATAATCTCAAATTATATCTTAAGCCTATAACTAATCAACTCCCTACTATATGTTATAGTCTTAGTATTGATTCAAGGACATATTAACGCCCAACACCACAATTCTTGAGTTACACACACACATATACATACATACATGTATGTATACATGTATATGTATAAACATCTTATCAAACTTCATTAACCTGGGATACACACACACACACACACACACACACACACACACACACACACACACACACACACACACACGTGTGTGTGTGTGTGTGTGTGTGTGTGTGTGTGTGTGTGTGTGTGTGTGTGTGTGTGTGTGTGTGTGTGTGTGTGTGTGTGTGTGTGTGTGTGTGTGTGTGTGTGTGTGTGTGTGTGTGTGTGTGCGTGCGTGCGTGCATGTGTGTGTGTGTGTGTGTGTGTGTGTGTGTGTGTGTGTGTGTGTGTGTGTGTGTGTGTGTGTGTGTGTGTGTGTGTGTGTGTGTGTGTGTGTGTGTGTGTGTGTGTGTGTGTGTGTGTGTGTCTCAGGTTAATGAAGTCCTATAGGATGTTTATACATATCTATGTATATGTATATTTATTCTCTAGATAAATTATATAAATGAAATAAAAACAAATTTCATGTTATTCTACCCAAACAAAATTATACATAGTCGAGCCCTATTTTTGGGTCAATTAGATTTAAACCCACAAATCCTGAGAACAAAAAAATGTTTCCATCTAATAGAATGATTCAAAACAATTTCCAAAAGGAATAATTTTAATTTATATAACCCAACTATGTCCCATAAGGGTTTACTAATTTTGTCCCAATCAATAGACAATAAAACCTATATTTATATTTATAAAAAATGGTTTATAACCAATTATCAAAACTTAGTTTAAAAACTTCTAGGTTATTGTCGATAGTTTTATGTAATACACATATTGATGAAATGAAAGGTTCACTATTTAAAATAATAATATTGAGATTAAAACCCAAAATTTCAATTTCAAAACCCTAATATTACAAATCAATAGAATCATATTTTATCCTAGGGTTTTCCATTCATTTAAGTTAAACACATAGAAATCCCTTCATCCAAATTAGAGTTTTATATTTTATGGAAAGGGATTCTCATATCATATCCATTTAGACTAGGGTTTTAAGGTTATACATTTGATTTTGTGGATGGTTGAGCCATCCATAGGGTCAAAATTTTAGCATTTTAAATAATTTCAATTTAATGAAACTAATTAAACCCTTATGAAAATATTTACTAGAATTCATCAAAAATCCATATAACATACATCTAAATTTTTATATGAAACCAACCTGGTAAGAAGTCCAAATTGATACTTCTACAATATTTTCTCCAAAATCTCTCCAATCCCTTTTCTTCTCCTCTTCTCTGTCATTGAGCTGTGTCTAAATAGGCCTCCTTTGTCATCATTTTATTCTCTTGGATGTTACTATAATCCCCCAATATTTATGTAAAAATAATGGCTAAGTCCATGCATGTAAAATAACACATAGACATCAAATAGAAAATAAATATCCCTCCATAATTTCTTCGTGTAAAAATCCCCAAACATTGTGATTTTTGTATAATTACTTGTTAACCCAAGTTAACGACTAGTTTAAGACCCTAGTATCAAACCTTCTCCCAATTTAAACAACATAACAATAATTCCTTTAATATTTTTATTAATATCAACTTCAATGCATTCAACTTTTACAAAATTCCTTCAACATTATAGGTTTAGTGATAATGTTGATTAGCATGAAGTTATTAACTAGCCCATCAACTTAATAAAAGTCAATCAAACAAAATAATTTTGTTCCATACATTGATGTTACAAATAATCATTAAATAATGAAACCCCCAACACAATATTAACTTAACTCAAAGACCATTTTAACATTAACACCTTTGTTGAACATAATGACTTCCCATTAGTCATCATTTAATGCAACTATTATTGGTAATTAAAGTGATTTTGCCTAATTATAATAATACTAATAATGATTAAGCACAAAGAGCTTGTCGTTAATCATTATTCAAATAAAAAACACTATTAACATACTGATCAAACAAAGTAACAAAATCCCATATACTATTATAACAATAAATGTACCAAAACAAACATGATCATACTACACTCAGTTATATTTGAAGATAGCAGTGAGTCATGCCAAGACATACATAGATTCACTTATTCATCAAATCAACATCATAACCAAGATAAGATAATAATGACAACCATAAGTCAAATCACATAACTAGATTAGTGTAATCACCAAACAAAAAATAAGGTCATAGAAAAAATCATATAAGTAGTCACTCAAATGAAAATAACACATTAGTAATCAAAGACATAATAAAAATTATTTAAATTAAGTAATGAATATACAACATATTATCTATTTGTGGTGTGAGCACGGGTTTATATTCCTAATCTGTCATCTCCCAATGCCTCCATCTATGCCACCCTCTTCATTGATGCCCTCCCTCTATCATACTATGAGGGATGGATCTATCCTACATCCACCTCACAATAATGAAGGTAGTTAGCATGAAATATATAAAATCCAAAATATATTGTTGTAATAAACTAATAAACATGATCATCATATGCACAATATAAAAGCACAACTAACTCCACAATTAACAATCATGTAAATTAAATAACATATAATTGCCCATAATCAACCTATGAAACCATGATAAAACCTACAAAAGTGATCTTTAACTAAATACATTATTTTTAGTTAACCTTATAAATGTATATAGGTAATCTATTTATCAAATGATCACCATAAAAATAATATATCAAGAATAAGTACAATGCTAATTACATAATAAAGACTATATTTAATTCATAAAAGTAATATTAAAAATTTAACCATGGCTAATACAACATTATAGCCATTGCTATAATTGTACATATAAATAAAAAACAATTTTAGCAATAATAAATGTGTCAATAATAATAATAAATGATACAAAGATCCATGGAACATGAGTCTCAATGAACTCCTAGTATCTGGAAGTAATCTCAAGTGTAGTCTCTAGCGTAGTTCTACTATAGGGAGGGAGAGAATCATCTGAGTGATTTTCCACACCAACCATAGACCATTGATCTCCTACACTTTATCTCAAATAGGGAATGGCCCTCCCTTCATGGATGGGTAGATAATGATAGTGTAGAGAGTGACAAACTAGAACCCATGTGTTGTAAGATAACTAATACATTATGTATACCATAATGAAATCTATTCTAACATGATATTGTACAAACATGTAAACTAAATAAAACACATGAAATGAAAATGTTTAACAATAAAAATTAATTTGGCCAAAGTTTTCATATAGCTATTGATCTATAGGATCAGTCAATTTCATACACACCACATAATCAGATTACACCTCATCTATGCATTAGTGGCACTAATTAAGTAAGTAGAACCTATTACACTACTTATCTAGGGTTAATATAATACTTAGCCTATATATATATATATATATATATATATATATATATATATATATATATATATATATATATATATATATATATAAACCAATATATTAAAACATAATATGCCTTGTTAGTAGATATAAAACATACTAAACATGAAAATATCATATACATACATTTAGTCCATCAAATGTAATGTAGTGAATCTTAAAACATCAAATTTATTATAAAATAAAAAACAAATTTCATAAATAGTCCTCAATAAAATCATAACATCTGACTAAGAAGATTATCTACACATTGAGTCACTAAATAATAACATGTAACTCCAAATATTATTTCATCCATCTAATAACATTAATTCATAGCTTAATACTCACACACTAAAAGTAATTAATAATCTGATTTTAATATAACAACATCAAAATGACTTGTATTCAATCTCAAATACCTAATATTAATATGTTCCATTAAACCATCCAACACATCTATAACTTAGCCAAGATACCTCAAATGACAAATACACCCATATATATTTGTTATATCATGCAATATTTTGAATCATTATATGAGCGTGTATATCTATGGTATACATATTGTAGATTTTTACTACATCAACAAATCATATGTATTCCATATATATTTACATACATACTATTAGAGGTATAATCATTAAGAGAGGGGTGGGGGGTGAATTAGTGATCTTAGAAAATCCAACTTCAATTTCAATCCTTTCAAATTATTAATCAATTACTAAGAATTCATGAAGCATACACATCATTCATAGTAATGATCAAGAGAGACAATGCAAGATCAAACACATAACACATGACATATGTGGGAAACCCTTTTGGGAGGGAAAAATCACTAGAAACTAAAAATTTAATACTATCTTATAATAACAAGAGTCAATTCATACAATCTACAACTGATCAAGGAACTATCATCCCTTATTTAGTGAGACTACAATCCCACAAGGTGATACCACACTTGTCTAGATGAGTATTAACAACAACTAGAATTTTATAAAGTTTCAACTTAAAATGAGGTTGAAAACCCCTAGATATTGAGCTACCACAACAAAATCTATGAACACATCCACCTTTGAACTGATATCTTCAACACATAATGATGGACCTCTAATTATCACTCTTCACCTTCACTCATACTCAATCTATGAGAGCACTATTATGCTAATAAAATTATTAACTATAGGTCATAAAAATAGTCCTCAATATATTATTATATTTAAATCATCTAATAGTCACCCACCCTTTCCTTTTATTTACAACACTATGCTCTCAAATGCAAATTCCACACACAAGTCTCTCAAGTTTAAAAACTATCATATTTGGTTTCACTATTTATAGAGAAATCATGATCATCACCATCTTGTTTATCCAATGGGCATGAATTAACCCTTAATTAATATATCTCATTTATACATATCTCAATAGTTCCACATAGGTTCGGCCATAGAACCCATAGGTCACCCTTAAGCAACAACCCCTTTTAATTAGGCCAAACTAGCCCTTATATGTCTCATGAAGACCTATTCACTCCATTAGAAAAACAATAAGAAAAATATAAACATAGGACCATTAAAAATTCATATTTCCACTCTACATGACCCCTTATTCATCCTAAAATTCTTACATTCATCATTTCACTCTTCTATTCAAACTCAATCAACTCAAACATTAGCCTTGTTCATAAGGACACTATGAACAAATAAATAGACAACTTATTAAGCATTATTCATACTTAATATAGATTGATAACATCTAAAAAATACACAAAAATTGTCTTCATGGAGTCTAAAACACTCTCCAATATCTAATTCATCATTAAACATCAAAACAACATCAACACAAGCTCAATTAGCCTTCTCCGATCACATACAAAATAAACCTAAAAACATAGTCAAATTTTAACCTTCATAACTTTTAATGTACACATAATCAGACCTTAAAATTAATATTTATAAATGTACAAAATTATTCATATATTGAAAGATATGGTCCAAAAACCAGATATTAGTCATTCCTTTGTTAAATTCAAATATTCAAATACAAACGGTCACAATTAAACCTTTCACTTTGCTCGCATATTGTGTCCTCACTTCTTAGATCAATCATGCACCATTAATATTATTTTAAGGATCTCATACTTTACCTTTCATCACTCATCATTAGATTTTCATCTTTACTATTTGACTTAATGTGTTCCATTGATCTTCTGTACGTAGCTCGATCTTTATCTGTGTTAAACATTGGATACCTTTAAAACATCTCACTCAATATGCACCATTGATATATATCTATATGGACACCTAATAAAAATTATATCTTGGAAGAGGTTATATTTTATCTCTTCTTGATGTTAAACTTTGAACACCTGTCCTCATCTCATTGCTTCTAAACATCTTGAAATGAACACACTCTGTTGATCCTTGGGAGCTTGACCTTTACTCAATTTAAGCATTGAAAAATTTGACCCATTTGAATTAATATTAACCATAGTTATATATTTATTAAATATTTTTAACCATTGTATCTCCATCTAGTATTGATCTTTAACATTGTGCAAAAATGACTATGTATGGGGACCATTGCTTATCTGCCTGGTAGGCCAATTTTGGACCTCAATAACTTTTGTTGTGCTAAGATGAATGATATAAAATTTAGACCATATGATATAATCACATAAGATAATCCAACCATGTGTCAAAATTATCTTAAAACCTTTGCACATGTAATATATAATTTCATTAATCTTCTCCCTCAAATTTCTTCTACCATAGAGCCAACTATGTCAAGAATTATTTGGGAGGCCAAATTTGAACATGCATATATTTTGTTGCACTACATTGCATGACCTAAAGGTTAGGACATATCAAATAGGAACAAAAATAAATAAACACATATGATCATATTATTTTTAAACATCCACATGTGTGAGATATGTCATCATCAAACTGCTTACTCGACTCTTTCTTGCCTTATACAAAATTGGCTATAAGAAAACACTATCAAACTTCTTGGGAGCCCAAATTTGCACTTTCATATATTTTTTCATACTTATTTATATGAAATTAGATTTATTACATTATATATAGACATAAATTTTATCAAAACCATAATACCAAATCCCCTTGATTCATCCACATGTAATATGGTGATGCCATCAAACTGCCTACTCAATTTTTTTGCCACTAGACCCAAAATGTTTAGATGAAAAAAATGATCAACCAGATGAAATCCAATCATAAAAATAAGAAATAAAATCATTATTTACTTATTATATGACCCTTTACACATTATAAAATCACCATACTCATCCTTGATCATCTCAAACCATACCAAGCCTTCTTCAAGCATATTACGACAAATACATTGCACACTTTGTCACTAGCACTTAAACTATAAATACACTTTATCCACTCACCAAGACACCTACATAAAATCACTATGACATAATTGAAAACTCTCTAACAATATCCCTCTTTGTCATTTATGTCAACAACCATCATATAGCAATATACATCTCACCTTCATTCTTTCTCTTCAAGTACTCTACAATAGGAACTTTCTCCCCCTTTAACACAATGAAAAAGTGGGAAAAAAATAATTATGAGGACCTAAAAATACAATAAATAGGAAAGGATCATCTTATAAATATGATACAAACTCCCCCTTACTTTGAACCTACCTCTTCTTTCCTTGACAACATCCTTCTTGCTCTATGCCAACACTCTATTCAACCAATCACTGCAACCAATGAATAAATAACACATAAAAATAATAAAATCTGATAAAACTCACTAATAAACATATGAAAGGGACTCCCCCTAATATTTATGAGAAATTTCACCTTCTTGAGCATCTTCAGATCTCCATATACCATGAGCAATCACCACACAGGTCTATTAACCTCTTCTCTCAAGCCACCTCAAGGAACACTAAAAAAACTTCATGCCACTCACCAAATAGGAAACATGATCTAAATAAAATTTATAACTCTCATTGAAACATATGTACCTTGATATTTTAGAACCACTAAGCAAAAACATCAAATCTTCATACTAGGCCTATCTAGACTCCTTATAGCCCTACTTAGAACTTGTAGAGCCCACAACATTTTGTATACATAGCTTCAAGACCTAAAAATTAATATCTAGAGTAATCTCACATGCCCCTTAAATCACACCAATTTACAACACCTATCTCAACATTTGAAACACACTTCCTTCATAAACCAACTTGCCAATTAAGCCTCCATCTTGACAAAAACATGAATAATTTGAAAACCACAAACCTTAAAATATTTTTAAAACATGATTTTATTATGCATTTGGTCTAATCAGCCTATTAATAATCTTGAGAGATCACCTCATAAGGTATACCACTTTTCTAACATACCCAAAACCCTAGAAACTAAAAAACAAACAAGGTCAACAAGCCTCCTTTGGGTCAACATACACCTATGAAACTTATTGCACTCCTAGAGACACCCATCACACACTTCTATAAAAATAATTGAGCTTCCAAATCTTTGGTAACCCATACATTGTATAACCCATTTTAAGACTTGCATACTCTTAAGCATAAATTGGGAAACTTGAGAGCAAACAAAAATTTTCCAATAGCACACAAAAGATCATCAAAGCTTGAAAACACCTAAAACACATCACAAATAATTACACATAATTTTTTAATAACAAAAATCTTCTCTCCTTGACATTGATTAAATCTCATTATGCTACCTAGAAACACCTATTGTGACCCTACAGATACTACATACATAGCTACAGCATCACCACAACATATCTTTCACCTAAACATACCTGCTCCAGCTAAAAAAACTCATCTCTAGCCTTATATGACCATATAAATAACACCATAAAAATAAATTATTCTCCACTTAAATAATTCTCTTAATAAGCATAGACAAAGACATTCTTTACACCATAATGCTCTAAAACAAAATGAAGCTAGGAGTGGCCCACATCTCCTCAATAACTACTAGAATACTCTTATAGCTATAAGATTTATTGATTTTGTTCTTATTTTTATCAATCTAAACTCTAACAACTAGTTCTCTTTCTAAATCACTCTCCTTTTCTTCTAAGATTGGATTGAGAAAATATGGAGATAACATAGATTCATGACATACATTTTCATCTAAAGAATCCACATCGTAATTAGAAAACTCATCACTAGGCACTAAAAATTGATTTTATTTACATGATAGATGATTATCAATGATAGGATGTTCATTTGGATCTATATATACCTCAGGACTAGTTTCAACTACTACCTTGGTCTTCTCTTTGATCTTGGTCTCTTTATTCACAACATGATCAGATAATGATAACCCTTAACACTCTTAAACTTCTGAAGAATTCTCCACCATCGAAAATAGATTACTTGGACTAGTATATCCATCATGACTAACACTTACCACATTTAATTTCCATGAGTTAACTTACCTTATTCCTTGCACTCTAGGATCTTGATTGAACTCATTTTGACTTGATGACCTTTTCTTGTAAAACCTAACAATATGGATAATCTTCTCATAGTTATAGTAAATAATACTCCTTGATGGAAACACAATTTGTCTTACCATGTTTGGATATAAACTTGCAATGTGTCCTTTATCATGATAAATAAAACAACCTCCTTTTTGTTAAGAGGACTCCCCTTATCTAATCTTATGTGGACAATGGTTTACAAAGTGTCCCACATCAAGATAGTTGAAGCACTTAACTTTGTTCACATATTTTGACTAATGAACCCCATCATAGTTCCATGAAAACTAATTTTTAATATATCTCTTGTATTCTCCAGCTCTATGCCCAAATTGATTACATGTATAACATTAACCATTGAAACTTACATACCTCATAAGATTTGGTTGTCTAATCTAATTTATCTTGATTTTGATAGCACCTTCATTCATTATCTGATGATTTGTCTTCAAAGTATGATTTTACTTATTCACATTAGTCTTCATCTCATCTTGAGCTACATTCTCTAATTTTTATTTATATCCAAGACCATTTATATCACTTACATGTTTTTAATCATTCAGAATATTGTCAAGATTACTTGATCTCTTTTCAAATCTCACAAATGACTTTACCTTACTATATGTCTTTTCTAACTCAGATTTCAATGACTCATTTTCAATTACATACATTAAACATTTATCTTCTTTATCTTTCATCAGACAGTATTTCCAATTGACAACTAAGATGTTTGACTATATCTTCATGCTCCTTGGTGACTTCATTCATTCTTGACTCACACACACTAAAGTGATCCTCATAGTATTTTAGTTGAGACTTCATCTTCTTATTGATCTTCTTCTCAATCTTCAATTATTCACGATCATTTGTCAATGCAGTCTCATAATCCACCTCATCTTCATCATCATCTGAATCACTCCAAGTAGACTCTTTTTGATGTGATAAAATTTATTCCTCAACCATGAAGAGGGATTCATCTTCAATAGGACCATTATCTTCATGATCACACTCTAAGTCACTATCTTCACTCTCATCTGATGAGTTATAGTCTTTATTGGTGTAGAGACTCTTCCTATTATTGAAAAACTTCTTTTTGTCAAATTTTTTGAAACCTTTCTTCCTCTTATCAAACCTGTATGTCTTCTTATCTTCATCTTGGTCTTCATCATGCTCTTTATCATCATTATTATGAGGTCACTTTCTATCAAAATGTCCTATCCCTCCATAATTGAAGCATTTGAAGGGTAGTTTACCTATATACTTGCTTGAACCTATTTTCAATTTCCTTGTAAATAAAGCAATCTGTTCATCCTCATAACTATCAAAAATGTCATTCTCCTTAGGTTGTTTACCTTGAAATTTATTCTTAGGCTTCATTTCTATCTTTAATGTTGCTTCCTTATTCATTATTATATCATCATTCTTACTCATTTCATAGGTAGTAAGGATGCCATGCAATTATCCAACTTCAGTTGAGTAAGATCATGACTTTCTTCTACAGTAGAAACTTTAGGATTAAAATTGAGAGAGAGGGACCTTAATACCTTTTGAAATATAATAGCTTCTTCAAGGTTCTCTCTAATACCTCTAATGATGTTCACAATATAATCAACTATCTATAAAAAATATTCTATATAAACTTATTCCTTCATCTTGAGACTTTCAAATTGCCTTATGTGAATCTTCAACTTAGCAAAATTGACCTTTGAATATCCTTCATAAATGATATACATTTTATCCCATATATATTTATAAAATTGACAATGGATTACCTTGGTGAACTTAGTCTCTATAATACCATAAGTATGGAATTCATTGCCTTTGAATTATTCTCATCTAGCTTCTTGTCTATACCACTAGATGGAGGAGTAATAAGGATAACATAACCATCCATAATAGATTTACATTCATCAAACCCTAGGGACATAATGTAGATCCTCATCTTTGCACTCCAAAAATCATAATTGGATTCATTAAACATTTATGCTTACTTAGTAGGGAAACCTCCTTGATGACTACCCATATTTTACCTTGGATCACCTTCAAGTTGTCAAGCCTTTACCAAAGTAATTGATTTGATACCAATTGTTAGAAGTATAATAATTAAGAGGGGGGGTGAATTAGTGAGCCTAGAAAATAAAACTTCAATTTCAATCCTTTCAAATTATTAATCAATTACCATAATAATTCATAAAGCATACACATCATTCATAGAAATGAATAAGAGAGATAATACACGATCAAGAACATAACACATGACAGATGGAGGAAACCCTCCTAAGGGAAAAAATGCACTATAACCTAAAAATAGACTACTATACTATAATAAAAAAACTAATTATACCAATTATGACTAAACAATGAACTACCATCCCTTATTTAGTGAGACTACAATCCCATAAGGTACTACCACACCTATCTAGCTGAGCTACAACAACAACTAGACCTTTAACAAGTTTTACCTTACAAGGAGGATACAACCCCTTAGATTTTGAGCTGAAAAAACAAAACTTATGAACACATACACCTTTGAACTAATGTCTTCAACACCTGATGATGGACCTCTGATTATCACTCTTCACCTTTGTTGACACTCAATCTGTAAGAGCACTATTCTACCAATAGAATTATGACCTACAAGTCATGAAAAAAATATTTAATCTATTTTTCTCTTCAAATCATATATTTAGCACCCACCCTTTTCTTTTCTTCACAAAACTATGATCTCAAATGCAAATTCCACACCAAGTCTCTCTTAAGTCTAGAAACCATCATATTTGGTTTCACTATTTATAGAACAATCATGATCATCACCATCTTGGTTAGCCAATAGGAATGATTTAACCTTGAAGTTATCTATCTCATAAATACATAGATAAATACCATCCACATAGGCTAGCCATATCACCCATAGGTCAACCTTAAGCAACAAACCCTTTTAATTAGGCCAAACTAGCACTTATAGGTCTCATGAAGACCTATTCACTCCATTAGCACAATAATAATAAAATAGAAACATATGAACACTTAAAAATGCATAGGTCCACTCTAAATTACCCATTATTGATCCTCAAATTCTTACAGTCATCATTTCACTCTTCTATGCAAGTTTAATCAACTCAAACATTAGCCTTGTTCATAAGGACACCATGAATAAATAAATAATCAACTTATTAAACATTGTTTATATTGAAGATAGATTGATCACATCTAAAATATGCAAAAAAATTGTCCTCATGTATTTTATAATACTATTCAATAGATAATTCATCATGAAACATCGAAACAACATCAACACTAGCTCAATTATCCTTCTTGGGTCACTTGCAGAACAAACATGAAAACATAGTCAAATTTGAACCTTCATAAATTTGGTTGTACACACAATTAGAAATTAAAATTCATATTTAAAAATTAATCTTATAGTCCTCTACAAATTATCTTTTTTCACCATGAGAAAAATTTGCATATATTGAAAGATATGGCCCAAAAAGTAGACACTGGCCATTCCTTTGTTAAATTCAAATATTCAAATGCAAATGGTCACAATTAAACCTTAGTCACTTTGCTCACATTTTGTGTCCTCACTGATTATATAAATCATGAACCATCTATATTGTTGTAAGAATATTTTTGTTTACCTTTCATCTGTCATCATTGTATCTTCATCTTGACTATTTTCTTAATGTGCTCTATTGATCTTCTATACGTAGCTTGATCTTTATCCATGTTAAAAAGTGGATACCTTAAAAACATCTTACTCAATATGCATCATTGATATCTATTTATATGAAAAATCTATCACCATTAGATCATGGAAGAGGCTTGATATTTATGTCTACTTGTTTTTAAACTTTAGACACTTATCCTCATCTCGTTGCTTCTAGACATCTTAGAATGAACATGCTCTATTGATCCTTTTGTAAGGAGCTTGACCTTTACTCAGTTTAAGCATCAAAAAATTTAACCCATTTGACTTAATATGTACCATATATCTATATGTATGAATTCCCATTAACTATTGTATCTCCATCCGGTCTTGATCTTTAACATTATGTAAAAATGAGTAAGTATGAGGACTATTGCTTATCTAACTGGTAGGCCAACTTTGGACCTCAATAAATTTTATTGGGATTAGACACATGATCTAAAATTTTGACCATATGATATACTCACATAGGATGATAAAACCATGTGTAAAAATACTCCTAAAACCTTCAAATGTGCAAGATATAAATTCATTAATCTACTCACTCAATTTTTTTCTACCACAGAGCCAATTATGTCAAAAACTATCTAGGAGACCAACTTTGAACATGCATATCTTTTGTTGTGATACATCTCATGACCTAAAAGTTAGTGAATATCAACTAGGCATAAAAATAAACAAAACCATACGATAAACTTATTCTAAAACATCCACATATGTGATATATGCCATCACCAAACTACTTACTTGCCTCTTTCTTGCCTCATGCAAAATTGGCTAAGTATGGGAAAACACTATCAAACTATCCGGGAGCCCAACTTTGCACTTGCATATATTTTATCATGATTAGTCATATGACCTAATATTTAACACATAATATCTAGACACAAAAGTGATCACAATCATATGATCAACTCCCCCTGATTCATCTACATGTGAAAATGATGATATCAACAAATTGCCTACTCAAATTTTCTTTCATTAGACCTAAAATGTCTAGATGAAAACAATGATCAACTAGATGAAATCCACTCATGTACACAAGAATTATTGACTTCTAATAGGACCCCTTTCACATTCTAAAATCACCATACTCATCCATGATTATCTCAAACCATACCAAGCCTTCTTCAAGCATACTAAGATAAGCCCATTGCACACTTTATCATTATCACTTAGACTATCAAGGCACTTCATCCACTCACCAGGACATCTCCATGACATCATTATCAATTTTTATACTTACATATATGGTATACATATTATAAATTTTTACTACATCAATAAATCATATGTATTCCATACATTTATATACCTATAACATACTCTATTATGTATATAATGAAATAAGTCAATAACCAATCAAAATAGGAATAGTATACATTTTAATCCAATTAGAAAAATCACTATCCATTAATTAGAGTATTGTGTATACTTAAATAATATACTAATCAATATCATTTATTCTTCACAATTTAAAACAACTTAAAGAGAAATACTTTGAATATATACTTTATCATTAATCAGAATTCACGTTTTGTATAATAAATGCATATAATCATATACTTAAACTTAGTTGACTATTTTATACAATTTTTATTTAATTGAAAACATAGTTCAATCAATTCACAACCTAAACAAGCTTCACAAGCTCATTATAATAATACAAACCTATCTGAATGTATAGCTATGAGTATTGCTATATAATAATTGTATTTATATGAAAGACGTATAGAATTATATAATTTGGCTTATATAACATTGTGACCAAATATCAAAACATAAGGTTTTCCACACTCATAGAAAATCTAAAAGGCATTGATAAGTCATTATAGGATTTTATAATATAAATAGGATCATTTATATTTTATTTTTAGAAATTTGTATTAAAATGTTCATTTGATTTCCCTCTCATACTACAATGGAACCTCTATATTAACCAAGTTATTACTCAGTTGTGTAACAGTCATTGAATGAATTTTTTATGACTTCTAAATAGTATAAAATAAGACTTATTTTAATTTTAAAGAATCTCAAATTCTATCTTAAGCTTATAAACAGTAGAATCCCCACTACATTAGAATCTTAGTATTGATTCAAGGACATATTACACCCAACACCAAAATCCTTGAGTTGTATATATATTTATACATTGATATGTATATATCCCATGTCAATTAAGTCCTATAGGATGTTTATACATATCCATGTATATGTATATTTATTTTTTAGATAAATTATATAAATTAAATAAGACCAAATTTCATATTATTTTACCCAAACAACATTATACATAGCCAAACCCTATTTTTGGGTTGATTAAACTTGAACCCACAAATCCTTAGAACAAAAAAATGTTTCCATCTAATAGAATTATTCAAAATAGTTTCCTAAAGGACTAATTTTAATTTCTATAACCTAGCCATGTCTTGTAAGGGTTTACTAAATTTACCCCATTAAATAGACAATCAAACATATATTTATATTTATCAAGAATGGTTTATAACCAGTATCAAAACTAAGTTTAAAACTTATAGTTTACCATCGATAGTTTGAACTTGTGTGTGTGTGTGTGTGTGTGTGTGTGTGTGTGTGTGTGTGTGTGTGTATAGATGAAATGAAAGGTTCACTATTTAAAATAACCATACTAAGTTTAAAACCCAAAATTTCCATTTCAAAACCCTACTATTAAAAATCAATAGAATCATCTTTTATCCTAGGGTTTCCATTCATTTAAGTTAAACACATAGAAATACCTTCATCCAAACTCAAAGTTTTATATTTTATGATAAATGATTCTCACATCATAGCCATTTAGACTAGGGTTTCAAAGTTATATGTTCAATTCTATGGATGGTCAAACCATCTACAGGGACAAAATTTTATCCTTTTAAATAATTCTAATATAATGAAACTAACTAAACCTTTAAGAAAATATTTACCAAAATTCATCAAAACTCTATATAGTACACATATGACTTTTAATTCGAAACCAACCTGGTAATAAGTCTCAAATTCTACTTCTACAATCTTTTGTCCAAAATTTGTCCAAGCCCTTTAATTCTCCTCTTCTTTGCCATTGAGTCATATCCATATAGGCCTCCTTCTCCTCATTTTATTCTCTTTCATTTTACCAAAATGACCGAATCTTTCTATAAAAATAATGGCTAAGTTCATGCATGTAAAATAACTCATAGACATCAAACAAAAAAAATAGTCCTCCATAATTTATTAATCCCCAACACTGTGATTGTTTGCATAATTGCTTGTTAACCCAAGTCAATAGATAGTTTAAAACCCTAATCAGACCTTCTTCTAATTATTACAAAATAACAATAATTATTTAATATTTTAATTAATATCTACTTTAATGCATTTGACTTTCATAAAAGTCCTTCAACATTATAATTTTAGTGATAATGTTGATTAGCATAAAGTTATTAACTAGGCCATCAACTTAATAAAAGTCAATCAAACATAATAATTTTATTCCATATAATGATGTTACAAATAATAATTAAACAATGAAACCCCCACCACAATCTTAACTTAGCTAAAAGACTATTTTAATTTAGCACCTTCATTGAAAATAATGACTTCCCATTAGTCATCATCCAATGCAATTATTTTTAGCAATTAAAATGATTTTTCCTAATAATAATAATACTAATAATGATTAAGAACAAAGACCCTGCTATTAATCATTAGTCAAACATAAATCACTTTTAACATATAGATCAAACAAAGTAATATAATCTTGTCTACTACTATAGCAATGAATATACCAGAAAACTATCATACTACCTCAGTTATATCTAAAGATAACAATGAGTCATGCCAAGATATACATAGACTCACTTATTCATTCAAGCAACATCATAATCAAGATAATCTAAGTATGAAAACCATAAGTACAATCACACAACCATATTAGTGAAGCATCAAAACAAAATCAAGGTCATAACAAAAAACATATAAGTAGTCATTAAAATGCAGATAACACATTAGTAATCAAAGACATAATAAAAGCTATCTAAATAAAGTAATGAATATACAACATATTATTTATTTGTGGTGTGTGCATGGGTTTCTAGTCTCCAATATGTCATCCCCCAACAACTCCATCTATGCCACCCTCTCCAATGATACCCTCCCTCTATCACACTCTAAGGGATGGATCTATCCAACATCCACCTCACAAAAATTATGGTATTTAGCTTGAAACATATAAAATCCATAATATACTATGATAATAAACTAAAAAACATGATCATCATGTACACAATATAAAATTATAACTAAATCCACTTCTAACAATCATGTAAATTTAGCAACATATAACTTCCCATAATGAGCATATGAAAAAAAGCTTAATCAAAACAATAACTAAACCAAATATTAACCATAAAAATTCACTAATTAAATAGGTTATTAATTCTAGAGAGAAACCAAGATGTGACATCCTTCCTCCTAAAGTTGGTCATCATCTCGATGACACTTATTCAAACATAAGTTTTGAATTTAAACATTATTCAACACAAAATAAAATAATATGCAACAACATATTAAGTAAACAAATGTGGAAACAACCTATAAAACTCATCATAATCCTCCCAAGTGGCACTAATCTCATAATATTGGTCCCACTATACCTTGCACTATAATAGTTCTCTATTATGCAAATTGATTTTTCAAGTGTCAATTATTATGATTGGTTATACTGTGACCACCCCAGGAGATATAACCTACAAAATATTATAATCCAACACATGTAAAGGATTAGTAACATACTTTATAATATAGGACACATGAAAAAAATTATGCAAAAGATAAATTTATGGTATCAATGCAAACCTATACGCTATTGGATTGATCACTTATATAACCTCAAAGGGTCCCACATATCTAGGTGAAAATTGAGTTGACTTTTCAAAATTAATCAAGATTTTCCAGAGGCTTAACCTGCATAAATACTTTATCACCTACATAGAACTATTTTTCTATTCTCTTAAGATCAACATCATGTTTCTATCTATCATTAGCCTCAACCAACCTCTACCTGATTGTTCTAACTTACTCTTCCATTTCCACAAGCATCTCAGGTCCAAAGACTACCCTATCCTTTAACCTATCCCAACTGATTGGTGTTCTACACCTCCTTTCATATAATGCCTCAAATGGAGCCATTTTCAATGCTAATTGGTATGATTTTTTTAATCAAACTCAACCAATGGAAGGTACTCCTCCCACTTGTATTTTTTATCTATGAAATACATATGAAAGAGATCTTCTAAAACTAGTTTAACTCTATCTATCCATTGGTTTTTGGGTGATATGTAGTACTGAAATTCAACTACATACCCAAATTTGAATTCAAAGTCAACCAAAATATAGAATTAATTCTTGTATCTTGATTTGAAATGATATTTTATATAAATCCATGTAATAGATACACCTCTTTCATAAATCTCTTCGCAAGTATGGGTACATCATTTGTCAAGTTTATAGGTATGAAGTTAGATACCTTGGTTAGTTTGTCAAATATAAACAAGATCATATCATGTTGGTTTCATGATAATGGTAACCCTTGGAAAAATTTCATTATAATCACCTCCCACTTCCATTCTAATATATCATGAAGATATAGCAATCCTTCTAGATGCACATGTTTAGATTTCACATACTAACATTCCAAACAAGACACAAAACCCATTACTTCCTTATTTATTATTTTATATAAATAAAGAGGTCTTAGCTTAACCATGAGCTTGCTTACACCTAAATGTATTGAATATGGGGCATTGTGTAGTTACTCTAGCATTGTGCTTCTTATATTTTCTCCATTAGGCACATACATCCTACTGTTGTACCTTGAAACACCATCACTCTCTAACTTGAATTGTTTATACTTAGGATTTTGAGAATTATTTGATAATGATTTCTTGATCTAATCATGTAATTCATATCCTAACAATAATTTTATTACCTAATCTTGGAAATTACTCCTAATAGTAGCCAAGGCTGCTATGTACCTTCTATGACTTAAGGCATATGCAAATTCATTCTCCTTTCCCTTGATATAGTTAATATCAAAATCATAATCAGATAAATATTCTAACTAATGTCATTAATGTGAATTTAGATTTTCTTGGGTGAATATGTATTTAAGTCCCAAGTTATTAGTCTTAAGCTTAAATGGGTTTCCTAATAGATAATTCATCCAAACTTGCAAGGCATGCACTATTGCAACAAGTTCTAGATCATGAGGGGCATAATTCATCTCATAAGGATTTAATTTTCTTGACTTGTATGCTACAACTAAACCATCTTACATAATAACTCCTCTAAATACATCCCTAGATGCATCCATGATCACTAAGAATTGACCATGATCAATAACTCTTAGCACTGGCACCTACGTAAGCTTCCTTTTCATTTCTTGAAAGGCTTTCTCATAATTATCTAATAAAACAAAAATATTATTCTTCCATTGAAGAGAGGTAATTGGATTAGCTATCTTGAATAAATTTGAAACAAATATCCTATAATATCCCACTAATCCCATGAAAATCCTTACCTCATATACATTATTAGGCACTAGCCATTCCATTATGGCTCTTATCTTTGTTGGATCCATTGAAATTTCATATGTGGAGATAATATGTCTTGGATATTTAACTTTCTTATAGAAAAATCACACTTAGATAACTTCCCATACAAATTTTACTTTTGCAAACACTAAAAACTAATTCTAGATGCTGAAGATGTTCTTCCTCATCCTTAGAATATATGAGGATGTCATATAGAAAGACAAACACAAAATGGTCTAGAAAATCCCTAAACACACTATTCATGAGATTCATAAATGTTGCCAAGGTATTTTTCAACCTAAAAGGTAAAAATGTGAACTCATAGTTCCCATATCAAGTTGTGAACATTATTTTTAGAATATCCTCATCTTGGATTCTCAATTGATAATACTTTCTCTAAGATCATTCTTATAAAATACTATTTCTTGTCACATATGATTGAAGAGGTCATTAATGTGAGGTAGCAAATATTTGTTATTAATCATCTCCTTATTAAACATCCTGTAATCAATACACAAGTAAAGATTACAATCTTTCTTCTTAATGAATACCATTGGTGCACCTTATGGTGACACACTTGGTCGAATATACCCTTTTGATTACAAATCTTGACTCAACCAATTCAATACTTATTATCTTGTATGGTGCCTTAGACTATGGTTCTAATCTTGGTATAATGTCAATTAAGAAATCCAAATCACATTTGGGTGGTAATTCAAGTAATTGATTTGGAAACATGTCCCAAAATTTCCTTATAAAAGGATAATCCTTGATAAATGGTTCCTTAGATTCCTCCATATCATTTTTTTAATAAATGCTTGACATCCCTTCCTATGAGCCTTCTTGAGTTGAATGAATAAATTTGCCTAACCTTCCATTCCCTTTTTTCACCTTGAAGTTATGTTTGATTTATAAAATCATCTTAACATTCAAACTTATTTAGATAGTAATCAACCTTAGATTTATGATTAGCAAGCCAATCAACTCCTAGGATCACATCATATGACCCTAGTAGTGTAACATATAAATCCACTATTGTAGTGAATTTATAAAACCTGATCTCATCTTCCACTAAACACTTGTCAACCTTAACCTTTGACTCATTCCCATACTTCACTGACCATGCATTTTCTATAACTCCAAATTTTATAGAAAACTTACTAAGCATTCTAAGAGTAATAAAACATTCTATAGCCCCTGTGTTAATCAAAATAGAAACTAGATGATCAAACAAAATACTTGATAGTTTAATGGGTGAATCTTAGATCTCATCCTGATAATTAAGAACATCTGCATGAATCCACTGCTAAAATTTTCCTTATTAAGAATCAGAATCCATATTCTTTCAACCTAACTTATCTTATGTACACTCTTAAGCATAATGGTCACCTCCATAAATGAAACAACCTCAAAGTGGTTCTTTCCTATCAAAATATTAGTTTCCTTTGAAACCTCCATTGAAACCATTACCAGGGTTCATATTCCTTGATCTACTATTCAACTTAGCATTATGGGTCTTGAACTATCCCTAGGAGTCTCCAATCCTTTGCTTCTAGTTGTTTTTTTTTAAAGTTGGTTTATAACTTCCAAACTTTCTCTTGAACTTATCTCCAACTTGGGAAAGATATTTCAACTTCTACTATTATTTGATTGCCTTCTTAAAGACTTGATATATGGTATATGGCCCATGCACATCAAAATCACAAATAATTTAGATTTTTAATCCCATAATTAATTTATTAATTTTGAATCTCTCATCTTCCTGATATTAAGGTACATACTTTATGATCTTGGTGAATTATTCCTAGTATTCATTTATAGAAAGGTATCCTTGAATAAGATTCTAAATATCTATTAGATTCTAATTAAAATATATCTACGGAAGCCATCATGACCAAAAAAATGTCACAAATTGTTCCCAAGTAGTGGTGGTGGAGTCGAGGTTCATCTCAATCTTCTTGTTTGATCACCAAGTCATTGCTTCACTAGCAAGCTAATATGATCCCCATACTACTTTGGTGACTTAATAGTAATTATGAATCTTGAAATATTTCTCCATCTATGTCAGCCACACTTTAGTTCCATATACCAAAATTATTCCATAAAACTTGGATGGTTCACCTTTTTCATATCTCATGCTAATTTTATAGTTACTCAAGCTCCTGCATCTTATGGCACTTCCTCATGCCTCTACTCTTAAGTATTTTCCTACTTATTATGATGTTCTTCAAGTTATAGTTAAACATTATCTTCAACATGCCCATCACTTCTTATTCTAGGGTTGTGATTCGGTCCCTAGTTTCTTACATGGTTACAAGGATCTAATCTAACTTCATAGCTTGCTTAGTGGTGAATTGATTTGGATCCATTAGAGGATTGGTGTTTGAGGTACCCTTAACTTTAGGTCTCTCACACACCATTATTATTCCTATTTAAAAAAATAAATATGTTTGCATTCGTGGACACATAAAGTCCTAGAGTTTGAGCCTCAGCTCTGATACCATAATATAACAACCCCACTAGGTTTTACTAGAATAGGGTATTTTTTTAAAAATAATTAATTACACAAATTCAACTAATATATTTCATCAAATGAAACTTATAAAAGAGATATTTAAGTAAATACATTATTTTTATTTAAACTTATAAAGGTCTATAGCTAATATATTTAGCTAATGATCACCATAAAAATAATATATCAAGAACATGTAAACTGTTGATTACATAATAAAGACTACATTTAATTCATAAAAGTAATATTACAAGTTCAACCATGGTTGATACAACATTACATCCATTGCTATAATTTTACATATAAATAAAAATTACAATTTTAGCAATAATAAATGTCTCAATAATAATATATAATGATACAAAGCTCCACAAAGCATGAGTCTCAATGAACTCCTAGTATCCAAAAGTAATCTCAAGTATAGTCTCTAGTGTAGCACTGTTGTGGGGAGGGAGATAATCATCCTATTGATTTTTTACACCAACCATGGACCATCAATCCCTCACACTATTTCCCAACTAGGGAATGGCCTTCCCTTCATGGATGGGTATATAATGATAGTGCAAGAATACATAGTGACAAACTAGAACTTGTGTTCTGGAAGATAACTAATACATGATCTATACCATAAATATATTCATTCTAACATGATATATTACAAACATGTAAACTAAATCAAACACATGAAATGACAATGGATAACTATAAACATTACTTTGGCCAAAGTTTTCATATAGTTATTGATTTCTAGGATGAGTCAATTTCATACACATCACTTAATCATATTACACCTCATTTAAACATTAGTGTCACTAATTAAGTGAGTGGAATCCATCACACTGCTTATTTAAGGTAATTGATGTGAGACTTGGCCATATATCTAAAATATAAAAACCAATAGATTCAAATTGAATATTCCATATTAGTAGATATAAAATATGTTAAACATAGAAATATCAAATACATACATTTAGTATATTAAAACATCTAATTTATTATAGAATAATAAATAAATTTCATAAACAATCCTCAATAAAATCATACCATCTAGGTAAGGATATTATCTAGACACTGAGTTATTGAATAATAACATGTAACTCTGAATGTTATTTCATCCATCTAATAACATTAATTCATAGCTTAATACTCACATACTAAAAGTAAATTAATAAGATTATTTTAATATAACAATATTAAAATGAATTATATTCAATCTCGAATACCTCATTTTAAAATGTTCCATTAAACCAACCAACACATCTATAACTTAGCCAAGATAACTCAAATGATAAATACACCCATATATATTTGTTTTATCATGCAATATTTTGAAGCATTATCTGAGTGAATATATATATGGTATACATATTGTAGATTTTTACTACATCAAAAAATCACATGTATTCCATATATATTTATATACCTATAACATATTTAGTTATGTATATAATGAAATAAGTCAATAGTGAATCAAAATAGGAATAATATATGTTATACTCCAATTAGACAAATCACTGTCCATTAACTACAGTATCATGTATAATTAAATAATATACTAATAATTATCATTTATTATTGATAATTTAAATCAACTTATAGATAAATACTTTGACTATATACTTTATCATTAATCAGTATTTAAGATTTGTATAATAAATTTATACAGTCATATAATCAAACTCAACTGACTATTTTATACAATTTTCATTTAATTGACAACATAGTTCAATCAATTCATAACCTAAAAAAGCTTCACAAACTCATTGTCATAATACAAACTTAGCCAAATTTTTAACTATGAGTTTTATTATATAATCACTATATTTATATGAAATATGTACATACTTATATAATTTAACTTATATAACATTGTGACCATATCTCAAAACATAAGGTTATCTACACTCATAGAAAATTCAAAAGGTAGTGAGAAGTCATTATAGGATTTTATAGTATAAATAGGATCATTTATATTTATTCCTATAAATTCATATTAAAATTTTCATTTAATTTCCCTCTCATACTACAATAGAACCTCTATATTAACCAAGTTATTACTTAGCTATGTCATAGTCATCACATGAATTTTGTATGACTTCCAAATATTATAAAATAAGACTTATTTAAATTCTAAAGAATCTCAAATTATATATTAATCCTATAACTAGTCAACTCCCCACTATACATTACAATCTTAGTATTGATTCAAGGACATATAAAAACCCAATACCACAATCCTTGAGTTATATATACACACATTGATATGTATATATCCTAGGTCAATAAAGTCATATGATGTTTATAAATATTTGTGTATATGTATATTTATTCTTTATATAAATTATATAAATGAAATACAACCAAATTTCATGCCATTCTAGCCAAGCAACATTATACATAGCCGAACCCTATTTTTGTATCAATTAAACTTGAACCCATAAATCCTCATAATAAACAAATGTTTCCATATAATATAATGATTCAAAATAGTTTCCAAAAGGAATGATTTTAATTTCTATAACTCAGTCGTGTCCCAAAGGGTTTACTAAATTTTTCTCATTTAATAGACAATCAAACATATATTTATATTTATCAAGAATGGTTTATAACTAGTTATCAATACTGAGTTTAAAAACTTCTAGGTTACCATCAATAGTTTGACCTAGTGTATATATATATATATATATATATATATATATAGATGAAACAAAAGTTTCACTATTTAAAATAACCATACTGAGTTTATAATTCAAAATTTATATTTCAAACCCTACTATTAAAAATCAATAGAATCATATTTTATCCTAGGATTTTCCATTTGTTTAAGTTAAACACATAGAAATCCCTACATCCAAACTCAGTGTTTTATATTTTATGGAAAAATATTCTCACATCATAGCCATTTAGACTAGGGTTTCAAGGTTATAAGTTCCATTCTGTGGATGATCAGATCATCCACAAGGCCAAACTTTTATCCTTTTAAATAATTTCAATATCATGAAACTAATTAAACCCTTAATAAAATATTTACCATAATTCATCAAAACTCCATATAGCACACATGAATTTTAATACAAAACCAACTTGGTAAGAAGTCTTAACTAATAATTCTATAATATTTTCTCCAAAATTTATCCAATCCCTTTTATTTTCCTCTTCTCTACTATTGATTCGTGTCTACACATGCCTCCTTTCTCCTTATTTTATTCTCTTGCATGTTACTAGAATCCCCCAACCTTTCTAGAAAAATAATGGCCAAGTCCATGCATGTAAAATAACTCATAAAAATCAAATAAAAAACAAACAGACATCCATAATTTCATCATTCAAAAATCCCCAAAAACTATGATTGTTTGCATAATTGCTTGTTAACCAAGACAATGACTAGTTTAAAACCCTAATCTTGAACCTTATCCTAATTTAGACAAAATAAAAATAATTCCTTTAAGTTTTTTGTTAATATCAACTTCAATGCATTTGGATTTGTCAAAATTCCTTCAAAATTATAATTTTAGTGATAATGTTGATTATCATGAAGTTATTAACTAGGCCATCAACTTAATAAAAGTAAATCAAACATAATAATTTTATTCCATATAATGATGTGATAAATAATAATTAAATAATGAAACCTCCAACACAATATTAACTTAGCTAAAAGACCATTTTAACATTAGCATCTTCATTTAACATGATGACATCCCATTAGTCATCATCCAAAGAACTTATTATTATAAATTAAAATGATTTTGACTAATTATAATAATATTAATAATGATTAAGCACAAAAACCTCACTTTTAATCATCAATTGAACACAAATCACTTTTAACACACAAATCAAATAAAGTAATAGTATCTCATCTACTACTATAGGCATGAATACACTAAACAAAACACTATCATACACTCAGTTATATCCAAAGATAATGGTGAGTCATGCCAAGACATACACATATTCATTTATTTGTTAAACAACATCATAACTAATATAATATATGTATGACAACCATAAGTGTAATCACACAACCAAATTAGTATAAGCATCAAACAATAATTAAGGTCACAACATAAAGCATATAAGCAGTTACTCAAATGCAGATAACACATTGGTAAGTAAAGACATACTAAAATCTATCTAAATCAAGTAATGAATATACACCATACTATATATTTGTGGTGTATGCATGGGTTCCTAATATCTAATCTATCATCCCCCAACACCTCTATCTATGCCACCCGCTTTGATGACGTCCTCCCTCCATCACACTCTGAGGGATGGATCTATCATGTATCTAGCTCACAATAATGAAGGTAGTTATCCTGAAACATATAAAATCCATAATATACTACTGTAATAAAGTAATAAACATGATCATCATGTACATATATATAAAAATAAAATTAACTTAATGATTAATAATCATTTAAATTAAGTAACATATAACTACCAATAATTATCATATAAAATCAAGCTTAACGAAAATAGTAATTAACCAAATAAGAACCATAAAAAAAACACTAATTAAAGAAGTTATTAGGTATAGAGAGAAATCAAGATGTGACATTCTAAATATAAGGCTAGGTTTAAAGTTATGGTAGGGTGCATCTCAATCTCAAGTGATGTGTCATATATAGGGGGTTAGGGTTAGAGTCAACATCACTTGATATTCCTCTAAGTATTAGGATCTATTCACCAAATATGGTGTAAGACATAGTTTTGTTTATTTATCTCACCACTATCCATAAAGGTATAGGTTAGGCTTAGGAATGCAAAAAATTATAACTGTCTATAAATGGACTAGGTTAAGCTAGTCAATCTAGTTGGATTAACAAGATGATATAAAAATCTAAAAATAGACTAGGTTGAGATAATCAATCTAGTTGGATTAATATGGTGATAATACATTTTTTAGGCTGACTAAGTCAAGTTGGTTGACCTGGTTAGAATAACATTAAAATATAATAGTCTATAAATAGACTAGGTTGAGTTAGTTGACTAATTTCTATAGTCTAGTAAAAATTTATAATGGTTTAATTCTAGATGATTTAGTTATAAATACAAAAGATAAAGTTTATGCACACTAGAACTAGGTCAAATTGGTTAATCTAGTTAAAACACACAACAAATAACTTGTATCAACATTAGCTAATATAGTTTGTAATGCAACATATACTAACAAATAATAAGTAGCAAAAATGTAATTTAGATGCTAAGTAATTATTTTAAAAGAAGATTAAGAAGTTGTACTAAAGTTTTTGATTGATAGTGTAGACTTCCAAAGATACTTTATTATCTATTGGATAGTGTCATCCCAATGTTTTAGAGTGCTAACTATTGAGGAAGTGACATTCTCAAAGCCCACTAAACCTAGTTTTAAGGGTAAGCTATAAGTAACCTCTTGATTTTAATCACTAACTAATGTACCACATAATCAAATGGATGGATGGATTCGTAAGGTTCAATACAAATGGAAATACTAATAATTTTTAAAATACCATGAGGTATGTGGAAACTAAAGACCTTATTTAAATATGTACTATCACTATGATTATTGGGGCAAGTCCATCATGATATGATATATGTAAATGATATACAAGGACCATAAATAATGTATCACATTACCCTTCATGACAATATCTAAGTAGTTTTAAAGCTAATGGTACACAATTTTTAGGGAAAGCCAAACAAAGTAAAAAATAAAGGTGAAAAATCAATATTTCAAAATCAAAGTTGAAGTTTCTAAAAGTAAATGAACAAGTAACCAACTCCAAAGTAAATTGATTGTAATTATATCAGATATAGGTTAATTTCCTTTATTTAAGCTAAAAATTGAAACACACAAAATAAGATCAAGTTGGTTGATCAAGTTGGTCAAAGAACATAATGAAGTCGAGTTGCTCAAATCAATCAATTATAAAAATAGGCCATAAAAATAAGATCGAGTAGTTTGACTTATTTTTATGGGTAGAAAGCAGATACAAAGCTAGATTGAGCCAGTCGATCTTGGTTATTGTGTAGGTACAATTTTATAGAATTAAAAAACTAGTACAAATAATATTAGATTTAAATTTTTAAAAAAAGGTGGGAAAATAATCTTTATTAGAAATTGATAGAGTGAAAATACTAAGCTAGTTAGAGTGAACCTTGTAGATAGGACAAAATCGATCGAGTTAATGTAGTAAATTTTCTTGAAAATGCTAAATTACTATTTTAACTAGGTCATCTAGGTGAGTGTTTGATCTTAAAAATGTAGGAAAAATAACAATTAAGAAGAATTGAGTCAGTAGATCTATTAAAAATAATTGATAAATAATAGGAGAAATAAAGTAAAATTGGTCAAATTAATGTAGTTAGCTAAAAATTAAATGCTAAATTGAATATAATTAAATAAGTTAATTTAGTTAGGCATATAAAGCTAAATAAAAAACTATATCAATCAATTTTCTCTAGTTAATTGAGACTAAAAACCCTACATAGAGAAGATAACACTAGTTCATCATGATTGATGAAGTTGGAAACCCTGTGCACAAAAAATTGAACTATGTCGAATAGCTAAATGAAGTTAGAATACCTTACACACTAGTTCAAAAAAGTTGAAAAAAGCTACACACAAAGAGATGAACTAAGTCAATAGGCTTGACAAAGCTTAATAACTTGCACATAAAGTGTTAAATTAGATTGACATGCTCAATCCAATTGATTATAAATGAAACTTTAAAAATTATAAGGGTTATATTAAAATTAGGTTTATCAAAATGAATGTAAGTGAAATAAGATGGATCTAAAACTTATTCTACTTGGTAATATCCAAGATCAACTAAGGTAATCAAATAAAAATATACTTATAAATACTTCATTATATCAAGGTCATGATCAATTCTAGATTTTTTAAACCTAACTAAGGGATCTCTTACTACAAAATAGAAAAGGAGAGGTTTCCAAAGCTTCTAGTCAAATTTCATCATGTAATAACCCTAACTAGGTATTATAATGTGGTAGATGGAAATAAGATAATCTACTAAACAAACATACAAGATAATATACTAAATTAACATATAATATAATATAGTGCTCACTAAAACTTGTTTCACAAATGGGGAAGATAATAAACAATCAAATATAATTGTATTCAAGATAATTATTATTGTTTTTCCCTACCTTTGGTATGCTATAGTTATTTTTTTGTTTTTAATATTCAGCCATGGATAATCCTATTGCTATTTTTTTATAATACTTTTGTGGTTCTTGGACCCATTTAAAACTGGGTTATTTACCCAATTAGATAAAAAAAGATAATTTTATTCAAGATAATATAGAAGTAATCTAAGCAAGGAGAGATATAACTTAATCAATTAGTTATGCAACATATACATATCAAAATGAAGGGATATGAATATATGTACCTTATTAAAGTAAACCTATCATGCCTCAATATCTCCCTTAGCAAATGGTGCTTTGAAAGAGGTTGTAATGGTTTGTAAGGATCACAAGGATAGATCAACTCTAGGATACAATATTTATCCTATGCATCCAAAACCTCCAAAATATGAATGATACTACTCCAAGGTAAAACCCTAAGCAATAAAACCTTTAAATGATAGTTTAAGTAAATTTACAAGATTTAATGATGTATAATTGAATGATGCTCTCTTTATAAATGAAGTTAATGGGGTATTTATAACCAATTATTGACACTAAATCCTCCTTGGAATTAGCTAAGAATAACTTCCTCATAATTGAACTCACCAATTAGGATGGAATCATTTGTCCAACTAGATGGATATGAAATTTATGCACTTTAGTAATATTCATATATAACTAAATATTGATGATATATATGTGACATTAATCTCTTACAATTTTTTTTCACTTTTATTTGCATTATATACTTTGACCAATGATGTTAGACTATGATTAAATTCTTTCTTTCCTAGTGTATTTTTATTGACTTGCTCAATTATTTGGTGTGTAACTTATTGATATTTATTTGGTGTCCATGTTTATGAATTATTAATGTATCTATAACCTTAGTAGGAGTATTATTTGTATTTTTTATATCTCTATGATATGTAAGTAATTTAGCTTAGAAATTGAATGATATATTAATATTATCTTTATTCAATTTTTATAAAAAAATTTGTACCCAAGATTATTCCAAAACTGCATTACCATGTGTAATAGTATGCTTGACATATAATAATGTATCCATTATCTCAATTTCAAGATAACTAGTAGAGGAAGATACATAATTTCATTCTCATATGTAGTTGTATATTGAAATTCTTGGTCATCATATCTTGATTCTTTGATAAATATGATTTGCATGCATTGAATTATGCCTTATCATCCAAAATTATGCCCATTATATGTTCACTGTATATAAAATAATGAATGAATAGTATATAATTTATAATAATGTCTTGGGAAATGTTATCAAAACAAATTACACCCTTGAGGAGGTTGTTCAGGTCTTCTTCATTTAGATGAAGAATGGAGACACCTCTAGGTTTTGGGTGGACTAATCAATGAGTTAAATCTCTAGATAGGTCCAAATCCCTTGATGTATCACCTAGAACTAATAATAAACATATTAATTTCAATGGAAATGGATGGAGAGATAAAGTAAAAAAAACAAGGAGGTGATGCACCAAAATTAATACCCTCCACTTACTTATGATGTATTAAGAACATGTACTAAGATTGAAACCTATTTCACTAACTCAACAAGAGTCTCCAAGAATCAATATTTTTATATGAAGGTGAAGATAAATATAATAACCAACAGCTTTAATCAAGAGGTCTCATAGGACACACTAATAAATCAATCTCCACACTTATCCAATGCATGACCATGTACTACACTCCATATGACCTACTAATATGACCAACAACCTGCAAGTAGGTAATGAGATAGGAAAAATGAAATAGAGATATGACACTACTAATAAAATTAATAAAATACCATGAGTAAATAATAGTTTCATTATTAATAAGGATAAAATAAAATTTTATTCATCTCCAAGGCAAAGTACAAGTGTTATTTGAGCAGGGTTTTTCCATACTTAGGTTGAGGATCTATTTCAATGCCAAATAGGGTAATACATATAGAAGAGAATGAGAAAGAAAGAGAATATGGACATTGGAAAATCCCATGACAAGTGTCATCCACCTAAAATAATCTACCATACAAATGGAGGGTGAGATAAAATTTTTATCATCTTCCAAAATAAGTGTTGCTTGGTGTAATGATAGCCTTCTCAAAGGTGGCATAGAAGAGGATCTTCAAATCCTTAGATGAATCATAAACATTATATGAAACTACCCTCATAATTTTATTTTTAAGGATTTAAAACTCATTTTTAACAAATTTAAAGATTATTATGACTTTTACATGCTTTGGCATCTTTCATAATGATATTTCAAGTGTGGTAGGTCTTCTAGGAGTCCTTGACACATGGTCAACTATTATAAGACATTTTAGGTGTCTTGAAAATCTTGAAGCTTTTGTATAAATTAATTTAAATTAGTTTTAAGAGATAAAAATATAATTTATGACTCATATGAGAGTTATAAATCATCATATAAGGTCTGTCTAAGATCATAGGTGGTCATTCATGATTTGCTTAGTTAATCTCCATGGAAAACCACTAAAACCTATAGTTTTAGGCCTATTTTACACATTTTTACACTTCACACATGCCAAAAAATGACTCATCCATGTGCCCATGGGATCCTTAGATGACTTAAGGTTAATTAATAGCCATTCATTCCCATTATAACCACTTATAATGTAAAACCCATACATTAGTCTCTAGCAGGGTTTTAGGAGGGTTTTGGGGTGTTTATCTTGTTAATGATTGTTCATAAAGTTAAGGCATTCAAAATAAGAAATAATACCAATAATTTGGATTATAATTACCCTATTAAAACATTTAATTTAAATTTTAACCCATGAAAAAACTCCTTAAAATTCTAATAAGAAAATTATGCCGTCTTGAGCTCTTTACAAGGTGACAGGAGGGTTTTGAGTGATTTCATTTATTAATGATTGTTCATACCATCTATGTCACATTTAAAAAAAAAATTACATTAAATTTAAGTTTTAAGACCTCCATAACATCTCCTAGATCCATTCCTTCCCATGCATCTTCTTAATGGATTTCTAAGCAAGGTTTAGACCTCTCAGGTTGATAAGCCTATGTGCAAAGACTAAGGAAGGGTTTTTAGGCCTAAAAGCCTCCAAAAATGCATTTTATTGTCTATAATTGTCTCTAATATGTATAATATTACCCATGTGAAGCTTTTATATACTCTCCCATATAACTTAAGGCCTCATATTACTTTAATCTATATTTTTTACCGATAGATACTTTAGTGAGGTTTTAGGTATGATTAGGCTTTTTGGCCTTTTCGCTACATTTTATCAATTTTAAGACTTATAAGTACATTCATGGAACTTTATAAACCCTTTATATATGTATTTTTGAGTTATTTCACATGCTTTTCTATCTTCACTCAACACAAGTGTACTTGTTTCCATTCCACCTATAATAAGCCCATAGTTTCTTTTAGGCCTAATACCCCACTAGACCTTGAGGGTGCCTTTATTGGATAGTTTATTATTAAAAATAGGGGGTAAAAAAATTATCAATAATTTTTTTCAAGGATAGCCAAACATCACATAAATCTCATAATTCACATTCAATGGAAGATCTACCTCTTTTTCCTAAGAATGTGTAGGTAGGTTTGTAGGTTCTCCTCTAGGCCTAATACTTATTAGGGTCCATGAACTGATATTTTACTCCATTTTCATACCTATTATGACATAAATATAACTTATAAATTTTTAATAATATATTTCATACATAATTTTCTCCTTCAAACCTCATATTCATGCATGATTTTCCTCTTTTGATTGGGAATGTGGACCTATAGATCTGCAAACTTGTAGGTATACATTAACCTTTATTTAGATCACTTATAACATGCCTCTTAGACCTTTTTATGAGGTAAATATACCTCAACATGATTTATAATTCCATTCATGCCTTTATAAGCTTAAGTTTCCTTGAGAACTCATGTAGACCTGCTATAGTCATGTTTATCTGATGTTTGTACAATCTACTTGCAAGGTGCCTAGAAAGGAATATAGGTATATTTTGATATTATGAGCACTAAATGGGCTTGAGGTTTGTATAATAATTTTTTCACTAAGTGATGGATATCCTTCACCTTATCATAGTCTCATTTTATATTTCAAACCATCAAAATAATTATGAAATCCATTCTTAGACTTGCAACTATGAAAAACACCATATGAGAGTGAGCCTATTTGAAGTTTGTGGATTAAGGATGTTTTAAACCCATTAGTAATTTTTTTTAAGATCTGATAAATATTATACAAGGTCTTCACATGGCTATTATTGTTGAATTTGGCCTTTTAAGGCTTTTAAAGCCTATTTTAGGCTATGATGATGGTTTGAGGGCACCTTTGGAGTTGTGATCCTAATGGTGTCTTCTATGATTTGATTATAATTTAAGATACTAATATCACTATGGAAACCTTATTTATGGTCTTATCACCATAGATGAGCCTTATAATCTCATGTTTAATGCAAACATGCGTTCCCCTTTCATTTTGCACCTATAATAGGCCTATAAGTGTACATTTTAAGCATGTAGCCTCATTGAAACCTTGATTCCTAGAGTGAATCCTATGAATTAGGTGGATTTGAATGAAATTTAATAAAATATATTAACCATTTATCCCACCTTAATATCCCTTTAAATGATAAAATACACAACATTGTTAATAACTTTCTCTTTCTACATTAGTAAGTTGTACACAGTCACTTAAAGTGCATATTAACACAAATTATTTGAATTTTTTGTAATTAATGGTGTATTTATAAGAAATAATAATAATTTAATAATTAAACATACTATTAAAAACTTATTTCCACTTTCCTCCATGTATTGAAGATTCTTATGTTACTAAGATTTTGCCTACCACATCAAAAGACTACAAAACCTAAGATTTCCTACCCATATAGGTTTGATACATGAATTGAATGTATATAATATGTTATTATAGGGACTTATAGAGATATTTATAATCCTTTTAAAACACTAACATTTACACATCAACCTCATAACTACTTCTAAGTAGAGCAAATCAAGTCTGTGAGAATGTAAAGATCATTTTGACTAATTATTTTGTTAGTGATGGATCATAAAGCATGGATCCTTAAAATATAAAAAATGCATGTAAATTCAATTTAATAAGTTCCAATACTCACCCCTAGGAGTGTTTGATCCAATTCTTCTTCTCCTGCATGAAACAAGCAATTAAAAGTGACCTTCACTAGCTTGTACAGAGCTCGATGAAGGAGATGAAGTATTTTACCTTCTTTAGACCTTCAAATGCTATAAAGATCATGATTTGATGTTAAAAATTGTATAGATCTAACACCATCCTTTTTTAACTTTAATTATCCATCTCTGCATTGAAAAATTACTTTATAATCCTAAATAAGTTCATTGCTACATTATATTTCACTTTCTTGGCCTTTAAAAGGTCCCACCATATTTTATACATTGAAATTAACCTATAACAAAATGGATTAGGAATAAAACACCTTAGAATAGATTGAAAACACATTAAAGACATCAAAATTAACTTGACTTTCTAATTTACATAGGCAACCATTATCTTAATTCTCCAAAACTACCTTAACCTTTGCTAAACACTTTGGAGATGACCATATTGAGTGATTTGATTACAAAATTAGGTGTTTTGAATTAATTTTTGACTAGATCACCCTAGGAATATCTAAAAACCACTGTGAGCATTAAACTTCTTAGCAATGGAAGACCAACTATGACAAATACTGACCCTCTCAAAAGGATATCAATATGGTTATGGGTATGAAGACTAAAGTTTTGAATTGTACTCATTCATGCTGGCCAATTTTGGCTAACATATTTGATGACCTCTTAGAATTGCATACTTGTTATGCATCTAAACTAGTAGCCTTCTTGCATCTAATGGGCTATGGGGTCATCTTAATTCAACTCAAACATGACTTAGACCCTGAATGCTGACTACAAACTCTTGAAAAGGATGAAACAACTTATTGCGTTCAACTAGACAAAAAACCAAAAGCAAACACACCAACAAGATAACCAAAACAAATAAGACACACACTACACTATAAACACTTAGGAAAGATAAAACAAGAAACCAATATATAAAAATAACCTTCAAAGTTTGATCCTCCTAGATCAAAAGGAAAACTCCTTTGGTCTCCTCCATGTGGTGAACAAAAATGATGTACAAAATGTTGTTCAGACCTTGTTCTTGCTTTATGAGCTCCTTAATTAACCACCACTATATTTAACTTGACCTAAAGTGGGTTAATAGTAACAAAAATATATCTAATGAAGATAAATTCATCTTCAAATTTAGAACTTACTTCATTCTTCTCTTTATCAATAAGAGAGACCTCCATTGTGACTACACTTTGATTCATGGGGAAGAAATAACCTTAACTCCTATATGATTATTAAAATTGGTGTGACTTATATTTTATGACCTATTAAGGACTTTTATATTGAGTCATTTTTTTATCTAAAGGCTTGAGAAGAACTCTTCCAACTCATCCCAAAAGGAGTACTCTTCTTATTCATTTGAAAATTATTGAGAACCATCTAACTGTACCTCTACTATTGTAACTTCTTCATCATGGCCTCTTTTAAGTATATTCTAATCAAACTCATCATAAATAGGCTCTTCTATCTTAACAAACACTTTACCAATGCCTCAATTAGAGATGTATGCTTGTGAAAAGTTTCAATCTCTTGAAAGCTCTCAAGGTGTTGTTGTGATATGTCTTCTTTAACTTGTTTTTCCCCACTTTGAGATTCTTGGGATTCACTAAGAGAGAGGATATCATCTTTTTAAAACTTTTAAAATTGACCAAGAAGTTTATAACTATAATTTAGAAACACAACCAAGTCCTCATTAAGTGAGGTGATCTTTTGAGATGGCATGTTAAGAAAGTTACCTTTCTTAGACTTAACCAAGTTGTGTTCTCCATGTAAAAGCATATAACTTACTCCAATGACCTCAAATAGGTCTATAAGTTTTAATTCAAACTTTTGTGTCTCATTTAAATCTTATTTAGATTTCATGGATGTTGGTATGGTGATGATCTCAATAATATTATAGGATAGATTGAAGTTTGTACCTTCTTTACTACCTTCTTGAATAGTATTTAGCCTTCTGAGATGAGTCACCAAGAGATTCTTCACTCATTATTTCACTTTATTTTACTCTTATTTCATGAAGAATGTGAGTTATTATGTTAAATAAAATCTTATTTCATCATATGATTCTCTCTTTCCTTCATGAAGAGGACTGCCAATGATGATCTCTTCATCATACTCACTTGAAGAATCTTATTATTTAGCTAAAAACCCTTCATCAATACTTTTTAGAATAGGTTATTATTCAATAATGGGCTACTCATGAGTAAGATTTAAGATTTTAATATCAATGTGATTATCATTATTCTCCTTTTGTTCCCCAATCAATCTCTCAACTCTTGATATGATTTGGTCTTTAACCTTCTCGACAAAGACTTCCTTCTTATTTTGTATGCCTTCTTGGATTTACCTCTATTATGGGAAGGTTTGAGGTTTTTTAATATTTATGGGTGGGGATTATATAGGCAAAGTTTCTTATTTATCCTCAATTTCCAAATCTAAGCATTTTCATCTTGCTTATCTCATGACTCTACCACTTGCTTCCAACTTGTAATTTTCAACTCAGGAGCTTTCTATTGATGGTGTGCTGAAAATTTAGGGATGGCTATATGTATTAAGAAGATTTAAAACCTTATTATATTGACCTATAACACTACTTCCTTATTTTGATTTTGGATGGGCATGGGAGAAGGTTGTTGAGAAAGAGCTTGTATAGACATAAAATTTTCTTGGTGGTCTATTGTAAGTTGAAGTAGATTAGGATCAAAATAAAATTGATTTAGAGTAGGAAAAGGATCATTAGGTTTTTTATATTGAATATGATTCATTTCTTATACCACTAACCCCTTCTCTAAACATTTAATTAAACTTCCTATCCTTAACATGTCATTAGTTGGTGATTGTTGACTCCTTCAAAAGTTTCCAAGTCACTCTTAGCCATCTATAGTAAGTACCTAATACAAATAATGAGGTGGACAGGAGAAATTGGGTTAATATTATCTTATCTTTAAATATCTTCTAATAACCCATGATATTTTAATAGGATATATTTGAGACTTGATAAGAATTGAGTGGAAGTGGGATTAAGCTAACTAGGGGTAGGATAATTTTGACAAGGTTGACTATAAGGATCACTAAGATTACAAATAGGCTAATATTGGATGTGATGGGGCATATAAGACTGATGAAAATCTTGATAAGTTTGGTGAGGAGAGGAGGAAAGATAGTACTATTAATAATAAGGCTATTAATATTAATAACTAGAGCCACATGGGATTAAATAGAGTCATTATAAGATTGATATGGATCAACATAAGGATGATAAGGATCATTGTGCTACTGATAAAGAGGTTTAAAATATGTGATCCCTCCATATATATCCATCACACTTCATGAGGCCAACCAAAATAAGAGAAACTATCAATTATTTTTTGAAAAAAGTACTTGGGCTATTTAAACCAACTAATAAGAGCTTGGAGTGACCATTGATGTTTATGCTCATGCCTCCAAAGGTTGATGTATTGAATAGGAAAATTAATAACTCTTCAATAAAGTGTTTCATAATTATTTTCACACTAAATTTTACCCTCGAGGAGTTTGTTCAAGCCTTTCTCATTTAGGTGATAGCATGGAGATGCCTCTAGGCTATAGGTGGCCTAATCAATGAGGTAAATCTCTAAGTAGGGCTAGCCCCATTGATGTATCACCTAGAAATATTACTAAACCTATTACTCATAAGGTAAAGTTATGGAGAGAGAAAGTAAACAAAATAAGGAGGTGATGCACCCAAAATTAATACCCTCCACTTGTCTATGCTCCATTAATAACATGAACTAGGACTAAAACCTATTTCACTAACTCAACATGAGTCTCTAAGCATCAACATTTAAATATGAATGTGAATATCAAGACAATAACCAAGAGGGGGTGATAAAAATGTCTCATAGGTGACACTAATGAAGTAATCTCCATAATTATCTAATGCATGACCATGTACTACACTCTATATGACCTGCTAAGATGACCAAAAACTTGAAAGTAGGTAATAACATAGGATAAATAAAATAGAGATATGACACTACTACTAATATTCATCAACTACCATGAGTACTCACTAGTTGAATCATTAAGAAGGATGTAAATTATTTTTTATTCATCTCTAAGGTAAAGTATAAGTGTTATTTGAGTAGGTATTTTCCATACTCAGGTTGAGGATCTATTTCAATGCTAAACAAGGAAGTACATATAGAAGAAAATGAGAAAGAGAGAGAATATGGATGTTGGATAATCCCATGATAAGTGTAATCCACATCAAATTATTTACCATCTAAATAGGGTGAGAGAATAGTTTTTTCATCTTCCTCAACAAGTGTTGGTTGGTGTAATGATAGCCTTCTCAAAGGTGGCATAGGAGAGGCTCTTCAACTCTTTGGATGACTCATTAAAATTTTATGAAAATAATCTCATCCTTTAGTTTTTGACGTGTTATAACTCATGTTTTAACAAATTTTAGGATTATTATCACTTTTTCATGATTGGGAATTTTTCATACTAATATTGTAGGTGTGTTAGGTCTTCTAAGATTTCTCGACACATGGTCAACTGTTACAAGATATTTTAGGTGTCTTAAAAATATTTAATCTTCCTTATTAATTCCTTTGCATCAGTATAAATAGATATAAATGCACTTCATGCCTCATGTGAGAGTTATAAATCATCATACAAGGTCTCTCCAAGATCATAGATGGTCTTGAAGATGGTCCTATATGATTCACTTGGTTAATCTCTATGAAAAACCATAAAAACCTATAGTTCTAGGCCTATTTTTTACCTTTTTACACTTCAAACATGCCAAAAAATGAATCATTAAGGTTCCCATGGGATTCTCATATGACCTTAGTGTGGTTTCATAGCCATTCATTCTCATTAGAACCACTTAGAATGTAAAAATTAGACTTTTGATCTCTACCAGGGTTTAAGGGTGTTTATCTTGTTAACTATTGTTCATGAAGTTAAGGCCCTAAACTTATGAAAAAATATATTTAATATGGAGTATTTTAAAACTATTAACACCTATAATTTTTATTTAAACCCATGTAAAACTTCCTTGAAGTTATAACCATAAAACTATGCCTTCTTGAGCTCTTTACAAGGCGATAGGAGGGTTTTGAGTGATATCCTTTCTTAGTGATTGTTCATATTGTATAGGCTCCCTTGACAAAAAACCAATGCCATGAAATTTAATTTTGAAAAACTCCATAACATCTCTCATCTCCATTCTTTCCCATGCATATTCTCAATGGACTTATAAGCAAGGTTTAGACCTCTCAGGTTGACAAGCTTATGTGTGAAGATTGAGGAAGGGTTATTAGGCCTAAAAGCCTCCAAAAATTAATTTTATAGGATATAAATGTATCTAATATGTCTACTATTACCCGTATGATTATTTTAGATACTCTCCCATTTGCCTTAAGGCCTTATATTTCTTGAATTTTCCTTTTATACATTTAGGTACTTGAGTGATGTTTTAGGTTTGATTAGGCGCCTTAGCCTTCTCACTACATTTTATAACTTTTAAGACTTATAAATACCTTAATTTAACTTTATGAACCCTATATATATGTATATTTGAGCTATTTCACATGTCTTTCCATCTTCACTCAACACAAGTGTACTTTTGTCCATTCCACCTATAACAGGCCTTTAGTTTCTTTTAGGCCTAATACTCCACTAGACCTTGAGGGTGCCTTTATTGGAAAGTTTATTATTCAACATAGTGGGTGAAAAAATTCTCCATTATTTTTTTCAAGGCTTTCCACACCTCACATAACTCTCATAATTCACATTTAATGGAATATTTATCTCTTTTGCTTAAGAATGTGTAGGCAAGCTTGTAGGTTCTTCTCTAGGTCTAATACCTATTAGGGTCCATGAATAGATATTTTATTCAATGGTTCTCCATATTATACCCTAAACATAACTTATCAATTTTTAATTATGTATATCATACTTTGTTTTCTCTTTAAACCTCATATTCATATAGGATTTTTCTCATTTGATTGAGAATGTGGACCTACAAGTCTACAAAGATTTAGGTATACATTCACCTTTATTTAGATCACCTGTAACATGACTCTTAGACCTGTTGAAAAGGGTAATTGACCTCACCATTATTTATAACCCCCTTCATGAATTTTATAGGCTTAATTTTCCTTGAGAACTCATGTAGACTTACTACAATCATATTTTTTTGATTTTTGCATAGTCTACTTGCAAGGTGCCTAGTAAGGACTATAGGTATATTTTTAAATTATAATCACTAAATGGGATTGAGTGTTATATAATATTTTTTTCACCAAGTGAGAGATCTCTTTCACCTTATCTCAGTCTCATTTCACCTTGCAATCTATCAAAACAATGAAAAAATCCATTCTTAGACTTGCAACTTTGAAAAACACCATATGAGAGTGAGCCTATTTGAATTTTAAGGATTTAATATGTTTTAAACCCCTTAATGACATTATTTTAGACTTGATACATATTATAAAAGGTATTCACATGGTTCTTGTTGTTGAATTTGACCTTAGAAGGCTTTTAAGACCTATTTTAGGCTATGATGTGGGTTTCAAGATAGATTTGGAGTTGTGACCCTAATGGAAACATTATTTATGGTCTTATAAGCATATATGAGCCTTATAACCTCATGTTAAATTCAAACATGTGTTTCCCTTTAATTTTGCACCTATAACATGCATATAGGTGTACATTTTAAGAATGTAACCTCATTACAGCCTTACTTCCTAGAGGAATCCTATGCATCAGGTGGATTTGGATTAAATTGAGTAAAATATAGGAACCATTTATCCCTCATGAATATCCCTTCAAAAAATAAAACACATAACATTGTTAAGATCTTTCTCTTCGTATATTATCATGTTGTACACCATCACTTGATGTACATATTATCCCATCCTCTTTGCATTTTTTGGCCCTAATGGTGTCTTAATAATTTATAATGAGACTTTATAAATTGAAAATACTATGAACAACCTATTTCCACTTTCTTCCATGCATTGAATATTCTTACATTACTAAGATTTTACCTACCACATCAAGAGACTATAAAACATGAGGTTTTCTACCCATATAGGTTTGATATATGAATTCAATGTCTAGAATATGGTATTATAAAAAATAATATAGATGTTTATAATGATTTTAAAACACTAAAATTTGCCCATCAACCTCAAAACTACTTCTAGAAGGAGAAAATTGAGCCTATGGAAATGCAAAGAGTATTTTGACTACTTATTTTATTAGTAATGGTTCATAAAGCATGGATCTTATAAATATTGAAAAATTCATGTAACTACAAGGGAATAAGGGCCCCTATCTACCCATAATATTGTTTTATCCAAATATTCTTCTCTTTCATGAAACAAACACTTGAAAGTGACCTTCACTAGCTTGCAAGGAGCTTGATGAAGGAGATGGAACATTTTTATCTTCTTTGGACCTGAAAATGCTACCAAAAACATGATTTGACCTTAAAAACATTAGATGGATCTAACACCATCATTTTTTGACCTATATTGGCCATCTCCACATTGAAAAATTACTTTATAAGCCCTTAGTAAGTGCATTGCTATGTTATATTTCAATTTCTTAGCCTTTAAAAGGTCCCACCATTTGTTGTACATTGAAACTAACCTGGACCAACATTGAAAAGGAATAAAAAACCCTTTAATATCTTAGAAACCTATTAGAGACATCAAAATTCACTTGATCCTTTTAATTTGTAAAGGCAACCATTACCTTAATTTTTCCAAAACTACCTTAGCCTTTGCTAAACACTTTGGAGATGACCATATTAAGTGACCTAATTACAAGATTATTTTGACTCAATTTTTGACTAGACCACCCTAGGGATCTCTAAAAACCACTATGAACAATACAATGTTAGAGATGCAAGACCAACCATGACCAATATAAACCCTCTAAAAAGGCTATCAAAAAGGTTATGGGTATGAAAACCAAAGTTTTGAATTGTAATCACTCATGGTGGAAAATTTTGGCTAGTAGGAAATATTTATATGCATAAATAGTGAACTTGAAGGGGATATTATATTAGTTTATGTTCTTTATAAGTTATATTAGCTATTTTTTCCTTTCTTTAATGTCCTACAATATTTTATAATTTGTAGAATGAATAATAGAAAAAGATGGAGAGGAAGACTTTGTGTATATAATAATTATTATATCTATGCTCATTGATATGATGATAGTCAAAAAGTGATCTTACTCCTACTGATTCAAGGTGATGTGCAAGGTGATGGTGATTAGAAGGTAACCTGATTAACTTATTATGATTTTTTTCCATAAAATAATATTTGGTATATCATTGAAAATGTCAAATCAGATTAGTTGATTCACTTTTGAAGGAGGGGATCTCATTTGAATTTTTTCCCTATAAAATATTTTATTTGGGGTTCCCCTCTTATTGATGACCTTAGTTAGGCCTTCCTCTTTTACATAAATGAATATACCTATGTGTAAATTCCTTTTGATGAGTTAATTTTCTTGTAGCATAATGATCATGAGTTTTACCTTATGCTAATCCACTTTATATGAAGAAAATCTCAAATCAAATATGTTGGAAGGATTTACAAGTATGATAAATAAATTTCTCCTTGAAATGTAATATGAGGCCTCTAAAATAATTTATTGCTTTTCCAAAATTTTAGGTTAATATATCAATTAATGCAAATTAGCATTGAATCACAATATGCAATCATTAACTGGTTCTAACTTCTCTTGGTGAAGAGAAGGAAGGGGCTCATATTTGATTCAATGTTCCTTATTTTTAGTGCATTGCATTAAGAAAGTATCTTCTAACTAACTAACATTTCACTAAATCTATAGTTAATTTAAATAATATAGAATTTTAGGATCATTTATGCTATTTTAAGTGTTAAAATTGGATTTAAATATGAGAATTATTAGTTTTTAAGTAGTGATATATCAGATTCTAATTTTTATATTAATGTGTTTTATGCCATATTAGATTCCAATATAGCTATGACTAGTTTTTAAATATGGTGATATAAGAATACAATGTTTCTATTTTTAGTTTTACAAATTTATAATTATACAATTTTAATGAATACAATCATAATATAGTATAACTAACGACTACTATTTCATTAAATATATCCATATTGTATGAGTATAGTTAAAATATTATATAACTAGCTATAACTACTTCATTAAATATAGTCTTATTTTATGTTATAGTCAGAATACAATATAACTAGAAGCCACTACATTAAATATAGCTATATTGTAAGAGTATAGTTAGAATATAGTACAACTAATGACCACTAACTCATTTAAGCTAAATTATTACTTAAAAAATAAGTTGTGATAACTAGTTCACTATAGATAACCATATGATTTATAATAAATTTCTTATTATTATATTTTTTAATAAAATAAATTAATATTTTGAAAATATCATACAAGAGATACAAGGTGAATACACAAAGTTTGGGGATAAAATGGGTCATCTCTAGGAAAAGTTTTCATTTATTACAAAGGATGGGCATAATTTTTAAAAGGGAACACACCATTTAAAAAAACCAATCTAGATAAGAAGTGGGTTGGTAATGACCCTAAAGGGTGTACACCCTTTTGAGACCCAAAAAATAGTTCTAAAGACAAATCTGCATTTTCTTCTCATTTCACATTGTTTACTTGTGATTGAGGAGAGGAAAATAGAGGAAGTGTGTGATATTATTATCCAAAAATATCCACCAAGATTCAACACTTGCATCATGGTCTCAGGTATATATTTTTTGCCTTTCTTTAAGGTATGTTAAGGTGTGTAATGATTTTTTCTCATGTAATTTTAATAATAATTAGAAGGTAAGAGAAAATTGAAATTAAAATTAAATTTCTCTTGTGAAAGCCTTCAACTACCTAATATAAATGGTTATTTATATAATTTTATATTCTTGCTTTTATGGATCTATTGCCTAAAGAAAACTCTAAAAAAACTATGATGAAAACACCCAACATTTTAACTTCACAAAAGAAGTAAAATATATTAATAATATAATTCAATGTGGGAATAGATGGAAATTACAATTAATAGTTTAGGAGATTCTTCAAAAATAGTTCACATAATTTACTTGTTGAAACATTGGAGGTCATTTATAATGAAGCGTGAAATGTCACTTCTTGACTTAATGCAACGCTACATCAAAGAGAGGTATAAAAATATCATTAATTTGATAAATTATCATATGAGGATATTAAAAATAAAAAGATATAAAAAATAATTAAAAGCTATGCAAAGATTAAAAAAAAATTGTAATAGTTGGTGGATGGTGTTTGATGAGCATCCATACAATAAAATAAGGTTCCATTTTATTTTTGATAAAGTTATATTGTGAGTTTATTCTCTAAAAAATACAAAATTATTTTAACATGAAGGCATCCCAAAGGTAGGGGAGGTAGGTCCTCATTTAATAAAATTGGTGCCAAGTAGGACCGAAACTACCCAAAGCTCCCACAAAGAAATAAAAATATAATAACACATACTTACATCCCAAAATTATTTCATCATAGTACACATATAAACACCCTTGAGGTAGTTATTAGTATCACATAGTTCATGATTGACCATATAATGCATAAACTAAGGACTTATACATATGTTGTAGGTGATGTCACATCTAATAGTGCCCCTCCTACTTTTGGTGCTTTAGGTGGTGGCATGAATAACATACATCTTATAGTTTCTATACATCACTGCACATCATGTGGGATGAAGTGTATTAGACCATTTGTTTATGTTAGAGGTACATGGGATACATATGAAACCATAATATGTGCACCTTCATATATTGTATACTCATCTATATGGATATGACATATATGAACTTTACTAATCTTTATACTATGAGGGAGTTTATCCTAATCACTAATTTCAATTTTGAGGGAGTTATTGATAATTTAAAATAGGGTGTGAAAAAAAACTAGACTTGATTTTTTTATAAACCTCAAGCTATAATATTCTAATGGAAAAAATAAATTCTTCCTAGGTTACAAGTTATGTTTTTTTTATCCTTCAGCTCATATAATAATCAATAAACTCTAAAAAATACCATGCTATATAATATTTCCCACGTTGAATCTATGGTACCACTTGTAATGAATTTACTTCAATAATTCACACCAATGGAATAATGAAATAAATAAACAACAATATGTCATAGAAATAAGAGCAGAATAAACAAATTCATAATATTAATTGACCTAAGATCATAATACTTGGTAAGTATGATTGATCCACTTTAAGGGGAAAACTTACATATAGTGCAATCAAAACAAAATTTTCAATATGATATCAAATTGCTAACGACTACCTCATATATATACTCTACTCTAGCCATGGCTATTCCATAGGCTGACCTTACTTATAATATATAGACCTAGAATCATGTAACAAGATAAGGACAATATTTATGTAGGCCAAAAGTTATCCACACATATCCATAGACAAGTTATATGTTAATGGTATAGTATTTTAGAGTTCTTGGGTCACTAGTTTAATAATATACATGGAACTAGCTACCTGAGGATCAAATAATTCACCAAATGAATCTTCTCCATCTGATCTCTACTTTGGTCAATTTGGAGGATTTATTTTCTTATTTATTTTTTAAATTATTTTATTTATTTATTAATTATATATATATTTTTTCTATAATGTTATTTTTCATTCATAAAAATCTTCAAAAACAAATTATCTCTCATTTCTCTCTTTACATTCAAAAGCTGTTTAGCCATTCTAGTTGCATCCATAAATTGTAGAAATCAAAGAATGGTATATTTAATATTAGATAAAATGTAGATAGGTAAAATTTTCATATAGATAAAACCAAAAAAAAATTAGTTTTTAGTTTTCAAAGCATACAATCTCACACACACAACACAAACAAGTAACTTGCACACAAAATTTATAAAAACCCAAAAAAGAACTTACATATAAAATAATTTTAATATATTTCATGCTAATAAAAGTCATTAAAATTCATATATAAGAATCATAAATAAAAATTGATTTAGATACATATCAAGTTTATTTTCACATAAATTTCATAAATAATAAAAAATTAAAAACTTGCAATTAGTTTTGCATCTGTAAATTAGATCTTAAAATTTAGAAATAACATCACACACATACAAAATATGAGTTATAGGTTTAGTTTTGTACTTGAATATTTATGATTTAGAGTACACATTATATCCTCATTTCATCAATATCAAGGAATCAAAACAAAAACATTCATGTTATAAAAAAATAGACATTTTTTCACTCTTTAAATAAAAAATAGACCAAAAATTAGCAATTTGCACTATTTAAATTAAATTTATTTATGATTAGCATTTCATGTCTAAAATTAAAATAAAATAAAAAAATATATATAAAAAAATAATTTCTTTTTATTTTAGTACTTCAATTTTAGTAGTGTTATAGTTTTATTTTAATTTTAAAAAAACTTGTTATAAGCACAAATAAGCCCAACCAAAGCCTTATCAAAATGAGAATAAGTTCAAACCTTGATAAAACACAACATTCAACCTTAAAAAATGAAAATAAAATATATAAAAACAAATTTAATTAGGTACATAATAAGTTTAAAAAAAAATAAAACATGCTTCTAAACTTCTAAAAAACCTTTCGCCTCACTCTTGGATGACCCTTCTAGAACAAACTCATTTACATAGAGTAGGAACATTTCTTAGAGTTCTATCCCCCATACTGGTGAGAAATATCCAAAGTGACATAGAATAATTTTTTTATATAAAATTATTCCATTCCAATCCTATTCCCAACATAATTATTATCTAACAAGATGTTTTTGACAAACAAACTTGTCTAGTAGAAGCCCAAATAGCTAAGCTGATATGTATTCTATCTAGTCAAGCTAATAACTTACAAGTTTATATCTTTCCCTTATAATACTTAGGTCTAACCCCTTCATATTTCATTATCTTTGTAGATGAAATCTTATGGTAAATCACAACTTGATAGAGTAAGATAAATCCCTATAGTCCTTCAACCTAGCTTCACCAAATTCCGAGAGCCTAGTGTAGACCAAGAGCTTCACTACATTGTCCTTGTCCATTTCAAATGTTATTGGAACAATATCACATCCAAATTCACTATATTAAATGATAAAAATTATATATGTGAACTTTTTTTTATCCACATGAATATATTATTCCTCCCATTGTTCAAAACTCTATGCCCTTAGTTCATCCTAACCAACTGACACTTGCATCTCTCACTTTAGAAATTTCTCAACCAAAAAAACTAATAGAACACATATCAATTCATATTATTATTTGGTTATCTTAGTGTGTGATATGAAGTTGAGTAGATGAAGGTTATTGTGTTGCTTTTTACATGTATAAATCTAGTATATAAGATGTGAAAGGCTTCTCATTGTTTTCCCATTTTATTTATTTCCTCCATCCTTCTCTCCTCTTACATATATTATGTGGGTGTATATACACCCCAAAAATATTTATAGATAATATTTTAAGAGGACCTTTAAACTTAAATATTATATAATGAGTCTTAAACCTCAAAGTGAGGTCTCTTTCTTCATAAGGAATAACTACTCATATCAAAACATGAATAACCAAACTTAATTTCAAAACTCACAAGTCTTATGTAGTGAATCAAGACTTTCAGGATCCTTTGAAAAACACTTGAAAATATCATGACTCCAAAAACATTAATCTTACTAATAGAGGTGGGATATATCCTTAAATTATGATTAGACCTCACATCAATCTACGAAAACCTAAAAATTGAAATAATGATGAGATTTTATACATATATTAAAATAATATATCTTAGGATGGGATAAGTAGATTGAAATCAACCCACCTCCCTCACAAACTAATAAAAACACCTTCATACCTCCTTAAAAAATAATGAGGACTCCTCTCAAGACATACAATAAAAAATAATTTATCATGGGTTACCAATCCTTTCATCTATAGCCTCTCACAAGGGAAAATCCCAATCTTAACACCAATGCTTCACCAAATGATCTAATATCTACCTTAGTGGGTCACATTAAATATTTAGAGGGTAAACAAGACTCTCTCTAAAATGGTTATTTAAACCATGGGTGACCTTAAACCTTAAAAATAAAGTCATTCCACATCTAACCCTACCCTATTGGCATCATATAACTATCATAGTACCAACCTAATCCACCCTCCACTAGATATATACTAATAAAAACTATGTGGTTGTACTTACTTATAGGGTTCCTAATCATGCAACATCAAACATACCCACATACTATCAACCTCCTAACTAATTTACCATCAAAGGTTCCTTCTCATATATTCCTCTAAACAATGTTTTTATGAACATACCACCACCCATCACTCTTCCTAACTATACATTGGCTAACATGCCACCCATATATATTTCATCCTTGAAGACACTAGCCAATGTTATTTATTAAAACTCCATATCACCCTAATATCATATGTTATCTTAATACACTAAATGAAATAACTAATTTATAAAAAAAACTATTCTTCATCTTCTCTACCCACATCTTTTCCCTCTAGAAATTTTGTGCCTATTGCCTACCTAAATACTCTCCCTCAAGCCCATACTAGCACATTTTTGGTGGATTTTGGCACCATGGGTACTTATGTAGAATAGATGAATGAACCTCTATATCACAACATATGAAGGTTCTTCCTACCACATCACTTGCCTAGACTCCCCAAATATAAGGTGGAGGGAGATCCAAATGCACATGTCAAAATATATGCCATAAACATTATGGATATTCTAAATTGGGATGGGAAAGTCACTAATATCCTTCCAAAGACTCTATAATGAATTTACCTTGATTGGTATAACTAATACTTTGAGGATTCCATCCATTCTTTTTTCCAACTTGCAGATGAATTTTTGAAAGCATTTGACTTAAACAAAATTCTTTGAACCAATATATTAGAGTTATTGCACATCAAACAAGAATCTAATGAGTCTTCTACACATTTTATTTCAAGGTATCATAAAGTAATCTATTCCTCTACTACTGTTCTTCACATAGACCATAGAGAGCTATGTGATCTCTTTTTACACTCTCTCAACAAAGAAATAAGGAATTATGTCCAAAATTTTCCCTAAAAGTCTTATGAAGAAGCACTTTAAATTACACTCAAGATAGACCAAGTGGATATATATAGTGGCCATAGGACCCATATATCCAATGGGAAAATTTTCATCCCTAACCAAAATAGTTAGGGATACTAAAAAACTAATCAAAACACTGCCTTAGATTTTGTGATAGACCAAGATAAAAATAAAAACATTTTAAATAACAACAAAAAACAAGTCGTAAATAATAACAATTAAAATAAAGATAATGGAGGTATGAGAAACCAAAACCCTCCATCTCTAGTTAAAAAAATGAATTTTAGCCATCCTCCACCTCGATACAATAACTTTCAAAACTAATTTCAAAATCATTATCAAAATGTTGACCAAAATACTCATTTCAAAAACCAATAATTTTATGAAAATAGTAATAAACACATATTTGGTAAAAAAAATAAAACCCAAGATCCTAGATATTATGATCCCAATATATATTTCATTTTTCATATAATTGTTGTTCATGATACTTGAGCATGTATGGAGTACAGGTTTATTTAAAGATTCATAAAAGACCAAAAAAACCTCTATGGACATGTGTCCTTAGGAAAGAAAATGAAAATCCCAAATCCTCACTAAAAATTCATATGGTTCCTCAAAATGCTAATTTGTGCATCTAAAAAACCCAATTCTTAGTAATCAATAATGTAATATTTAAAACAAACCATAAAATAGCCTAGTTATTAAACCTTATTTGGTTGGAATCCATGGTGCTAAAGATTCCATTTCATCACCAACTTATTGATGTGGGTTTTATGCACACCACATTTGAATGAGGTAGCCTCTAACATTTTAGGATCTTAATGGAGGTAGACTCCACCCTAGGGAATGAGTTGAAGGTATGTGGTCTATTACAACCTATTGATGGAATAACGGGTAGGGCATGCAAGTTGTTGACAAGGGTTTTTAGATGGAGGTGTGGTTCCTAATAAGGGTAGTGAATCATTATGTGATTTGGATGGGTGATTGGTTGCTAATCTAGAGTGGGCAGGTCTCAAAATAAACTCAAAAAAATGAGGGAAGGTAAGGCAGAAAAGAAACCTTATGTGGTTTTTAGGAATTACTTTCGTAGCTAGTTTTTAAAAGGACAAGTGCTCTCAAAACCTATGCATGTTGTTAGTAGCAATTTTCACACACACAGTTAGACATGAATAAGAAGTCTAAGGAGATAAAGATGCAAAAAATTCATAGGCCTTAGATAAATATTGGTCCTTTTAGAGTAGTTATTACACACCCTTAATCAGGAGATTATGGCTTGAGCTAGTGAAGTATCTGAAGTAACTGTTACACATACATAGAAAACTACATCCAAGAAAGCACTCATGCACAATCAAAATTATGAATCAATTTAAAATTGACTATCTTAACCAATATATTTACCAATATTTTAATAATTTTTACACATATATAGATCAATACATCAATCAAAATAATCAAGAATCCATTCACAAATTTACACACTAAAGATTATTAAAACATACAACCAAAGAAAGTAATAACTAATTACACAAAAATTGGAAAGAAAATACAAAAATGCATTTGTTGATGATTAAAACTAATGTTGTTCCTTGATTCAAAAATTCTTTGAAAAAAATAAAATTTGGATTACAATTGTTTATATAGACTTGGGGAAGGGGTCGCCTCATCCTCCAAGTTCATGTAAGGTCATTACATGTGATAGTCAGAACATGAGTTCTAACTATGGTCTAAAACCATATTAAATTCTACTTACACTTATCTATTTAAAAGGACCTTTATAAAATTTATGTAACATGTGCATGTGTATAAAGATAGAGGCTTTTTTTATAATTATAACTCAAACTGTATACAAACTACAAATATATGCACCATTTTAAAAAACTAGACATGCCTCCTTTATAGGTTATGAGAATAACCTTTTAGATATTTTAGATTAGCCACCTTCAAATAGAACTCAGACATGCATCAAAAACAAGTATCATTATATCAATCCTTTAGAACAAATGATGTTGTTTAACTATGACTAATCTAACATGACTATGTGTTGCATGTCAGTTGTACCTATCATTGAGTCTAGACCTTTGAAAATTGCACTTGAGAGTCACATCTTCAAATCCCTATGTGTCATGGAATACAAGCATGGCATTTTTTTAGATCTATAGGCTTCTTGGTCTCTTTTGTAAAACACACTCCATCACTTAGTGATTTTTTTACTATGTGGAAACTTCTCACTTATCCAAGGATCTTTGAAAAGTCTTCGTGGATCTCACACCATTGATCTTGATGTACTAGGATCCCACACATCATTGGATATCTAGATACTGGGCTCCTATAATGTTTCCACTTGGCGTTCTCATAAAGATTTTGAAAAATCCTATGTTTAAATGTTCCCATAAGGGTGATACTTGTCACCACCATACTAGCTCTAGATAGCCCTTTGTTTTCATACTTGATTTTACACCGTCAATCTCTGGTATGTGAGTTAATGCGTACTATATATCTTGGTTCTCAATGTTTCTAATCCCCATGAGTTTGACACTTGCCTTTTCCAAATTAAATCCTATAAAACATAATGTAAAATTGATTTAGCATATATACATAATAAAGTGTTTGACTATAGGGGTGATACTAGGCAATTTTGTGTGAACTTTGGTCTGTTATAATTGGTAGTAGGTATTATTTTTGGCCATTTTATGTGGAATAATTTGTTACAAGACTTTTGTCCAAGTCATGTATATCATTGAGAAAATTATTTTGGATAAAATGTCAGAAGCAATTATCTCAAAGGGTATGTCTTATTTCATTAGGCAAAATGTCTGAGATACAAAGTTTGAAGGGACTACATTTTTCATCAAACAAAATGTCTGAGATGCAAAGTATAAAGGAATTATCTTAAAGGAAAAAAGTCTTGAAGGGTAAGTCTCAGAGGGCAAAGGGTAAATCCTCTTAGACAAAATGTTCAAAGAAATGGGTTAAAGGGCAAAATCTCTCAAAAAAATGTCTGAAGGAATTGGCCAAAGGACATAGGCCCAAGACAAAAGTCCTGAAAGGGTTGGTGTGAAGGGAAAAATGGGCCAGGACAAAAGTATCGAAGGGATAATGGGGTGGGAAAAAGTCTTGAAAGGTAGGTGACTATTTCAAAAAGGGCCAAAGGGTCACTCAAAATGTTTGAAGGGTCATTTTAAGAAATATGAAGGGTAGGTGCAAAGGGTTCAAAGGATATAATTCATGGAAAAAATGCCTAAAGGATCTAATTTTTAAGGTAAAGTTTTGGTGGGAAAAGGGTCTAAGACAAAGTTACCAAAGGGTAAGTTACATAAAGCCCAAAGGGTATGTGCCCTTGGGGTCATTATTTTATTAGAATTGTATTGGCAAGATTGATATGGGGGATTATTTTGGGATTTTTACATCAGAAAAAATGTCTAATGACAAAAATTATGAAGGGTCATTTTCATCGAGCAAAGGGCCTAGGATAAAAGTTCTGAATGATATTTTCAAAAGGATGAAGGGAGCTTTTGAAAAGGTTGAAGGGTAAGTTTGGAGGGTTAAAAGAGATCTATCAGAGGATTTATTTTAGATAAAATATATGAAGGAATTGGCTTGAAGGGAAAAAAGGGCCTAGGACAAAAGTCGCAGAGGGCAAGGGTCAATGGAAATACCTCTCAGACAAAATGTCTAAAATAATGTTCAAAGGGATGGTCTAAAAAAGGTTGAAGAGCATGATGTCTCAGACAAAATGGCCATGAAAAAAGTCCTATAGACCCAATTCCATTGGGGGAATTAGTTTAGATAAAATATCCACAACAATGCCCCTGATAAAAATAAGTCCATGGGAGAAAATACTATAACAATAATTTTAAAACATAAAGGCTGAAGGAATTTAGATAATGGACAAAATACCCAACAAAGACAAATTGCTTAAGTTGATAAAGTAAAGTTTGAAGACATAAGCATAATAGAATAAGCCTAATAGACTAAAAGATTTTAGCCTATGAAAACACAATACCAATCAACCCTTTTCCTAGAATTTGTATAAATACATAGCAAAGGGGCTCAACATTAAGACCATAATCTAAAAAAATGGGTCATTATTTCTCCTTAAAGAAAAGGGGATGTTGGGTACAACAAATGGTGACTTGTAGGGGGTATACTCCTGAGTATTCAAGAACTTAGAAATTTGGTTTGCAATCTCAAATCAGTCATGAAGTGTGCCATAAAAGAATACATAAATCATAAACATGAAAGAGACTCCTGAGTTCATTCACATAACATACTTGCCTTATAATTTCTTGGATCTATGTGTATCAAACATGTATTTTATTTAAATCTTGTTGTGATGAGTTTTTCAAAAGCTTGATGAAGCTGTAGGTTTTGTTTTAGTATCTATTAAAGCTAAAAAATAAGGGAATATCAATAATTTCTCTACTATCATCCAAGCATCCATAGCCCCAATAGAGATACCTTGGGCTCCTTCTCTTCTATCTCCACTATTTTTTATTAATCATGATGTGTGGTACATTGACCTTATTTCATCATGTGAGCATTTTTATTTCCTTTAGATTTTATTTTTATCTTTTGAATCCATTGGTTCTTTCTTCTTTTGTTTTTTCTCTCTTTTGTTGTTCTTGAATGGAAAAGAGAAGAGATGGAACCCCAACAATTTGGTATAATTATAAAACAAATCATTACTAAAACATCCCTACTAGTTATACCTATACCCAAAATTATCACTTCTAATAGGTACTTAATGTGATAAGTTCATTTGACCCAATTAAACAAGAAAGCTTTCTAAATTTGTATGAAGTACTCTACGAACAACTTCCACATCCCTGGTAAAAGTATTCAATTATGACACCATTCAAAACAATCCATGATTACCTACCTTCATCCTAAAGACTAAAAAACACATAAATATGCCTAAATTGTAAACTAGTCCCAAAGTGTCAAGATTTTAATTTTCCCCTTTTCTACAAGTCATAAGCTCAATTGGTTTGGAAATTTTTAGCTTAGTTATAGTCAGAGCAAACACATTTTTGATCATTAGAGAAATAAAAGAACAACTAATCTAAGAAAGTAAGAAAATTTAACTAAAAAAACACTGAAATCTAATTTAGAAAGCATGAAATTTAATATATGAAAATAAATAATAAAAATAGGAAAGATTAATCTAGAAATCAAGAAACTAGTCTATGAAAGTGGGAAATCTAAACTAATCCTATAGCTACATTCATTTGTCCCTCATTACGTAGTAACATCAGTAGATGGTATAACCCTAAAGTAATGCTTCAAGAACTATCCATTGACTAGATATGTAGGCTCATTGCCTTAGATTTCCTTTAGATGAAATGTGTTATTGCCCATGATCTCTAAAATCTGGTATGGTCCAATCCATAGTGGGGAAAACTTATCATGTTGTCCTTTCTTATCATGGGATTTATCCCAAAGTAGCATCAGATCTAAAATCATGAATGCTTTAAATTTTACTCTCTTATCAAAACACCTCTTGACCACATCCTAGTGTTTACTGAATGTTTATAAGGCCTTAGTCCTTGAATATTCTATTTCTATTATGTCCAACAGTCTTGATTTTGCTTTATTGCTTGATTCCATGTAATCTTAAATGAAATGATAAGTGGGTAGCTTTAGCAAATTAGGACTACACACTTATATCTATACACCAATAGGTAAGGTGAAGCTTTAAGGTCTTGCTTGTGTCTAGTCTAGTCTTCCCAAAGAGTATACTTCAATAAATTATACCAATCCCTAGGCTTGTCTCCAACTGATTTCTTAATTACATCAATCAGATTTTTATTCATTGATTTTGCTAGTCTATTTCCTTAAGGGTGATGGTTATAAGTGGACCTGATAATAATTTGGTTTCCATGTGCTCACTCAGTAAATTTTGTTGATATGAAATCTTGTCCATTGTCAAAACAAGAGAAATAAGCATGCTAATTCTAGTTTTTATGTGCTCTTCCAAGAAGCAAATCACATCTTATGCTCTACAATTCTTTATGGCTATGGATTTAGTCCATTTGGTGTATTATTCCATAGTAGTAAGTACAAATATATGACCTATTGAGGACTTTGGGTTGATGACACCAATTAAGTCTAAACCCTATTAGGAAAATGTCTTTCCTTTCATAACTAGCTATAAAGGCATTTCTATGTGTACTTCTCTCTTGGCTATAGATTGGCATTCATGACATGTTCTCATGTGAGCATGAGCATATTTGAAAACTGTTAGCCAGTAGTAGCCAATTTTTAAGATCTTATGGGTTGTGGTATTTCCATAAGGATTACCACTACCTATCTTTTGATGCAAGTTTTCTAAAATTTATTTAGCTTTTATATAGATACACACCTAAGATAAAGACATTCATAATTTATTCTATAAAAGACTCCCTTCTTGATCATGTAATGATCAAATTTGAGCCTCAAATTTCTCTTCCTCTCTTTATTGACCTTGAGGGAATAAGTTCTTGTAAGTAAATACTATATTATATAAGTATACCATTCTCTTTTAGATACTTGAGATTCACATACCTCTTCAAATGTGATGCATGAATTTGGTTTAGTCATAATATGAATAATACCTTGGCCTCAAATTATCTTTGTAGGCTTGATCTCTATGTTGAATTATTGTATCTTAGCCATCTATTTACCTCGATGATCTCCTAGCTCATTCTATAATAGGGTGAGCTTGAAAACATGATTAGGCATGATGGAAATGAATTTTTTCCTTAAAATGTAATGCCAAAACTTTTTCATAGCTTTGATAAGGGTGAAAATCTATTTGTCAATCATAGAGTACCTAAGTCATGCATCTTTGAGATTCATGATCATAAACATGATTGAATGCTCAATTTTGTCCTTCTTTTACATGATAACAACATCAATCATATTCTTTGAATCAAATGAGTATAGGCATAAATATTTATTAAAATCTAGACTAATCAGTACTAGAGCCTATGATATTATGTCTTTAATGTCCTATAAGGACTTTCAGGCTTCAACTATCCATTCTATTTTGGCATATTGATTGAGCATGGAGTTCAAAGGTCTAATGATCTCTAAAAATCTTGAGATGAACTTCCTTACAAAGTTAATCTTTCCAAAGAATGATTTGATATCCTTCTTGCTATTTAGTGGCTAAATTTTTGAAATCACCTAAATTCAGTATAGATCAATGGTTATCCCATCCTTGGTGATGATGTGTCCCAAAATCCTACCTTAAATTACTCTAAATATGATCTTATTTAGGTTTAATTAAACACCAAACCTTCTAAATCTTTTGAATATGGACTATAAGTGACTTATGTGGTCTTTCCTATTATTTGAAAATACTATAAGATCATCCATGCAAATGATTATGCATTTTCCTATTAATCCCTTGAAAGCATGATCCATGGCATGTTGAAAGGTAGCTAATACATTTATCAAGCAAAAAGACATCCTATTATATGCATAAGTTCCTACTTCATGATAAATACCATCTTAATTCTATCCTTAGATTATACTAATACCTAATTATAGCTTGAAAATCCATCTAGGAAGGACATCATTTTAGAACCACTTACTATTTGTATCACTTCATACAAAGAAGGAAAGGGATAATTGTCCTTTCTTAGAAGCCTTATTCATGTTCCTAAAATTAACACATAATCTGATTCACTATTCTAATTTCTTATTGTGATCAGATTAGCCACCTAGGTAGAATGTCTTGCTAGAAAGATTATTTTATGCTTAAAATCATCTCTACTTATTTTTAAATGAGAGGATCCAAAATAGGATTGACTAGCCTTTGCCTATACATGAATGGTTTATGATCTAGATTTAAGGGAATCATATGAGTAATGACCTACAGGTCATATACCTTCAAATCTTCATATGTCTAGGTAATGATGTCCCTATATCAAGTGATTAAATCCTTCACTCATTATCTCTCTTTTGAGGTGCAACTGAGACCAATATTAACATAACACAATATATGTTTATTTCCTAGATTCTCTTTTCTAAAGTCTAATTCATTGACCTTTGGTTGTCTTAGCTATTGTGCCTGAGTGTCTATGCCAAATTATCTTTCCAAGGATACCAACTTGAATAGGATTTGATTATTTTTGAGCTAAAGAATGTTCTGTTTATTTGATTCCTTTTGATAAAGATAATTAATGTCCTTATCATTGATGATTTGGGATTCAAATTCCCCTAAATTAGTTAGAAACTAAATAATCTATTGGTCATCATCAAAGACCTAGAAATTTTTCTATGTTATCTAAAATAAAGGGGCATAATACCAATTCAATGGAGAATTTTTTTACCTTAGATTCTTGTAGTGGATCTAGATTAGGAGCAACAATAGCTATTGAGTCAATGATCTGATTTTTCTCTCTAGGAAATGCTACTATGTTTAAAGCTTCAAATATTTCAATCATGTCCCATGCTTTGTGCTTGTATCTCTTTAAATAAGATAGCTTGCATTGGTATTTATTTTTGACTTGATTAAGCTGCCAAATATTTATATTTGCTTCACATTATTCCTGAGTGCAAATTATAGTCCTAAAACTAAGGCCTCATACTTAGCTCTATTATTAGTATATGGAAATTGTAATCTATATGCTTCCAAGGATTTTTTATCTTTTGGATCAATAAACTTGATTCCTATGCTTGATCCCTGGATCTAATGCCATCAAAGTGTAAATTCTATAGTTGATTAGAACCATTAGATTCTAACTTCTGTACTTGATTTTGCATAGTAAAAGTGTAAATACCAAGGCTAGGTGACTCATACTTTACCTCTTCATTATTGATGTTATACTCTATAATTAGATACTTCATTCTTATCTCTCTATCAATCCTGATTTGATTTGTAACTACCCTCCATGGAAGCCATATATGGGAAAATTCTATAGAGAGATATCTATTGAGTACTTTGGATCAGTCTCTACTCAGTAACAAACCATAACCTTTAGATATGTCCACCACTAAAATATCAATGGTCATCTAAATCATGATCATCTAAATGTGTGGTTCAGAGGCTACTTAGATATGAACATCCCTTAGTTCACCAAATACAGGGACCGTTGTCTTGTCCAATTATGAAAATATCCTCTTTGAAGGGCATGGCATCAACTCAAGCTTTTGATATATGAGTGTATGCATGATAGTTGTAGATGTTCCATAATCAATTAAGTAGTTATGAATGTTCTTATCGAATGCTCAGATAGTCAAAAATAAGGGTGGAACTTTTGGCTTGCTCTTGTAGATGGTGTTGGTGTTAGATAATTTTGATTTGTTTGTAGATGTTTTCACTTTATCTATAGGCATCTTGCTAGTAATAAACTTATAAATTATCTCCTTTTGTTTGGTAATCTGATCTAATTCATGAAGATTTATATTCACCTTGATCTTATTTATATCCTCAAAAATGTTATATCCTCCTTTACTTTGTTCTTCTTTTCTCTAGTGCTGATCATTCCCCTTTGGAGGGGGTGGATTATTGTTTACTTTAGGATTAGGAGGAATCACCATGGTATTTGGAAGAGTTGACGTTATGAGTGGATACTTATTCCTTAGAATGTATGCACCTCTCTGGAACTATAATAAAATGTGAACTTCATTCATGTTATCCTCTAGCTCATTGTCATCTTCACCTGAAAAGGGAAACTCATGAGTTTAAAAGAACATGGTAGTGATGGAAATGATAGGATCCAAATTATTCTTAGGTTGATTGTGCATATAATCTTGTTTAACCACCTCTATTTGAAATATTTTGAATTTTATATAAAATTTAACATAGTTTAGCTCACCATGTTTAAAAGTATCATGAATTTTGTGCCAACTGGGAAGAGCCATCTCTACTATGTTGATCTCTGGGAGCTTGTTAGGTTACTCCATATTTTTTACATCCCTATTAAATGGTAGGTTATATCTTTGAAATCTAGTGTTCTGATTACTAGTTGGGCTATTGGTGTTACCCATCCTCCTTTGCATATTTAAGAAATCATTTCTCAACTTTTGAACCATCTTCTAAATAGAATCCAATTCTACCTTTGTAGAGTTAGTGCCTTGTAGAATAACAATAGGAGATATAGTAGATTGTTGATTCTATTGGTAGACATTACCCTATGTATGATAGTTAAAATTCCATAGTTTGGATGAATTGTTTATGTCATGGGAGGTAACATATATAACTAGTTATGATTAAATGCTAGGACATTCTACCTTACATGTGGAATTGGATTCAATATGGGAAATCCATTGTGGATGTTGGACACAGTGGGAACATGAGTATTTATTTATCTATCTATATTAATGGATTATTAAAATGCTCATGCCGAATTGTTAGCTATAGTAGCTCTCCTTAAGAACATCATAGTAATTAGATACAAAATGTTCTTATACATCTCTAATGCTAATTATTACTCTAGTTTGTACCATGGGGTCAACCAACTATACATATTTTAAAATATCACATTGAAAGCATGGATAGGCTTGTTAGGCTCTCTCTTCATACTAGTGAAGAGCTAGTATATTATGTTGGGACTAGTAATTTGTCCAAATTATGTAAGAAAAGTAGCTTTACACTCATCCCAAGAAGTGATGGAGTTATCCATTAGATTTAAATACCAATCATAAGCAACATCTACTAATTTAAAAGGAAATAATTTGCATGAAACATCTTCATCGAAAACATTCCTTAATCTCAAAGTAAATTTAAAATATTTTATATGTTCTTCCACTATCCTTGCTCCTAAAGGAGAAAAGGATGGTAGATAATTCTCAAGATTCTAAGGTAAATCATGCACATCTTCAAGGAGGGAAATAGCATATCCAACCAACTAGGGTGGTTATTGAACCATTAGCTAATTAACAAGTAAAGGGTTCCCTACAGGTAAAGGCCTCCTTATTATAGGAGGTGGATTGTTCTAAATTGGGACTATTGGCACAATTCTAGGTATCATATGATTTGACAAGGGTGAGACTAGAAAAATAGCTTGGGAAATAAATCTGGTCACTCTCCTAGGTGACTCTAGTATAACTCTATGCAAAGGATAATTAATACTATCAAAGGTACAACCCTCTTTGTAGCATCAGTGAAACTATTGATGTGGGTTTTATGCATACCATAGTCAAATGAGGTAGCCTCTAATATTTTAAGATCTCAATAGAGGTAGACTCCACTTCAAGGCATGAGTTTCAATTATGTAGTCTATTACATCCTATTGCTGGAATAGTGGGTAGGGCATACAAGTTGTTGACAAGGGTTTTTAGATGGAGGTGTGGTTCTTAATAATGGTAGTGAATCACTATATGAGTTGGATAGGTGACTAATTGTTAATCTAGAGTGGGTGGGTCTCAAAACAAACTTAAAAAAAGGAGGGAAGGGTAAGGTAAAAAATAAATCTTATTTTGTTTTCATGAATTACTTCCCTAGCTAGTTTTTAAAAGGACAAGTGCTCTCAAAACCTATGCATGTTGCTAACAATAATTTGCACACACACATTTAGACATAGTTAATAAGTCTAAGGAGATAAAGATGTAGGAAATTCATTGGCCTTAGAAAAATATTGATCCTTTTAGAGCCGTTATTACACACCCTTAATCAGGATATTATGGCTCAGGCTAGTGAAGTATATGAGGTAGTTGTTGCACATACACAAAAAAATACATGCAAGAAAGCACTCATGCATAATAAAAATTATTAATAAATTTAAACTTGACTATAATAAACAATATATTTACCAATATTTTAATATTTGTTTCACATCTAAAGATCAATACATCAATTAAAATAAACAAGAATCCATTCACAACTTTTACAAACTAAAGATTATTGAAACATACAACAAAATAAAGTAACAACTAATTACATAAAAATTGGAAAGAAAATTCACAAACACATTTGCTAATGATTAAAATAAATGTTGTTCTTATATTCAAAAATTATCTAAAAAAAATCCAAATTGGATTACAATTGTTTATATAGACTTGAATAAGGGGTTATCTCATCCTCCAAGTTCATGCAAGGTTGTTACATGTGATAGTCATAACATGAGGTCTAACTATGGTCTAAAACCATATAAAATTCTACTTGTAGTTATCCATTTAACATATCCTTTGCAAAATTTATGCAACATATGAATGTGTATAAAGATAGAGGTAGTTTTTCACAATTATAGCTCAAACTATATGCAAAATATAAATATATGTTTCATTTTACAAAAGTGTACATGCCTCCTTTATGGGTTTTGAGAACAACCTTTTAGATATTTTAGATTAACCACCTTCAAGTGGAACTCAGACATGTATTGAAGACAAGTATCATTTTATCAATCCTTTAGAACTAATGATGTTGTTTAATTGTGACTAATCTAACATGACTGTGTGTTACATGTTCCATGTGCCTCTCATTGAGTTTGAATCTTTGAAAGGTGCATTTGGGAGTCACACCATCAGGTCCCTATGCATGATGGAATGTGATCATACTAGTTGGTAGATTCATAGGCTTCCTTCACTCTTTTTCAAAACACACTCCATCACTTGGTACCTTTCCACCATGTGGTAACTTCTCACTTATCTTAGGAACTTTGAAAAGTCTCTATCAATCTTGTGATGTTAATATTGATGTACTAGGGTCCTATGCATCATTGTATCTATGAATATTAGGCTCCCAAAATGTTACCACTTGGCATTCTCATGGAGCTTTTGAAAAATACTTTGTTTAAACATTCCTACAAGAGTGACACTTATCACCACCATGCTCACTCTGGATATCCCTTTGGTGTCATTCTTGATTTTACATCATCGATCTCTAATATGTGAGTTAATTCACACCATAGATCTTGGTGCTTGGATTTTTAACTCCTCATGATTTTGACACTTGTATTTTCTAGATTTACCTCTACAAAACATAAACATAAAAGTGATTTAGCATATATACATAATAAAGTGCTTGAATTTAGGGATGACACTTAGAAATTTTATGGGGAATTTGGTCTATTTTCATTGGCATTAAGGTATTGTTTTTATCCATTTTATGTAGGGGAATTTGTTGTAGGACTTTTATCTAGGTCATGAATATCATCATTAAAATTGTTTTGGATAGAATGTCCAAAGAAATTAGCCTGAAAGGTATGTCTTATTTCATTAGGCAAAATGTTTGAGACATAAATTCCAAAGGGACTGCATTTTTATTAGATAAAATATCTGAGATGCAAAGTCCAAAGGAAGTGGCTCAAAGGACAAAAGGCCTAGTATAAAAGTCTTAAAGGGTAAGTCTTAGAGGGAAAAGGCCAAAGGGTAAAGCTTCTCAAATAAAATTTTTAAGGAATGGGTTAAAGGGCAAAATATCTCAGATAAAATGTTCAAAGGAATTGGCTAAAGGATAAAGGCCTAGGATAAAAGTCCTAAAAAGGTTAGTGAAAAGGGAAAAAAAGGCCAAGACAAAAGTCATGAAGGATAATTCTTAAAGGGTTAAGGGGCTGGGATAAAGTTTTGAAGGGTAGGTGGCTATTCTAAAAAGAGTTGAAGGGTCACTCAAAATGTCTAAAGGGTAATTTAAAGAAATCCAAAGGGTAGGTGCAAAAGGTTTGAAGGATCTATTTCAAGGAAAAAATGCCCAAATAGTCTACTTAGTAAGGTAAAGTTTTGGTTGAGAAAGGGTCTAGGATAAAAGTCTCAAAGGGTAGGTTGCATAAAACTTGAAGGGTATATGCCCTTGGGGTCATTATTTTGGTAGAATTATATTGGAAAGAGTGTTGTAGGGAATTGTTTTTAGATTTTTACATTGGACAAAATGTCTGATGACAAAAAGTTTGAAGGGCCATTTTCATCAAGAAAAGGGCCTTCGACAAAAGTCCTAAAGGATATTTTTAAAAATCCTAAGGGAAATTTCAAAAAGGCCAAAGGGTAAGTTTAAAAGGCTAAAGGAGATTTGTCAAAGGATTTGTTTTGAATAAAATATTTAACAAAATTGGATCAAAGGGAAAAAAGGTATCGAAGGGTAAAAAATGTCTCAGAGGGTAAGGGAAAAGGGAAAAACCTCTTAGAAAAAATATCTAAAGGAATGTTTGAAAGGATGGTCTCAAAAAGGTAGAAGGGAATGATGTCTTGGATAAAATCACTATGACAAAATTCCCATAGACCCAATTCTATCAAGGAATTATTTTAGACAAACTATCTGCAATAATGTCCTTGAAAAAGATAAGTCTATGAGTCACAAAATCACAATAATAAGTCTAAAACACAAATTCTGAAGGAATTTAGATAATGGATAAAACAATTGACAAAGACAAATTGCATAAGTTTGATAAAGGAAAGTTTGAAGACATAATCATAATAAAATAAGCCTGATAGAATAAAAGAGTTTAGCTTATGAAAACACAATACCAATCAATAATTTTCCTAGAATTCATATAAACACATAATATAGGGGCTCAATATTAATACCATAATATAAAAGAGTGGGTCCCCATTTCTCTTTAAAGAAGAGGGGATGTTGGGTACAACACAACTAATCCTGATGTGCCCCCCAACTAGGACCTCATGGAAAGACTAAAACTATAGACATCATTAAATTATAAATAGACTAAGATGTAAACATCATTACTCATATTATGGAGTACCAACCAATAACTCTAACATTATATAATAATTTTAGAGATTAACATCTAATCCAACCCTAAACCCATGGGAAACTATGATCTTGTTGCAAACCTTACCAAGACCATTTTCCACATCTCATCATGGTCCTTAAAATCTATCTTACCTATTTCATGGAATTAATTGATGACTTGAGATTTGGGAATTTAGATATCATAAAACTTCTTCCACAAGCCCATATAAATTATATAAACTAAGACATGTCCCTTCCTAGGTAAAAAATGAGAGACATTGTCTACATCTTTTATCTTATGAGCCTACCCTTAAATTCAAATATGAATCGGAGAGGGGATCCAACCTTGTACTTAAAATTTTAGATTTATAAAAACTCTATTAGGATAATAATGGATGATGATGGGTTTTTTTGTCAATATAGTATCCTTTTCATTTCTCCATAATATTAGCTATGGAGAAACTAACTGCTCTACAACTAGAAACACCTTGCAAGGTTATGATAACCTAAAACCCTCTCCCATTTGTACCATTGTACTACCTATTAATTTAGGTCCAAAAATTATGTTAACTAAATTTTATGTCATATACAAGGAAACAAACTAAAAAATAATCCTATGAAGACCTTAGATCCATAGGATGAAAACAACCTCCTCTACCCTCTTTTAATAAATCAGATTTTTACACATATGAAAGGTATTTATTGCCCAAGTAGATCCAAATCCATTTGACATTCAAAAATAAACCCCTAATTAAATACCATGGATTCACATTTGTTTTAATTTTACTAGAAAAGGTGTTGTGAATCCCCATCCACCATCCAAATAAAAATAACCCATTAGGACCATGAAATATATTTTGAAATTGAGTTTTGAAAGTCATAAAGCTTCACCAAGAGATAAAATTGTGGAAAAGGGCATACAAATAATGGAGATGATGGGTGAGGAAAAACTTGTAACAATACAAAACATCTCAAATAAATCTATGGATAAACCCATTAAAATCCATTTTGACCCATGAGGAGTAGGCACCTACTATATTTTCAAATCTCAAAACCTAGACATGCAAGAAAGGTTAGCTAATATACCCGAATTTTTTATGGTTGAGATTTATAAAACCAAGAGACACTCCTTGAGAAACATGATTATTATTCCTCTACAAGTGATCAATGGATCATATAATATAATTAAGAAATATGTTTTGGCATAGGGGAAATATTTATCCTTATTTCTCCTAGAGGAAGAATTACGAACTTTGGGTTTAAAATTAATTTTGAATGCAAAAAAATGGGGTAGAGTATGAGGCCTTATTGTTAGGAATGATCATTGTCAAAATTCTAGGTGTCTAAAACCTAATATTTCAAGGTGACTCAGAATTAGGAACCAACCTAGTTATAGAGGTTTATCATACCAAGGTTGAACATCTTCAATTTTATAAAAAAGTCATATGTTAGTTTACCAAAGAGTTTTATTTTATTTAAACAAAGGTTTTTCCTGAAAAGAGTAATTAACTTTTTGATTCCATGGCCACTTTCTCATATCATTTTACCCTTATCTCTTGATACTAGAGTTTTAATTAATTTTATATATAAGAATTGAACCAATTATATGGAAGGTTCCAAAAGATTAAACCCTTTTCCACATTGAGTAATAATATAGTCCACTCATCTTAGACTTTGCTAAAAATGATGAGGCAATATTTGAATTCCTTCAAGATTAAAATAACCTTTAATATTCTTGCCATAAGAGGGTTTTTTCCTCACATTTTACCCCTCATCTACCCTTGGATAAAATAATTATGAATCATATTATAGTATTTATGAATATTACTCTCTTGAGGAAGAACATGAAGTTTTTGAGGTAGATGTTGAAGATATCAATCTTCCTCTTACCCCTGAAGAGTTTGAAGAATGCGATGATTTCTTAATTATGGATAACATTGACATTAACATTAAAATTCAAAAATTACCTATAATATTAAAACTAGATTTTATCTCTCTCCTTAATAGGCTGTATACTATAATAAACTACTCATTGAATTCTCTAAGACCTTCACCTTTTTTTATGTTGACATGACAAGAATCCAACCTAAAGTGGGTTTCCAAAATATAATAACTATGATTGATGCAAAGCCCATCAAACAAAATATCAATCCAATTAAACCCAAATTTGCATTGATGTTCAAGATAGAGGTAATAAATATTTCAAAATTAAGGCTCATTAAACTCATAAAACTACAAATGGATGTCTAACTCCATCCACATTCTCAAAAAGAAGATAAAAATTAGGATATGCATAGAATTTTAAGATGTCAATAAATTATGTTCGTAGGATGATTTACATATACATTCTATTGAAATCATTGTGAATGTCTCCTTAGGATAAAATCAAGTTTAAATTTCTAAAGAAGGCTAAAGAAAGACCTTTTTACCATACCATAGGGAACCTTATACTATGTTTTTATAAATTTTGGCCTTAAAAATGCTAGCAAAACCTATCATAGGGATGTGACCCATAATTTTCATCATCTCAATCATAAGATAATGTAGGTCTACATTAAAAATATTCTTATAGAGTCCAACTCGTGAATTGATCATCTTAAAGTTCTATACACCATCCATACACATTTAATTGAATATGGTGTTATGCTTAATCCTAAAAATTATGTGTTTAGAGTTTCATGTGGAAAAATCATAGGTTTCATCATATCAAAGTGAATAACTAATATTAACCTTAATAAAATTTGCATAATTTTAGACATGACCTCCTACTATTGATTCAAGAATTAGTTCATTCCTAGGGAAGTTTAGGGTAATTCATAGATTCATGCCTAACCTCACCTATGTTTTCCATCCTATCAATCATTTGCTAAAAAATTATAGTGGTCTACCTTGGACCCATGATTTCAAAGATTCACTCAAGGTGATTAAATTCTTCCTTATTTTTTGTCAACTAGAAATTACTTACGAGATTAAGAACACTCAGAAATATATACGGCATACACCCTCTCATTTTAGGGATACTTAAAGGTATCCTAGGGCACAAGTTGTAGGTTATTTTTTTGTAGATAACCACTTGTTAGAGTAGTAGTCAAATTAATGTGTTAGACTATTTCAAGGCTCTTAGATAGGTGCTTCAGGCAAATGGTCAAGTAAATACATCAAAATATAGGGATGAAGTATATATAATGGAGACTACACTAAAGTGGTAAATCATATCAAGAAGTATAATAGAGAGTAGAAAGGTAGGGCAATAAATATGGGTGTTGGACATCTATAGAGATAATTCATTCAAATAAATTTGGTTAAGTGAAACATGTTGTTAGAGCCAATATCCACCTAATTTATTTATATCTCAAATTAGTATAAATGCAATGAAGAGTCTAAGGGAAAAAAATCACAATAATCATATGACATCAAACTAACATAAAGTAATTGCTAATAAATTTCTCATTTGCACATTGAATCATAAGTCAATATCATATTGAGATCAATATGCATGAGACAACTAAAATAACCATAGGCTCAATATAGCTATTATTGAATTACAAACATAATCCCAAACATAATAAATTAATTAAATATGTTTCAAAATAGCATAAAGCTAGGAAAATAAATAAATAAACACAACTCATAGAATTTATCTCAAATTATTTATGTTTTTATTACTATTGTAGAAGTTTCCTCTAGGAAACTCACTAACAAATCAAACCAACTATAAATGTAGTTTGGAAAGAAAGATAAGGATTCAACCCTTATAAACTAATCAAAAGAAGAATATATAGATGAAGAAAGACCTTCTCACCCATTTTCATGATGAAATTTTTTGTTAAAATCATAAACATGCTCTAAAGTAAAACAAATAAGAGTGAGGATATGAGATTAGAATCAAATATTTAAATCATTAGATCCACTCAAATACATGATGATTTGGTTAGGATTTTATATGGGGACTGCTATAACCATCTATATTTTTGTCACTTTGTGATTTTTTAATGTGGATTTCCTTATGGAATCATTAGTTTTTTTGATGTCATTGTCACCCTATGAATACTTTATGATAACAAAAAATACTATGGGTAAGTACAGATGTTGTGAAGAGCTAAGAGTGTCATATAAAACTAAGAATGTCACCAAAGATTAAGAATGACATGTGGGTTTCCAAATGATATAATTGAGGAAAAATTATGGGGGAGATAATAGGAACTATGGAATTCCATAAATATCTATGAAGGAACCATGAAAGATCTACAACTACTGTAAACATGCATAAGTGCTATGGAGATTGATCTGAGTAATTTTGGATGTTCCAAGTCGTGTCTAAATTCTACCATGTTATGAAAATAGTTACATATGATTCAAAAGAATTGATGGGTTACTAATTATTATAGATAATATGCAATTAGTAATAAACAAAATCTAAATGTATAGGGGAAGTTGTAAAGGATCATCAAGATGTAAAAAATCTATGACGAGATGCATAATGTCTTGACTTATGTGTGGAAGCTTCATAAAATCATAACTCTCTCAATCAATTATGTTTATACCTACTCATTCATACTTATAAATATTTTTATATGGAATTATAAAGTACATACATTAGACTTATAAATATTATCAAGGATTGTAATAGATGAAATATTTTGCAAGTGTATAGACTTATAAGTATTTCAAAGTTAAATAAGCTTAAATGTTTAAAGTTTAAACTTCAAGAATATGTAGATTGATTATTTATTAGTGTTACATCCATATAAAAAATGGGGTTCTCCATTTTTAAGGTAATGGTACTATGTTGATGCCAAAAATGGTGACCTATGTGGTAAAACACTAAATAAATATTATGACTCAGAGATCTAGATTAATATATGGAGTTACATTAATATTATATGAGAAAAACCCATACTTCCACTTAAACCTAATTTAACAAGTTAACATGCCATTGTGGGATGAGGAAAGTTTAAAAATCATAACAAGAGTCATATATGTGTGTGAAATGAATTAATATCCATCTACCATAGGATTAGATAATGAATTTATGAGAATAATAACTCTAGATAAGAAATTTAAATGGATATTTGATTACTTTTTTAAAAAAATGGATCACAAAAGGATGGTGCAAGCATTGCTCTACTCATATCTAGGCATCAATAACACCAAAAAATATACCTCTGGATCCACTTGAGGCATTCATCCATTTTCAAGTATGTGGGAAAGTATCTAATGGAGGTTACTTGTATCACCCTTTCCCAAGAGAAAAATTATGATTTTATTTTGATAATAGAACTCTCCTTTTAATTTTGAGTTTGATTTTATTTTCACCAAGTAGGTTGAGAACCAGTGTCACCAAGTTAATGGATTTATTATAAAGTTTTGTTAAATATTTATCCTTTGATTAGTAACATGTACCCAAGTAGTTATTTAAGTGTCTAGAGTTAAAGTAAGAGTATCATGTAACACATAAATGTTATTCAACAATTTGATGGTGTGATAATAAGAAATTATCAATCACAAAATAACATAAAATTTGATGAATCATATTGGTGTAAATTTAGATCTTCTCCAGTCCTATATGATTCAAACATTGAGAAATATTTTAGTCCTACGTATTTCCACAAGTTATAATAAGCATTCAGGGATTTTGGAAACAGCTTCTGAATACCACACAAAATTTATTTTTTTGACAAACTTATTCATTGGTAAATGTTAACAAAAACAAACTAATCTAAAAATTAAGAAATAAAAACTATCTAAGGAAAAAACAACTAACTAACAACATAGAAAATGAAATAAAATAAAATTACCTACTTACAACTAAATCTAGCTATAACTTATAGTCACTCATAAACTATTTGTGATGGTGTAGCTAAGAAGTAGTGCTTCAAATACTTCCATTTAATTAAACCAATAGGTGTTCCTTACAATGGCATCTAGCGGGGGTGAAAGGGTGTAATGGCGTGAGTGGGTTGACATTTAATTATTTTAGAGATGACATTATAAAAAACATACATCCACTTTTAAGTCATTTATTTATTAACCCATAATTATATAATAACATGACAATTGAATTATAATTTTTTTATAATAATTTTATTTATAAAATAAATAATTTTAATTATATATTTACCACGTTGGAATAATAGGTGAATTATATTTTTTATTGTGGTAATTTTATTTATTTTAAAATAAAAGAATTTATTTATTTACCATGCCGAAATATATGATAAATGAATTATATTTGTTATTGCGGTAATTTTATTTACTTTGAAATAAAAGAACTTATTTATTTATTTATATTTGTTATTGTAGTAATTTTATATATGATTGGTGAATTATGTTTGTTATTGTGATAAATTTTAAGATAACAAATATTTAACATTAAAATAATACAATAGAATATAAATAGCATACATATCTTAGATAAATCTTTGTAAAATACTCTGATAGATATCATTCTCAAGCACCTATATCATACTAAATTATGAGTTCTTCAAGAATGATATCTATTAGTGTATTTTATATAGATTTATCTAAGATATGTATGCTAGTGGGATAGACTAGATATTAACCTTGTAAAAATTTCATCCTGAAAGCATTGCTACCACATATCTCTATAATTTGGTATGGTCCTACCCATAATGATAAGAACTCATCATGTTATCCCTTATTTTCATCTGCCTTGTCCCAAAACATGACTAAGTTTGAAATTCTAAAATACTTCACTCAAGACTTCTTATCAAACCATATTTTAATAGCACCCTAGTGTTTGTTTGTTAAACATTTGAAGGGATCCATCATGTGTCTTACATATAGACAATGTTCAGTAATCTTAACTTAATTCTATCATCACCTTTGATATATTCTAACATGAAATAGTATGTAGGCAACCAGAGGGTGATGGTAAAGATTGGTTCTTGACCATTAAAAAAAATAGATGACTTGAGGGATTATTTTAAGTGGGTTATAAATTCCCATAGTACATATTTAAACAAGGAATTCCACTCTCTCATCGTCCCATCAACTAATTTATTGATTTCATTGATCAAATTATTATCAGTTGACTTGGCAACGCCATTTCATTATGCATAGTAATTAGAAGATAACTTTACTACAATTGTATTTTCATAGGCCCATTCAGTGAATTATGTGTATTATAAAGTGGGATTATTATCATAGACCACCATTAATGGCATATCAAACCTGGTGAGAATGTTCTCCTTAAGGAATATTATAACTTAAATTTATTTTTAGTTCATAAAAATAACCTCAGTCCACCTCGTGTAATAGTTATTTGTGGTTAACACAAACTTATGATCCTTACATGAGTTAGGATTTATGATGCTAACAAAATATAGCCCAATGGAGTGAAGGGGTGACCCTTAATTATTGGTTGGAGTGACATAGCTAGGTGTATCTCTTTATTGGGAAACACCTGACACTAATGACAAGTTATTACATATTTGTGCATGTTTTTGAAGACTATGGGTTAGTAATAACCAAAAATCATAATTTCATGTGTTATAGTGTTAATTGAAGAATGTTTTCTTCCCAAATTATAATAAAATGACTTAGTATATATTTATATTCTTATTTGACACACAATTCATATATATTCCTTCATAGTTTATTTTTTACAACACTCCATTCCTTATCATATAATGGGAATCTCTTAATCTAAAATCCATTATATATTATTTACTTAACTCCATGGGATAAACCCCATTGATAAAATAATGTATGATATGGTCATACTAGTCATTACCTAAAATTTGGGCCTAATTGACTTGTATAATGTCAAGTCTAGGATCTACCTCTAAGATTATCTAGATGAGGCCCTAGCCTCATACCATCTTATTGGATTTGAACTCCAAGGAAAACTCCTATAGCTTTTTCATCCACTTACCTTTGCATTCCCCTAATTCATTATGTCCAAGCATCAACTTCACCACATGATCATTAACAATTGTATGGACTTTATTGTATAGTAAATAGTGCCTAAATTTATTGATAGCCTTGACTAGAGAATTTACTTACTTATATATCATGGAGTATTTTATCTCTGGGTATTTTAGGCTAGTGATCATGAATTCTATGTTAGGTTATCTCTCATTTAATTTCTAGGTGAGGACCATGACAAGAGTATGATCAGATGTGAATGAATATATAAATAAATCCTTCATGAATTATGGGATAATTAGGATAACGCTTGAGTTAAAACATATTTGATATCTATAAATTCAACCTTAACTTGGGGTGTCCATTCAACTTTGGCATATTATCTCAACATCATATTCAGTGGTCTAATGATCTCAACAAATCCATAAATAAACTTGTATATAAATTTAATTTTCACAAATAAATATTTTAGCCAATTTTTTTGGTTTAGAAATGGGATTATATAATTAGAACTAATACTATATGGTTAAATTTAAATTCATTCTCTTGATATTATGTCGCTAATTAATTTATCTTATTTGATGTTGAATATGTTTTTCATGGGATTTAACTAAATTTCATACCTTCTACATCTATTAAGGATATTTCATAAATGATTTGCATATAGTGACCTATTTTTTGAAAAAATAATCAGTTATCCATGTATATGATGATAAATTTACTGAATAACTCATGTAAGGAGGCATCCATGGCATGTTGGAAGGTTTCACCTACATTTATCAAAACAAAATGCATCTCTTGTATGCAAAAATTTCCCCAACTAATAGTAAAAGTAGTTTTCATTTTATAATTTATAGCTACTAAAACTTGGTTGTATCTATAGAAAGCATCTAAGAAATATACCATCTCAAACTCATGAACAATTTATTTCACTTCATCAAGCAAGGGTAGAGGATAACTATCCTTTTTTGAGGAACCATTCACATTCAAGAAATAAATTACAATTATGATTTCACCATTATTTTTCAATATCAAAACTAGGTTTTCAACCTAACTTGAATATCTGATTAGGAATACAATTATGGATGCAAGTAGTTCTTGGAATTATTTATAGATGAGAGGATCTAAAACTATATTTACTACTCATGTCTCTGCCTAAAATGTTTTTACACATATTTAATAGTATTGTGTTTGTGATGATTTGGGTCTTAAATTTTTTAAACTCATCATTGAACCAAGTAATCACATATTTGTATTATTGTAATAGAATCCTTAAATTCTCACTCCTAGAGTCAAAATAATTAAGTCCAATTTTAACATGTTGGGGTTGATCTGTGGTTCCCAAGTTGACTTACATAAAGTCTTTTTCATCCTTTTTAGTTATCTTTGGTTTAAAGCATATGCATATTGATCAGAGGTCATTTAAAAATACACCATCCCATTTGGGATTTAGTTTTCCATAAGCTAGATGACACCATCCTATCCTATCCCTACACCATCAATTAGATCCACATCTTTCTCATCAATGATATGGGATTTAAAAACCCATGTGATATTCATGAGTTGGATTAATGGTTGATCATAATCAAACACCTAAAATTTATCAACATTATCTAAAATTTATCAATATGATGGGATAAGTTCTATATAAAAATATTATATGTTCAATTATTAAAGGGGAGCTAAGTTTACCACCGAAGACACTAAGGAATATGTAGCTTGATTTTATTACCTAGGGATGGGTGTGGTGTTGAGGGCATCAAAAGATTCAATCAAATCCTAGGATTGGTGTTTATAATTGTTCAAATATGATATATGGCACTAGAATTTGCTTCTCACCTAGTTTATCATCAATTCAAAATCACCATTAACCAATATTTCTGTAATATTATGATTAAGGGAAAAATGTAATCCTAGGACTAAAGCCTCATTTTTAGAAATATTATTTATACCTTGGAATTAAATTTCTTAAACCACCAAATATTATTTTCACCTAGGGTTAGTCGATATGATCCCTACACCTAAATCTAGTTTTGATCATTCTCTATTAAAGAATAGGGTCCAAACTACGAGTGAATTGGTAATATTTTATTTATTTAGGACATCCTTTATGGATAGATTATGGGTTCCAAAGTCCTATTTATTTGGTAATATCATCTTAGGTAGCTACATGTGGGAACAATTAGTTTTAATGTACCTTTTAAGTGTCTCAGACCAGTCAAATTTTAACAACATACCATAAGCTTTAGAGATTTAGAATACCTAGACATATAACATGTTAAACTCATGGTTTAGAGGCTAGTTTCATGTGACCATTTAGTAATTCAAATAATAATTTAATCTTAGACTTGTATAGTTGAACTACAAATTTCTTAGACTTGATTAGTGACAATCCTATATTCCTATAGATATCTATGGCCATGACATTAATAGAGCCTCCCAAACTGAATAGGCAATTGTGTAAATTATTATCAAAGATTATAATAGTAATTAATAAATGGGGGAACTTTTTTTAATTTTGGTAATCACTACATTTTAATGTGTTGGCTTCCTTTTTCTCAAGATAGGCTTCTCAGTCAAATATTTTAATAAGAAGTCCCTTTGCTTAATGATTTGGGCTAACTCGTGCAATGTGACATTTACCGTAACATTTTTCATGTCTTCCATTATATTACAAATTCATTTTTTTGGGGATAAGGGTGTATTATACAAATAATTATGGGCATATTATTTTTGAGGAGGTGGGTCATTACTGGATTTTGGATTCAAGGGTTTGGCAACATTGTTAGGACTATAAATAATGAGAGGCAATTGTGTCTTATTTCTTAAAGCATAATTATTCCTCTAGTAAATTTTTATATCATAAATATCATTCAAAATTACTTCCATTTCATTGTATTCCTTCATTGATAAGTCATAGGTCTTAAACAATATAGTTATTTTATGTGCATGGGATGTACTAACCATATTTGATTAGGGTTTGGAATTATTTCATAACAAACAAGGATAAATCACATATGCTAATTTCAAGAAGTTTGTTTTGGGTAGGTTTAGGATTAGTATTTATCATATTTAGACATCTATGGTGCCTTTGGTACTTATAATTTTTATTTGAATTATCTCCCTCAGTGTTTCCAATTTATCTTTAGAGATTTAATAAATAGTTACTAAGATTTTTCATGATACATTAGATCACATTGAGATATCCCTTGTTGGGATGTTAGGATATGAAATTGGAATTTTCATTGTTGGATGATAAAATGGATTGATTCAAACCTTTAAAATTGGCATCGATGGCTAATTTATTAGGTAGGTTTAATGGCTAATTTGGTTCAATGTGAGAAAAATTAATACAGTTAAAGATATTTTGATGATGTGTAATAAGGAAATTTTGGTTGGTAATAAAAATGAGGTTAAAATAAAATAGGTTTGGGTTGAAATTTTGAATGGTTAAGGCCTAATATCTTGTGTGTCTTGATATTTGGTGTGTTTAATTTATTATCAATCTAGATAGATTTAGCATAAGCTTGTGTAGGATTCAGAATGTTTTGGGCTCTACGTAAAACAAAAAAATCATTGGTTCCAAATAATTTTTTTACATTTAAAGTTATAAATCATCATATAGTATATATTTAGATATAAAAATCTAATTTATATATCATCTTGGTCTTATATACTTGAAAAATACCTATTAGGGCTCTACCCTTCAGTTATATACCTTCTTACTACCAAAAAGCTCACATTAGCCATATCACTATCCCTAATTACTTATGTTATGGTTATAACCTATTGTTTTTGATAATCTAAATCTCATAAAATATAGAAAAATCTTAAAATGTAATATATACCCTTCACTATTAATTTTAAATCCTCAACAACTTTCTATCATGTTGGACACTTGTGTCGATGTAAGTGTCTAGATTATTATCAAGTGTCTAGTCCTCAAAAGTCATCTAATTTGTAAATATTTAGAATCTTATGGGTTAGTTAATTTTTTATTTAACCATTCCATGAGATATTTTCAAATATTTTTGTGCAAATATAAATCTAAGGGTACTCATTATGCATCTAGAAAACACCAAGAAATCATTTATTCAATCTCACTCAATCGATTGTACAACTAAGTTCCATTACCTTATTCTTCCCTATTTTCATAAAAATCATAGGAGAAGTAACATTAAATGTATGAATCAATTAAATAATAACCCATGAAAATTATTTTTCAAGTTACAATCTAAATCATTACATGCCCTTGCATATAATATATTTCACCCTTATGCACACATAAACCAACACCTAGGGAAGAACTACATATGTTTGAGGTCCACCTTAGAGTATTGATTATATAGGTAACACTCATTTAAATAAGGGTCCTAGAAGTTAGTTTGACATAATAAGACCACTAACCCATTTTTGGAAAGGTAGAAAGACCTAAGCTAAAGATCTAAGGTTTTATTCAACATATAATCATCAACAACCTATGCATGCAAATAAAATATATTAGATTAAAGGTGTCTAAAAACCTATAAGGATCTAGGTGGTTTCTTTGAAATAAATTTAATATTTAGTATCTAATAGTTATATTAATATTAGGACACCTTTGTGGATGTAAGTGTCCCAAGCGTGACACAAGTGTCTAGGCCTCCTAAAATAATATTTATAAAATATGATGATTGGATCTTGATCTTGTCCATACATGTTTCCACCTATGTACTTCTCAGATATACTTGTGCATTTTTAGAAAATCTAAATATTATATATTATTTATGTTTATGTAATCAAATTATTTTTATGTGTACATTCTATATTTATCACAACTCAACATTTTAATTCATAATATTAATTTATTTGAGTTTTCAATTAATTGGCCTATTATAGAATAGTTTTAACCATAATTGTGTATAGGATATTATACAATTTACCCAAAAAAACACTTATTAATAAAGGGATAAAAATTTGGTGAACCTGACCTTTGCGTCTTCTCATGCAACTCCTAGATTGCTCTAGGGTTTCTAATTTTAGTAATTTATAGATCTATTTTATTTCACTTCTTTTGGAATATTTATTTAAATTTATCAAATATGGAAAATTTTAAGAAATGCCATTTCAAAATGGAATATAAATAAGCCTTATTCAATCATATAAATACAAATAAATTATTTATTAATGCATTCTTACATGTTACATAAGAAGAAATCAATGACTATGTTAAGGCTAGTGCATCCACATCTAACAACGATGAACCCTTATGTGGTACAAATATTTACACCTCCTCCATGGGAATAATTAATAATTCAACCTAATTAATAGTTTTAATTAATATAGAAACACAAGTGGTGTTTTCATCCCATTTGGTGGCTTCTCAAATTTTAAATTGAAGTCCCAATGGGTCTATTATACAAATTCTCTATTGTGACCAACACACCTCATTTTCAAATTTTCAAATGAGGACCCACTTTGAGATCAAATTACATATTCATGAATTTTGAAATGAATCAATCCAAGTCTAATCTACAATTAATTATCTTAAGTATAAGTTTTTATGTATAATGAAGCCTTGATTTGAATCTAAACTAGCCAAATTGACTGAGTGTTTCCACATTTTCTCTATTAATCTAATTAATATCAGAGTCTAAAGGTCTACATCAACACATTTATTGAATTTATTTTGTGCATCTATTTAAATTTTAGTTATATAACTAGCAAATTCATATTTTGTGATTTACTAGCTAACCAAGATAACTTGATATTTTCCCAAGGTTGTTTGTTCTTTTAGGATTATTCTAGCTCCATAGGGCCACCTTCCTAAATCTTACTTGATCCAAATTAGAAGGATCCTTTGAAATATGAATCAATTTTCATACTTAGTCATTTTACTAAAAATTTCCTCACACATACCTTCACCACATGTATCTCTTACACTTAAGATTAACCATCAAATTTAAGAGTGATAATGCAGTTTGTATCCTAATGTCTAGGTATCAATGTTTTATATTCCAATGACTATGCCCCAAGTTTTGAGATCATTCCATGTGTCAACATCCATCTTCTTCCAAAGTATTTTTTAAGTGACTAAGTATTTTTATTTTGTTGAGTATCTAAGTTCATGGGATTTGGATGCATGTATTCACCTCACTCTCCATGGCTCTTTTGCATGGTTATAAATCCTTTTTACCTAAGTAAATTACATTATACCAAATATATTCATATTGGTCACTAATTATTATCAACTCCAATAGATAAATCATAAAACCATTATTAATAAGATCATGCTCCACATCATAATCATGTTTATCTACGGAATAAGCAACAATAGTTCATGAAGTCATCTGATCAAGTGGATGAGTGAGGAGGACCATCCACATGTCACCATTCAATTCATATAAAACATATAAGAATAAGTACATACTCCAAAGATAAGTGATCACCTATAAAATTGAGGTTCATCGATGTGGTAACATCTTGATCATTTGGAGTCCATATATAGAGATACACATTATGAGGCTAGGTGACCCTTTAAAAAAGTGAGGTCACACAACTTTACATGATCTCTTTCATCAATGACTTATTAGATAGGTGTATATAGTTAAATATCAAATCCTCCTAGATAATTAAGGGTCATCTATATGGTAACATCCCATTAACTTGCAACATGTAGAAACAGTAAAAGATAATATAGAGCCTGCAAGCCTCTAAATTACTAGGATCTATCTACATGTTGACATATCACTAAATTGTGACCCAAATCCAAGAGTCACATTCTGTAAATCTTAGTGACTATGTGAAAGAGTGATATCATGTCACGTGATGGCATATCGCTCACTCAATACTAAAAGGGGGCCGAAGGTAAAAAGTGTAGGGATCAATCATAGTGGGTAAATGAGAGCAATACAAGTGTCATGTTGTTAATAAATTATAAAGGACAAAGAAAAAAAATTGGCATCATGATAAATAGGCACTTGGAAAATCATATAGCTCATCAAAGTGACTAAGAGGCCAAAATCAATGACATTATACCATGTGTTTCAATATTAACTTTATCATGTAAGTAAAGTACACGAAGGTGGAACCTGAAAGAATTTAATTATGGAGAGACACTTTTAAATTTTGAAATGGATGAGTGGTCAAAGAAATTAGTAAAGTACCATTTGGATAGTCCCTCAACCATTCATGGTGCCATAAACTAATTAGACATGTGTTTTCCACTCCTCAAGCCTAATAACTCTAGCAAGACATGTTCATTTGAGTACCATTTATCAACTTATAGATGTTTTGTTTAGAGGAAAATATTATTGATTAATCATTGTATCTCAATTAAGCATGTCAAAATTATTAGGAAGTGGTCCACCTCAAACCTCTTATTCTTTATGCTCTATCAGTGGACCATGGGATTCCATTTTTTCTTATTTATTTTGGAATGAGGAATCTCCTTACATAATTCTATTTTACCATTTTAAGACATAATGGACAAGAGTAGGGTCCATGTTTCATGGAGGCAGGACCTCTCTCTCTTATATATACTGGTATGAAATAATGTTTAAGGGTCAACTCTATTTACAAATAAACATTGTTGGAATAATGAAATATTAAATTTTTTTGTGCAAATTCATCTAGATGTCTTGAAGGTCTTCCAATATCTTTATAATTTAAGGGATAAATACAAATGCTAGAGGAATATAAGTTGTGATTTTATACAGGGTTCATGTATTTTTGTTCTAATTGAATTATGTGATTCTTTTCATTTTTTTTGAATGTTGTTATGAATTATGTGTAGTCAACTATAGTCTTGTTACTAGTTTATTAATTACAAGAATATTATAATTAAGAATTTATCATTTCTCCGTAGACCATATCATCATGAAACTTAGCATAAATTAGTGAAACTATAGCTAAGCATGTTTTGGTCCTAGAAGCATTTATGTTGGCCATTTATTCATAAGGCTTAATTTTTTGCCTTACCCTCTCACTTTTGATGTTTATTTGTGAAAATTTGATCTTTCCATTTCTTTAGAAACTATGGAGTGAATAAAAGTAGAGATTTTAATTTCAATATGTTATAATTGGTCTAGTAATAAATGTCAAAGTTTTGTGAGTCAATGAGAAAATTAGCATTGGAACTTTGGTGGTAGCACTGCATCTCTTGGAGATTTATTTTGATAAATATATTTAATGGATCTCAATACCTACATTTAATTCCCTAAACTTTCTCAATAATAATATTGAAATGAGAGGACACAAGTTCTCCAATTGTTCCTTGAGCTTTTTTAGTGTGTCTAACCCCATAGATGCATTTGGGATAGTGATCTTAGATAGAATAATAGTTGGCACTAGAAGGAGGGCATCCCATATCACTATCTAAAAAGGATTTAATCTCATATCTAGTCTAAGAACAACCAAACCCTACTATTTAGATCACTTGATTTTGATCTAGTCTAAATTAATTGATAATATCCCCTTTGAAAATTTATAAGAGAACCAAACTACTAGAGGGAAACTAAGACATTTGGTTATAACTAATATCTCATCCTCTTAGTATACCCTAAAGATACCTCCACCTATGAATACACCTATGGCATGGTTGGGTGGGTCTACATTGACATTATTTGAGTTTCCCATGGCCCATCCAAGAGCTTAGAGAGGTACATTCCATATTTTACCCTAAGTGTAAGACCCATTGTTAAAGAACATGTAACTTCATAAAAAAACTATTATCAAGTTTTTGAATGTCAAATAGGAGGATGTTTCATTTATTATTTTCCCATTGAATTTGATATATATGGCATATGATTGGTTCTTAAACTTGTATGAAGGTTCTATCATAAGTAGGGACCAATTTAATAATATGTTCCTCAAATAGTTTGGGTAGTTCATTGATCCAAGTGTGTTATACCAATAGTTCACCTACATCAAAATGGAACCTAATGATTCCATAATAAATTTCAATACTAGGTTCCATAATATGTATAGCTAAATCACTATGTATATAGACCAGATGCCCAACTAGCCCTTGAAACGTACAAAAATGCACTAGACCTTTGAACTGATATATTTTTGTGCATAGACCCATTAGTGGTAGACTTGCCCCAAGCTTATGTTGAGGCCATAAAATTAGACAAATAATTGAATCCTAAATTTATGTTGGAACCAACCATCGTAAATTTACTACCAAGTATGTTTGATTGGAACCCCATCTTTACCACTAGCTAGAATATACCCATGCCATATCATGTGCCCATGACAAACCAAATTCTTTTGAGACATGTTACACCAAATTAACCCCTAGTATTTATTATCCCATTTAATAATGAATTATCACTCTAATTTTTAAAAAAATCATTGGTACCCACCAAGAAAAATGTCTAAAGTGTGCCCCAAAAATCCACCAAGAATGGGTTAGATGTTATACAATGCATGGTATAAATACTCATCAATGATTTCTTGGGACTCCAAAGATATGTTAGAAATAATTGTGGTGAGAGTTTAAATAATAAATTCACATAATAGAGGGACAATCATCCCCATAACTTACTTAACAAATAAATAGATCCCTTACCTAATAATATGTATGAGAACAACATTTATGAGTTGGCCTTGCCTAATCGGTGTCATGTGCATAAAAAAACCCAACATGGGGAGTTTGACTACATCAAATTATATAGTGCATTCAACATATTATTTAGGGATATGGAAGAGTATGAGATATTCAAAAACTACCCAAAGGTTACCAATCAGATTAAGACCTCTAATGTTCCTAGATCTATGAGCACTTACATGATAATATAAACATTAGACTTCTCTAGCCATGAACACAATGAGCCAAAATATTCCACCAATGAGGTAAAATATTGATAAAATTTTAAAAGGAGTAACTATTCTCTTATGAACTATACACAACATCAACCCATTACCAAATCAACTCCTCCTAATAATGGTACCACTCTTCCCGATCCAACAACAAAGAATGACCCTCCATCCCCAAAGGAAAATAATCCTAAGCCACCTAAATATATCTAACTCACCACTCAAAACTAGGTACAACATAGTATAAGACATGAATAAGATCAAGGAAAAAATATCTTTTCATGAGATTTCCTATGATTAATAAGAAAATATATCTCCTCCTAAATTCCCTCATAGATAAACTAATTTAGCCTAAACCCAAGCCTATCACTCTAACATGTTGATACAAAAGAACAAGGCTGAGGTCCAACATTTTTTACTTACTATTATGATATTTAGTAAGAATATTTATAACTTTTAATTGATTTAGGAGCTATTATGAATGGCATGCCTATGGTAATTTTTTGAAAACTAGGATTAACACCTATTAAACTAGACAAAATAATGGTTTAGTTGGATAAGTCTAAAGTTAAGGTAGTGGGAAAACTTTTGAATACCCATATATAGTTATAATTTGAGCCCAGGATCCAATATTTAATGGATATTCAAGTAGTGGAAATACTAGAGGCATATGGGATGTTACTGAGTAGACACAAGTCTAAAACCTTGAATGGGTATATGGATACAAACTTGTATTATATGTGGTTTCCTTGAAGAGGTGTACCCAATTAGATCTATGTTGAAAAAAAATTAGGATGAAACACATGATCATAGAGTACAACACAATTAATGAAAGAGTGAACATAGTATCCTATAACATAGGTGTTTATACTTTTTCTACAAAATGTACTAAAAAACCATGCTAATAAATATCCTAAATTACTAGGTCTATGGTCCTTGTACTTTGATGGGAGCCATTATAAACAAGTTTTTGAAGTAAAAATTATTCTCACTGGCCCATTGGGAAAATGACACCTAGATACCTATAGAATTTATTTCCCTTACACCAAAAACCAAATAGAATATGAAGCCTTGATATTAGGACTCTAGTTTATGTTAAAACATAGGGTTAAGGAACTAAGAATGTTTGGAGATTATGAACTAGTAGTGAACCAAGTCAAGATAAAGTTTTAATGTAAGTTGTCTTATTTAAGTAATTATAAACATAGGGCATGATTTTTTATGGAAAATTTCAATGTTTTCAATGTCATTGGCATTCCTAGAGAATAAAATCCAGCAGTTGATTCATTAATGACTTCTACTACAGACCTACACTCCTAAACAACATAGGGCTACAATTTTTTTAACAAAGCTCATCCCATGTCCCTCACCCCCAGATAATGTGAAGAAATTCTAAGTATTTAAATATGACCACCATATTTTATAAATCATTAAAAACTAGGGGTATTTGAGACCCAAGTTATAGATGAGGTGGAAAGATATGACCGTGGAAATGAAGAATGCATTTAACCAAAAAATATAGATTATGGTAGATATATAGTTAAAGGAATAAAGATAGTCTAGGGCACAAGGATGGTAGACTATCTATAAGATAAGCCAATTAATTTAAAAAAATAGATATAACATATATTAAATTTATTACGCTAAGATGCTAAAAATAGAAAGTACATAACTCTAGATATTAAAATAAAAATTAAAACAAGATACTTTGTTAGTTTTAATGATAGTAAAAATTTGGATTTGGAATAGGTAAAAAGTGGATTGGACTTAGATTCTAGAGAAATCACCTAATTCTATAAATTATGCCTCTATAGACTCAAACACTTACATCAACCTAGGATAGTTGTATCAATACTATTGTCTAACTTGAACATAGGTGTCTAGTAATAAATAATTTTTGAAATTATATGTGACCACCTAGCTGATTCTAAGTTCTGTGTTTCCTTTGATTTGGTGAATTTAGATTTGGGTCATGGACTGAATCTCCTTATTAAATAGAAAAAATATAGTTCTTCATCTTTATAATAGATATAGGAAAAATGGTTTAGTGGTCACATAGTGTTGAGCTGCCAAAAATATCCCTCTATAAATGAGCAATTCATATATATCCAATACTTTGAAGATGTCCTTAGACTTATGTAGTTTCCCCCTATGTGTTGTCTTGTGTGTGAATCATGCAATATATAATAATCAAGTAAAATAGTGACCTATCTTTTAACTTGGAAAATATATCTCTTGGGATCCTCTTTCAATACTTTAGACTTATGTGTTGTTCCTATGATTGATATGGAAATATGAGAAAATAAAGAAGCTTCACTCCCTTGAATGCTTGACAGAATTCTTTTAGTAAGTTTTTTTGGTATCTCTAAGTATTTTGTAGGTGAATAATGGATGAGGGTTGATCTTATATTCATACCAATCCCTTAAATCACTTAGGATGACCATCGTAATATGTTTCATTTATGAATTAGATTACCTTAGGGTATTGGAAACTTACCTTAGGGCATAGGTATCTAATTAGGACAAAAGTGTCACCCTAATTTTAAAATAAGTGTTAGTACATAACTTAAAGATATGGAACATAAACAAGTTTACAACATTCTAGTCAAGATAGAAGGCTTAGGTCATTAGGATAACATTGGTTAGACTAAGAGATAATCAATTTGGCACATAAAGATAATGTATGTGATCTTTTTTGCAATGAGAAAGGTCTAGAAGCTAAAGTTACATCCATGATATATATTTTCCAAGTGTACAAGATTGAGGTGCTACATTTTCCCCCTCTTTAATCTAGTAATTAAATTTCTAGTTTAAAGGAAAAGGAATGCATACCTCGGTGTGTATAACACACCTTTACTTTGCTTGAGTCTAACTTGAGTGCTTTGTTGGTGATTGAAATTCAATGAAGCATATGTTATAGTATATAATCATTACATATAATATAAAATTTAAAGCATTAAAATTGAAAGATAGTAAGGTTTAGGAGTACACCTATGTATTGATGTAACCATCTTGCCTTTTCGAAATTTGATTTGAAATATGAATCACTAAAAATAATATTAAGACAAATATAAATATATAAAGTGAATATATCTAAATATATAGAGAGAGATTGGAAAGAAAATTCCCTCATTCTTGGAGAACAGATGAGTTTCCCTCTAAAATTTGAAATTAGTTCAATCTTAAAAGGCAATCAAACTTATAACCTATTGAGTGTGAGTGAACCAAGTCAAATCACACTATAAAAATTTTGAGGTTGGATGATGTAATAAATTCCAACCTATAAACTTGGAAATATTAAGTGATTTAATTACCTTAACCATACCAAAAAGTGAACTAACTACTATAGTAGATTGGCTCAATATAGTCCATGAAAATCCAACCTACTGGGTGATGATAGTATCTAAAACTACTTAGAGTATAAAACTGATTTTATTTTATAATATTAAGCACAAATTACATATAATATGCACCTTAGATATGTCTTATGCTAAAACCATGTATAACAATGCTACCAATGTATAAAATTCTACCAAAAATGTGTATCTAAATCATACAAATATGAATTTTGGCCAATTCAAACTTGTGTAAGTGTGGAGAACATGCTTAAAAAACATTCCCCCACTATATATGGATAAATATGAAAACTAATCAATGTGGATAACATTTTCCATAACATGTCCCCACTAGAATCTAAATTTGAGAATTGGTGTGTGGAAACATGTTTCTAAAACAATCTTCCATTAAAATTTGAATGTAAGAATTGGTGTATGTGCCAATGTGTAGGACTTGTTTCTAAAACATGATCCCATTTTAATCTAGGTATGTTGAATACTCAATAAGTGTGGAGAACATGTTTACCAAAACATGCCACTATTGAATTTGAATTTGTGATGTAATGTGGAAATAATGTCTTTATGGCATGCCCCCATTAATATTCCCCCACTTTTGAGGGGAGGGTAAGTATAAATTGTATTTAACTTACCTCAAAAGGATAAGATAACCAAGTAAAATATGAATTTCTCATCTAGCATATAAAGGAAACATGTTTAGATAGATATGTCATTGAAGCATGAAAAATGTGACCACACCAAGTCCTAAGATGCATCATGTAGATCATGGAAACATTTAGATAATAATAATAAAATCTCAAAAATAAATCGATCTCACACACATGAGCACTCAAAAAAAATCAAGATACAAATTTCCAAGGAGAATGAAAATAAGGGATTTGTTTATATGCTACACAATCGAAGGGACATGACTTAGTCAAATGTCCACAAGGTAATAAATGACATATTAAAATGTCAACATATGAAAAACAATTATATATTCAAATTTCAAAGAGGCAAAAAAAGGTACATGGGATGTAAATAATGGAACATATTCAAATGACCAAACAAGAGATACAATAGCAAGGTAAGACACTCAAGGAAGTGCATACATGAAAGCATAAGAAACTAGCATAAAGATAGAAGACTAGTCCATGGATATATGTATTAGAAAAAAATGTTATTTACATATCATACCAAGTACGATAAAAAAATTTAATAATGGATAAAGGCATGTGTATTATATTATCCCAAACATGATAATGCCAAATGACCATAAAATGATATAACCTGGATTTATCATGATCAAAGAGCTGGATTCCATCAACATTTTAGTGACATGAGAAGAGGGAAAGCCCAACATCCAAAAGTTCATTGTTCATGTATGTGTGTATGCCTATATCACACTCAAAATATGTGTGAAACACATGTGTATATAGAAAATCTTAATATTCCATCTACCAACATAGACCCAATGACATATGTGCTAAAGAGATAATAAGATGTGTAAATATTGAACATGTTTTTGTATTTTTGAATTTTTTTTTTTATATTTTAAAGATCTATGAGACCTTAAAACCTTAATTTGGATATTTTACATCTTTTGATAATGGTTGGATAATCTGAAATGGTACATGGCATGTTCCTCTTCATGTTTTACATGTGTATTAGGAGAACCAATGCTATCATTGGAATATGGATCAATTTGCCTTCATGAGAAAAGGAAATACCTTGATGATTTTGGTCAATTTTTTCTTTCATTTTATATAATCAAAGATTTCCCAATGTAAATGCATATGGAGATTTTTGTGGCATAACCCAAACCCATGTTTGAATCACTTTAGGATCACAATAAATTGGTAGTGTTATGTTACCCAAAGAATCTTTGCAACATCCTTTATTTTATAAGTCTTTTAGATCAAATATAATATGTTGTAAATGTTTTATATTACAATTAGTTTTTATTTGTGTAGGATCAATATGGTTATGCTAAAAATAAGAACCACCCATGAATAATGTGATTGTCAAATATTTTTGGCATGGATGGTTTTTGTGTTGTTCACCTTGAGGTTTTTGTATAGGATGCAGACCTTGGATTGGTCCCATATGGAGTAAACCTTGTAGAAATCCCATATAAAAATTATGAATTCCACATTTTTATTCGTAATGTTCATTTATTAATTCATCTCCTTCCTTTGTGTGAGGAATAAAAATTTGGTACTTATAAGGGGATATGTTAAGCTCTTTTGAATGAGTAAGATGAATGAAACATATCTATGTACATCCACATATAAATTTTTAAATGACTCATATTGTTTATGCAGTGCTCTTCTTTTAATGGAAAAATAAGACCTATAATATAAATGAATTTTAACTCCAAATATGAAGGTCTAAATGCTAGTTCATATGATGTACTTTTGAATCAAATAGTATAATCTTGAATGGATTCATCATCATGTTGTTTAAAACTATGAAAATTTTCTAATGTAAGTTTTGAAACCTTATGGATATTGAATTCCATGAAAAATGCATATTATAATTATTCAAAAGTAGTTAAAAAACATTTTTTTAGGTTATATAACTAATTATAAGCCTCATCAGAAATGATCACATGGAATACTTTTAGTAATAGTTTTTCATCTTTTACCCCTTGACAAAAATAATATACATAGTTAATCATGTGGTTGAATGGGTTATTATGACTTAAAAAGAGAGGTAAATATGGTAGTTTAAAATATTTTTGATAAATATATTCAATTTTACATTGTGTAAGAGGTTGACTATTGAATGAGGTAACATTTTCATTAGTATTATGGAAATCCATATGCATTTGAAATATAGAAAAATATTTTTGAAGATCCCCAATATCTCTCATCATATAAATAAGATACTTCATGGGAATTTTAGTGGTTCTTGACATAGGTTTTATTATTGATTCTAATCCACCACCTCTATTAAATATAGGCATATTAATATCATCATCCTCATGGATAACAAGTGCAAGTTTTGAATAATTGAATTTAGGATACTTTAATAATGTTATTGGATCCTTGAATTATGGTACCTTTGTTATATCATTTAAAGATCTTGGTTCAATCACTTTTTGTATAGATATAAAAATTGGTATTAGAGGGAGGTTTGGTAAATATGCAATGATGTTTTGTTTAACCTTTCATGAATTTTCAATGTCAAATGAGGGGAAAAAAGAATCATCACCCTTATTAAGGGGGATATTATTTGTAAATGTGGGAATTATAGGGGTTTGAATTAGTTTATTTGAAGGAATATCTCCCTTATAAGTTATTTCTAAATTAATCATAATTTATTTATGTATTTGTCAGGACATTTGATGATCAAATGAAGGAGTATATTGGTCATATTTAACCACTTTTTGTGGTAGAATGCAAATGAAGGGAATGATTAGATGATTTGTTGGTGAATCATGTATTTTTTTTAAAATCCAAAATCGTTGATGATTTGTACTATATTTTAGAGATATAGGGTGCATTATACATTTCTCATGTTTTCCCAATACTTATCCTTAGTATCCATATTTTAGAAAACATTGAAGGCTAAAATCATATGATGGTGGTGTAGGGAGCAATAATAAATTCTCTTTATCTTACTTAAGATGGATAAAATCATATCTTGAAATGGTGGGAGAAAGGACTTGATTATAGGTATGGTAGCTAACACCATTCAAATATTTGAGATTAGATGCTTTAACATTTGGAAGAATATAAAAGTAATCAATTTTTACCCCTTATTTGATATAAATATGGAGAGTTTAGTAATCATAGTCATCAAATCAATCAATATCATCCATGATAAGAGAGATACAGAAAATCAATATTAGGATAAAACATGTAAAAAGCATCTTATATGGTATGCTTAGGTAATAATGATGTTTAAAGATTGGGATCACCAAATGTCTAACCCTAAAATGTAGATTTTTGAGGATCTAGGGTTAAAGGGGTAGAAATAGACCTAGGTACAAAGATGGTAGACTATCTCTAAAGTAGTCCATTTGTTTTCAAAACTAAAATAAAACATATATTGAAGTTATTATGCTAAGATGCTAAACATAGAAAGTAAAATTATGATAAATATTGTAATAACAATGAAAATAAGATAATTTGTTGGTTTTGATTCTAATATAGATCAGGATCTAGAATGGGTAAAATGTGGACTGGATCTCGGTTATAGAATAGTTGTTTGATTATATAAATTATACCTTTTTATCCATGAACACTTACATTGACTTAGGATGGTTGCACCAATGCTAATATTTAACTTGGATGTAGGTGTCAAGTAGAAAATACCTAATGAAACTAGATGCAACCACCTAGATGTTTCTGGGTTCTATGTTACCTTTACTTTGGTGCATTCAAATATAGGTCATAGACTATTACTCCTTATCAAATAGAAAAAACCCTAGTTTTCAATCATCACATTAACTATGGGAAAAATGGATTAGAGGGCACATGGTTTTGAAATACCCCAAAGATAACTCTATCAATGAGTTTTACCTACATTTGCAAAAATATTAATAGGGCCTCAGACTTATGTATTTATCCCCTACATGTATTTTTTGTTAATCATGTAATGTGTGATAATCAAGTAAAACAATGACCTAGATTGTAACTTGGAAAATATATCTCTTAGGATACCCATTTAGTAATTTAGACCTATAAATGTGTTATACCTATTGTTTATATGGAAATTGGAGAAAATAAGGAAGGTTTTCTCACTTGATTTCTTGATAAAATGACTTTGGTAAGCTTCCTTGGTCTCTCTAGGTTTTTTGTAGGTGAGGAATGAATAAGGGTTGATATTATATTTATACCAATCCATTTAGAGAATATATCACATTAATTTAATTATGTCATCCATTATAATATGTTTAATTTTAAAATTGTATGACTTTAGGGAATTGACAACTTGTGTTAGAATGGGACACTAGCATCAATGCAAGTGTCAAACTAAGATGTAAGTGTCCAAGTAAGTGGAAATTAGTTATAGTTCTATAACATGAAGAGATGGAAGATAACCAAGTTTAAAACATTTTGGGAAATATATAAAGCTTGGTTCATTATAATGACTTTCGTCAGACTAAGATATAAATAATTAGGCACAAAGAGATAGTATATGTGATCCTTTTTATAGTGGGAAAGGCTTAGAAACTAAAGGTACATCCATGATATGTATTTTACAAGTGTACAAGACTAAGGTGCTATATAATTTAGAAATAGTGTCTAGAGAATGTGACCAAGTTGACATTATGAACTTGAAATAAAACTAAGTTACAAAAGGGATGATCTCCATTGAGAAATTGTTTAACCTTGAAAATATGACACATAGACTTGAGAATCCATTATACTTAGACCAAAAGTCTATAATGATTAATATATGATCATCAAACTAGCCCCAAAATTTTCATATTGGTATGAGTTACACTCCTACTAAAGTTAAACAACTTATAAAAAATTTGCTAAAATATTGAGATGTTATTTATTGGGTCAATAAAGACCTTAAGTTTTTCAACTTATAAGTATTAACCCACATTATCCCACTCAAGAAAAACCAAAAACCCTTTAAAAAATGGTAAAAAACTATGAACCCAATCATAGAACCACTTATTCATAAATAATTCCATAATATCCTCTTAGCTAGGATCATCTTCCCAAATTGTCACTCTACCTAGGTAGTTAACTTAGTGTCAGTCCACAAAAAAAATGGATAAACCTGATTATGTATGTATTTCATAAATCTAAAATGAGATTTTTAAAAAGATAACTACCCTTTGCCTTCCTTATATGAGTTAATACATATGGTAATCAAAACATAAATGATGCCCTTCTTGGATGAATTCTTAGGATATAATCAAGTTTTGGTAAACTTGGAAGATTGATCCAAGACTACATTTATAACCAAGTGGGGCACCTTTTATTATAAATGAATGGCATTTGGCCTTATTATTTTAGGAGATACATTTTAGAGAGTTTTGGACTTTGATTTAGAAGGTATAAAAAGTAAATACATTATTATATACATGGATGACTTGACTATTTTTTCAAAATGTAGGTTTGATCACATTCACCACTTGTAAAAGATATTTGATAGGTGCAAGAGTATGATATCTTGTTTAACCCAAAGAAATGTGTATTTAATATGATATAAGATAATATCCTTGGTGATTTAATCACTAAGGAAAGTATTTATATCAACCCTTGAGCATGTTAGTGTGATTTCTGAGATACTTTTGGCTAACCTTAAAAAATAATTAAAATCATTATTTAGTAAGATTAACTTTGTCAGGGAACCTAGAACAATAAACATGCTCTGATCCCACTGTGTCAGGATCTTTCTCTACCAATTAGAGCACATATGATTACTTCTTGTATTAGCAACTAAACACAGAATTTAACCAGAATCAATAAGTAACTAGAAATATGAAACAACACAGGAATATGAGAGACAATACACAATTGTATTAATAATCACTCAGAAGAATGTACAATAAAGAAGATGCCACTTCTTCTTCCACCTCAAAGGCTCGCCACACCTCAAGACCTTCCCTCTCTCTCTCGGTCCCAACAATTAACTCTAATACAGAATTGATGTTCACCTCTCCAACTAGTCAGTAACACGTTGCCAGTTCACCAAGTACACAACCATACTCCAAGTAGATCTCCTACTCTCTGCTGCTACCTACAAATCACTAGACCTTACTCACCATTGTAGATCTCCTATAGAAAGTCATGCACACATGCTGACCAAGATCATACACATACGAAGAACCCTGCTAATTCTCCAAACTAGTACCCACCTTGGTACTGTGGCACTAGGAGGAACACACCATTGCTCTCTTCTCTCTGAAGGAGCTTATTGCTCTCTTACTCACTAGCTACAAATTTTACAATACAACCCATGAGTCCATATATATAGATCTCGTGCTTACAATAATTAGACTAACCTAATTACAATAATTAGACACGCAACTCAAGACTAAGACTAGCCTTCAACATGCAAACAAATAGTCCAAAAATAGACTCTCTTGGATCAACATGCGAACTGCCTGTTCACGCACAGGTTGCTGACATCGGCTCCTTCATGACCGATGTTGGCCGACTGGTAACCGATGCCGGTTGCTTCTTCTTTGCTATTTGACCAACGTCGGTTGATCAGATCGATGTCGATTTCCCTGTAATAGATTCTGCAACTCTGCATCCTCTGTAACTTCTCCTGTTTGCATCCTGGTGAAGCTTTTAGCTCCACAACCTAACAAACTTTGTATGCAAATTAATATTTGTTTTTTTGAGATAGTTAAATCTCTAAATGCAATATTGAATTAAGAAACAAAGATGAAGTGAATTCATATAGTTAGGAATGAATTTTAATAGATCATGAAATCCATTATCCAAGAACTGATATTAATCAACCTGAACTACGTGAAGGACTTATATATGTATTCATTTGCTTTGGATCACACCATAGATGTAGTGCTCACCCAAAAAATAAATGAGGGCGAGAACCCAATCACCTTCATGAGTACAAAATTGAAGGTTATAGAGATAAATTATTCTACCTTAGATAAGCATTCCCATGCCCTAGTCAATGTTGTGAAGAAGTTGAGGCACTACATTCTCAATAATTAGGTACACATCATTATCCCAAACCAATCTATAAAGATAATTTTTGGGTAAAATGAGCTAGGATAATGCAGAGGTTGATGGATGGCTAAGATGAAAGAATATGAGCTTGAGGTAAAACCCATTAGGATGGTATGAGGACAAGGTATTACTCAATTGATCACTAAAATTGATCCAAGGATCACAATGGTGTAATTTGACTAGTTAGAAATGGTCCATCAAGAATTGTATGATCCAATTGTTTACTACGTCCATTAGGAAAACCCTCCTCTAGGACTCAATCAGATGTATAAAAGAGATCTCAAGCTAAAAACAACCCATTACATGATAAATAATGGAATTATCTATATAAATAATTATGAATTCATCTATTTCAAATGTATATTTAAATAAGAGGTAACAAAACTCATGGATAGATTTCAAATAAAACTCAATAGTGGCCATCCTTTAGGGACTACAACTATGCATAAAATTCTATGAGATGGGTATTATTGGCCTACAATATTCAAGGATGCCCATGCTCATATATGTGTATGAAATTATTTATACACATTTTAAAATAAGTCCACTCTTCATTACCACTTTAACATGTGATACAAGAACATCCTTTCATTTAATGGGGACTTGACTTCACTGGAGTCATTAATGCAAACTCATCAGGTGGCCATAGATTCATACTTACAACCATTGATTATTACACAAGTTGGGTATATGTGGTGTAAAATAAGAATATAATAACCAAGGAAATAATTAAATTAATTTATGAAAATTTAACATGATTTGTCACACCATCCTCATTAGTATACAACAATGGATTTGCATTCTAGTCAGTCAAGCTCACAGAATGGGCTTGTGAATATGGAATCATCTTGATGTTATCATAGAACTAATAATAAAAAGGGAATGGTTTAGCTAATTAAACTAATAATAACTTGATTGATGCAATCAATAAGTCTATATAAAATAATCTTAGAGACTGCCACTCACTATTGAAATATGCTCTTTGGGCTAGCCACACCAAATATAAGCAAGCTCTCAAAAGTTCACCTTTTATAATAGTCTCTGGATTATAGCCTATCTTCCTAATGAACCTCAAGTTTAAAACTTAAAATTTTATTAAATAATACTTGGAGGACACTAAGAAGGCAAAGTCAATAATGATATACATTGTCTAACTAGAGGATGCATGAGAAGAGGATCTACAGTTCTTCAATAGACATCAATAAATAGTCAAGATATGGTTCAACAAGAAGGAAAAAGTCAAGTCCTTTTTGTTATTAGACCTAATATTTCTATGGCATAAAGTCCATGAGAAGAAAGGGGAACACTCCAAGCGTGACCCACTATGGATTGGCTCATAATAGATCTCCAAGTTGATGGGGAAAAACACATTTAGATTGAAAGACCTTGAATGGAATGATCTTTCATTACCTATCAATAGATAGTTATTAAATCACTAATTCTCAGTTGTCCCTTCCAATAAAATTTTATAATAACCCACAAATAAAAGGTTGGTGATGTAAATATTAGATTAGAGTTAGCTATTTTACTTTAGTTATGTGTTTGCTTTAGTTTTGATGTTTTTTTTTGCTTTCTTATTCCTACTTTCTATTGTTGTTTTTATGTTTTTTTCTTTGGGTCTTTCTCTTGTTGGTCCCTTGTTTAACATTGATAACGTTACAATGGTTTTACCATGTTCCCATGATTCATATTGAGAAGTTGTTAAGATAATTTTAGAAGACAAGAGTCTAATATAAATATTGGTCCCCATGCTCTTGAGTTTTATCATTTCAAATATGATGAGGCATTTAAAATACAATCCCAAAATCAGAACACAAAAGGTGAGCCCCCATTATTGAAAAATGTGATAACCAAAGGAACCTTCTCTTGAGATAACAAAAGTATTAAGAGTCACCTATTCAAAATTGAGTAAGTGAATTGAGAAAGACCCTATTTTAACAAAGGTCATAACAACACTTAAAATAACATATCAATCACAAAAGAATAACTGAGCAAGTAAAGGACATTATTAGTGAAAATATTTCATTTAACCATTTATAAACCTTGGATATATTGGTTCTCAAAACTCTTAGATTAAGCAAAATAAACATCATAATCAAAACAAATCTGAATCTCATGAAAATGTAAGTTTATTCCTAATAAAGGGTGATTTGGGAAACCTCTATTGTAGGCTTTCCAACCTAGATGGAAATGGATCATGGCCTTGAGTGGGACCAAAGACATCTCTACTAGGGCTATATATATATATATATATATATTAAAGGAGTTTTAGTTACTTATCTCATAGTTCAATCATATATCCATGTAGTCTAGATTCTAAATATTGAGGTCACATTATCCCCATAATAGCTGTCATTTATTATGACCAACATGCCCCATTTTCAAAATTTAAAATGAGTACCCACGTTGAGCATAAATCATATGTTCATGCCTTGTTGTGAAATGAACTAGTCCAAGTCTAAGATAGAATTCATTATCTTAAGTATGAGTTTTTAATTTAGAATGAAGTGTTGATCTAATTCTGAATCGACCATACTGACAAGTGTTTCCATAGTTGTTCTATTAATCTAATTGATATTTGAGTATAAATGTCTAAATGGACACATTTATTGAAGTTATTTTATACATTTATTTAAACTTTAGTTCTTAATTGTTGGTGCATTTATTTTATTTATTACATTTACTTCTATTTATTATTTTGGTGAACTAATTACTTATTGTAATTAGTTTATTATGTTTATTAATAATTTGCACTAGATAGGATAATCTTGCTTAGCCAGTAGTTAACTTAGACACTTATCTTGTTACAGTGGAGTTCCACTCCACTATTCAGGGTAAGATAAGATTGTTTAACTAATAATCAACTTGTGTTGATCATTTACACAAGTTGGACACCTATCTTGTTAGTGTGGAGTTACACTCCATTATTCATGTAGATAGATATCAGTTGAAGTACACTTGTTGTGTGAGTTCTCTAATCTTTATCATGCACACCTTGCTCTATATAAAAAATGGCTATTTATGTATTCCATATCAGATTAATATTGAATTATCAAAGTAATTCATTATTTTTAGTTATTTATTCATTTCTATTATTATCTCAATTATATAGTTATTGTTTATTACTATTATTATTGTATCTCTTATTTATGCTTTCTATTAGATTCATTAGATATTGTAGCTAATTCTAACATGGTACCAAAACTATCTTGAATCTATAGATTTATAAATATTCAAGAGAAAAAAATCTAGGATTGATTTTTTGATTTTGTATACATATACAAATTGGAGCTTTGTGGAGAATTTTTGAGCTCAACATTGAGTTTAGAGTACCCAAGATAGTCAAAATCATCTACAATTTTTTCCAAATTGGGCACAGGAGGAAAAATTGGCAAGGGTTTGATCTAAAAGCACCCCACCCAAATCTAGTAGGTACCTAAAAATTGAAGCATTTCTGAGCAAAATGGACCTCATGGTTACATTCATAAGATGTCAAAACCTATAGACCCATATAAAATTTGTCTAATTTGGACCCAATCACTCCAAAAGACAAAATTTTTTTGCTCCTAAGTACAGTCATACAGACCGTATGGACTATGCAGATAATTTTTTTTTCACAAGCCTCATGGATCAACAAGCAGATTTGAAAGGCAACTTTGGAAGCCCACCATTTGAATGCTAGGAGGTATTTTTGAGTGATTTTTTTTTAAAAATAGCTTAAAATTTTGTGCTCTTCACTGCTGTACTTTTATTTTTTTTCCATATTTTTCTAGAATTTAGATTTTTATATAGTAGCTCTTGCCCTTCTTCATTTTTGAAACTTTAGAGGCTCATAAATTTCACATACGACCTCAAATTGAGGTCCCTTTTTTTTTTAAAGTTAATATTTTTTTGAGCACAACACATTGATTCAAAAAAAATTGTAATAAAGTGCATATTTTTTGTAATTTTAGACTAGAGGGCATAAATGAGATTTTTGTAAATTGGAAAAATTATAATTCAACTATTTAATTGCACTCAATTATAAAGTGCCAAAAATAATTTCTAGGTGGGATAAAAATAGGTAATGGGGGTTTTATGGTGTGTTCTATACTTTGATTTTTGATTTGTGACAATTTATTTTTGATTGCATCATGGGGAATCCTAAGTTCCCACTATTAACAGCATACAACTATAATACATGGAAATATAATTCTTGGAATGCATTAATGATGCTAAGATATAAGCCTTACAGAACAAATCTTCTTACTCCACCTATTGATGCAAAAGAGTTACAACACTTTCTATTTGAAACTACTAAAGTAATTGGATGCATTCAATCTTACATGTCTTTAAATTTGAATTTTGATCTTGAAAAATATACAACACCAAAATAGGCTTGGGATAAATTATCATCATTGTTTGTAAAAATAGATGAGTTTCATGGTTACCAAATTGACAATGAACTCATTAGTTTGGATCCTAAAAATTATGCTATAATACAAGACTACATCACTAAAGTCATAGATCTTAGAGCACAACTTTTTGAATTTAAAATTGATAAAAAGGATATTTAATTGATTTTTAGTGCCTTACACAAATTAGGTCCTAAATATTTATCTTTTGTCTCTAGCTTTTAGACCCATCGGCTCACATTGGGCACATCTTATCAAATGCCCACCTTTGAGGTATTTTCTAAGATTTTAATGGTTAAAGAAGAAAAATTAATAGCTATGGGTCAATCAATTCATGTAAATCTCAAGCTCTATTTATAAGTCAACCTCAACATAAGCAAGTTTCAACATCAACATCAAATATAGGTTCAAATAAAAAAAGTAGAATAATCAGAATAAGTCACAAAAAGATAAGAATAAGGGCAACAATCTTCCTCACAAGGAAATTATAAATCCACTAATAAGAAAGGGGATTCATAAAAAAAGACTGCCACTCCTTGCCCTTATTACAAAAAGGGGTTTCATAGTGAATAAGATTGTTAGAAGAAAGAGATTTATGAACTTAAGGGTCTTCTAAAAAAGAATAACATCAATCAATCATCTTCAAAGGATTCTTCCACTCCTTCAAATTTAGTGAAAGGGTAAGATATGACACTAGTTGCACTAGAAAATTATCCCAGGTCATGGGTCATTGACTCAAGTGCTTTGCACCATATGGGTTCTGATCAAAAACACTTTTCTAGGTTAGAACCAAGTTCTTTGCCTCATATTCTCATAGGTGATGATTCTACAGTAGATGTTATAGGAAAAGGTATAGTTGATGTTGATAGTGGTGTATTTGCAGATGTATTCTATGTGCTAGAGTTATCAACTAACCTTCTTTCTATCTACCAAATCATTCACTTTGATATTGGTAGTAAAGCTAAGTTCACACCTGATTCTATATCAATCAAAAAATTGGAGGATAATGACTTAGTTGTAGTGGAAAAAGTTGATAATAATAATAATCAAATTTATTCATTCTCCCACTTTGTGCCTTAGTCTTCCTCTACAACTTTGCTCTTGCACACTAATTCAGTGAGCAAGTTATGGCATGAGTGGTTTGGTCATCTAAAATACCATTATTTATAGTAGCTTAATCAATAGGAGATGGTTATAGAACTTCCATAGATTAATTTTTTAAGGGGTGTATGTCATGGTTGTGCCTTAGGAAAACATCTAGAGGATAAGTTTGATAAAGGGAAGGCTTGGAGGGTTACACAAGTCCTCAAACTTGTTCATAGTAATTTAGTGGGTCCATTACCTACTTTGTCTTTTAGTAAAATCCATTATGTTCTCACATTTATTGATGACTATTCTAGATATACTTGGGTTTATCTTTTGAACCTCAAGAGTGAAGTATTTGATAGATTTCTAGAGTTCAAAGCTCTAGCAGATAAATAATCTGGGAATTATGTCAAGATTCTCTACAAAGATAATGGGAAGGAATATGTGAACAATAATGTTTAACAATTCTATGCTCTTGAAGGAACTGATCTTCATAATTTAGTTGCATACACACCTCAGTAGAATGGTGTAGCAGAGAGGAAGAACAGATTCTTATAAGAGATGGCAAGTTGTATGATTCATGCAAAATCATTAGTACTTGAGTATTGGGTGGAAGTGATTAATTTTGATGTATATATATAGAATAGATTTCTTCATAAAGATTTAAAGGGGATAACACCTCTTAAATTTTAGTGTAATAAGAAGCTAGATGGGCATCATTTTAGAGTCTTTGGTAGTCTAGCATGGACTCACATACCTTCAGATAATCATCTTGCTTTACAACAACAAAGCCAAACTTGTATATTTATGGGATATCCTAATAGTGTTAAGGGATATTAGCTCATTGATCCAAATTCACATGAGCTTATTATACCAAAAGGTGTTTAATTTAAAAAAAGTCCTTCAAACTTTTCTTCTAACATTTCTCATTCTTCTTCCTTAAAAGAATCAGATAGTAGTGATGATGATACTCCTACTTTATCTACTCATAAGGATGATGAGGTATTACCTCCCCAATAGGGTTTAGCAGGTCATGTTCCTTATCCTCCTCAAAATCCTTTCCCATTGATACCTTTTTGGGATAGACAAACTTTGGTGGATGTATAACCTCTTGTTATGGATCCATTAGATAGAATGAGAACATGATCACATCATGATCTTCCACACTTCTACATTGCCATAGCTTCTGATCCATATTCTTTTTAAGAAGCCACAGGGATAGTTGAGTGGGATTCAATGATTGAAGAAGAGTATGACTCATTGATTAGGAACAACACTTGGGATCTTGTTCTTTTTCCTATGGGAAGAAAATTAGTATGATGTAGGTGGATATATCATACTAAGTTTATAGCAGATAAAAATATTGATAAGTATAAAGCATGCTTAGTGACCAAAGGTTTTTCCCAAGTAGAAGGCATTAACTATATATAAACCTTTGAAATTATTTCTAGGATGATTTATATTCACTTGATACTAGCTTTTGGTGCAGCTCATGGCTGGGATGTATATTAGATGGATGTGAAGAGTGCATTTCTTCATAAGGATATTCATGAGGAGATTTATATGAAGTAGCCACAGGGGTTTGTTTAGGATTCTTCACTAATATGTTGGTTGAATAAGTCTCTTTATGGTCTAAAATAATCCCCTAGGAGTTGGTATTCTAATATGGACACATTTCTTCTCTTAGTTGGGTTCTTGAGATGTCACTTGAATCTAAATGTCTACATGTTATGGAAAGAGGATTCACTATTGTACTTGGTGCTCTACGTTGATGATCTCATTATTATAGGGAGAACAACATCCATCATCAACAATGTTAAGACTAGACTTCATGATAGGTTTTCTATGACAAACATGGGATTATTTCATTATTTTCTTAGGATTTAGATAGCACAGTCTTCTTCCAAGATTACACTTTCACAACCCAACTATGTCATGGACTTGTTAACTCAATTTCACATGGATGATTGTAGGCCTGCACCAACTCTTTTCTTATCTAGAGTTAGACTTGAGGTTCATTATTACACTCCCTTGGTTGATGCACATTATATCACTAGCTTGTAGGTAGCCTCATCTATCTGACTCATACATGACCTAACATTTCATATGAAATTGGCATGGTTTCACACTTTATGCAAACAACACATGAGCTTCATTAGAGAGCCACCAAATGAATTTTGAGCTAAATTCAAGGCACTATCAGATATGGGATTCACTATATAGTAGGTACATGTTTAGACTTGGTGGGATACATAGATTTTTATTGGGTTAGTGATTATGATGATCATAAGTCCACTTTTGGTTACAAATTTCACTTTGGATCTAGCTCCATTTATTGGAAAAGTAAGAAACAGAATGCTATTACTCTTTCATCTATAGAGGCTAAGTATTATGGCACTATTAATTCCATTACTAAGGCTATTTGGCTTCAAAATATTCTCACTGAGCTTGGTGTTCCATTTTTGAAGCCACCAATCATCGACTATGATAAATAGAGCACTATCTAGATCTTGAAGAATCTAGGTCATCATCAGAGAACCAAACACATAGAGATCCATATGCACTTTATCATGGAATTGATTTAGGTAGAGATCATTGATCTTCAGTATTGCCTTATAGAGGAGCAAATTGTAGATATTTTCACCAAACCTTTCACTAAGAAAAAGTATCTTCATTTACAATCTCTTTTGGGGGTGTGGGACACTAGTTCTTCAAGGGACATAAGTTATTCAAGGGGGGTCTCCTAGGCCTTTATTTTGAGGAGTTTTTTTCATTTGAGTTTTCTTGTTTCCTCATCTATTTATATAGAATACCTAATATGGATACACATTATTGAGACTCTTATCTGCATAGCCTTACCTAAGCTTCCCTTATGGGGGGGGGGGGGGGGGTGTTGGTGTATTTACTTTCTTTATTACATTTACTTGTATTTATTGTTTATTATTTTGGTACACTAATTACTTATTTTAATTAGTTTATTATGTTTATTAATAATTTGAACCAGATAGGATAAACTTGCTTAGCTAATAGTTAATTTAGACACTTATCTTGTTATAGTGGAGTTCCACTCCACTATTTAGAGTAAGATAGGATAATAATGTTTAACTAATAGTTAACTTGTATTGATCATTTACACAAGTTGGAAACCTATCTTGTTAGTCTAGAGTTGTACTCCACTATTCATGTAAATAGATATCAGTTGAACTACATGTGTTGTGTGAGTTCCTTAATCTTTATCATGCATGCCTTGCTCTATATAAGCAATGGCTATTTATATGTTTCATATCAAATTAATATTGAATTATCAGAGTAATTCATCATATTTGAGTTATTCATTTTTTTATTACCTCAGATATGTAGTTATTATTTATTACTATTATTATTTTATATCTTATTTATGCTTTCTATTAGATTCATTAGATATTATATCTAATTATAACATATAAATTTCATCAAATTTTAATTTTGTGATTTATGGACTAATGGAGCTAACTTGATATTTACCCAAGGTTGTTCATTCTTTTTAGGATCATTATAGCTTCACAAGACCACCTTACCAAAGATTACTTGATCTAGCTTAGAAGTATCTTTTTCACAACAAATGAATTTTCATACTTAGTTATTTTTTTAAAGTTTTATTTCATATACCATCATCACATGTCTCCCTTTCACTTAGAACAACCATAAAATTTAAGAGAGATAATGTAGTTTGTATCCCAATGGCTAGTCCTGATAGTTTATATTATAATGGCTAGGTCTGGCATTTAAGATAATTCCACATGTCAACATCCATCTTCCTCATAAAGGATTTTTGAAGTGACTAAATCATTTTATTTTGGTGAGTATTTAGGCTCAAAATATTTATATGTGTCTTTATCTCTCTCTTCCTTGACTGGTTTTCAAGGTTCTATGTCTTTTTCACCTAAGCAATAGACATTGTGCCATATATATTCATCTCAGTGATTCACTAATATCAACTCCAATGACTAAGTCATAAAGCCATAGATTAGTAAGATCATGCCATGCATCACAATTCCCCTTATTTTAAACTTAAGAAATAAGCACAGTTCATAAAGTCATTTGATCAAGTAAACAAGTGAGGACTATACACATGTTGTTATCATAATCATCTAGAGCCTACAATAAAAAACACATACTCCAAATATAGGTGATCACCTAGATAAGTGAGGGCCATCTATGTGGAAACATCCCACTCATCTTGAGATTGTAGACATAGATACACATTCCAAGGCTAGGTGACCTTATTTATAATCAAGTCACACCCCTTGGAATGATATCCCTCATCAATAACTTGTTAGACATGTCTGCATATTCAAATATTGAATACCCCCTAAACAAGTGAGGGTTATCTATAAGGAAACATATTGTTAAATCATATCTTGTAGACATAACAAAATATAATATGCATCCCATTATCCTTAAAATTATCAAGTTCTAAATACGTGTTGACATTTCACTAAACTATGGCCTAAGTCCCGTAGGAAGATGATCCAAATATTAAAGACTAAGTGAAAGAGTGGGATCATGCCATGATTTGGAATTTCACTCACTCACTACTAAATGGGGACCAAGGTACAAAGTTCATAGATCAATCCCAATAGGTAAATGAGAGCAATCCAAGTGGCATAATGAGAATAAAGTAGCATGGATAAAGATAAATAAGATTTAATTGCATGATAAATAAATGTGAGGCAAAGTATATGGCTCAATGAAGTGACTAAGAAGCCAAAATTAGTGACATTATGCCACATGTTTCTCTCTTAAATCAACATGTATGTAAAAGAAACAAATGTGGGCCCTAAAATAGTTATAATGAGATATTTAACATTTTTAAATGGATAAGTAGTTAAAGATAATGACAAAGTGCCATGTGGCCATCCCTTACCTATTCAATATTACATAAATGATAATTAGGTGTGTGTTTTACACACTCCTTGAGACTAATAACTCTAAAAAGGCATGCTTATTTGACTACCATCTATTAACTTACAGAGGTTCAACTAAGATGACAACCACATCAATTAATCATTGAAATCTCAATAAAGCATCATTACGAAGTGGTCCACATCAGACCTATTCTTCTTGATTCTTCATTAGTGGGCCATGGGATTTCATTCTATCTTATTTGTTTTGGAATGAGGAATATTATAATATAATTATATTGTACCATTTTAGGACATGATGGAAAATATTAAGGTCTCATTCCTGATGGAGTAAAGACCTCTCTCTATCTCTTTTATATTACTACTATGAAATATTATACAAGGGTTAACTCTATTTTCAAAAAACTATTGTCGGACTAATGTAAAATTGATTATTCTATGTAAATTCATCTAGTTGACTTGAATGGCTTTTACTCTCTTTCTACTTTAAGGGATCAAAACCAATTATATAGGACTATAACATATGAATTTTTATAGGGTTCATGCATTAATTAGATAAAATTTTATTATTCTAAATAAGTTCAACGATTCTTTTCATTTTATTTGAAAGCTATTAGGAATTATGTGTAGTCAACTACAATATTGTTACTAGTTTATTCATTAAAATAATCTTAGAATTAAGTATTTACGCTTTCTCCTCAAACCATATATCTATGTGACTAGATCTCGAGGCATCATGAAACTTAAAAAATAGTGGTGCAATTATATCTAAGCATGTTTTGATGCTAGAAGATTTATGTTGGCCATTCATTCATAAGGCTTTATTTTTTACCTTACTCTCACTCTCTTTTGATGTTTATTTATGAACAAGTGATCTTTCCCTTTCTTTAAAAACTATGAAGTGAAGAAAATTAGGGATTCAAATTTCAATATGTTATAACTGGTATAGCTATAAGTGTAGAAGCTATTTGAGTCAATGAGAAAAATGATATTAGACCTCTGGTGGTAGCACTGCATCTCTTGGATATCTATTTAAATCATGATATTTAATGAATACCAACACATGCAACTCATGCACTAGATTGTCTTGGCAACAATTCTAAAATGAGAGGATGCAAGTCCTCTAATTATTCCCTAACCTTGCTTAATGCATATAACCCCCTATATGTATTTGGGATAGAGATATTGGAAATAAAAACACTATCCTCTAAGTTATAAAAAATTGGTAAGCTAACATTACCAATATTGAACAAAATTATTTTAAATAAAATCATGGTATTAATTCACAATATGTATTACATAATCCTATAACACATGAATATCATTGCACCCTTTGCCACTAGTTTTGTTGCACCAAAGTTCACATTTTATGATGGAAAGTGTGATCCTAAATAATATCTCAAATATTTATATGTAGCATGCCTTAATTATGCTTAAAATGGTCAAATTTTGACCAAATTATTTATGAGGAGCCTAAAATACTACATTTTAAGATGGTTTTATGACTTAAAAATCTAATTAGTGACAACTTTCAAACCTATAGTGGATCATTTTATATCACATTTCTCTATAAGCATCACTAAAAATATGTCATATGCATACATTTATAAGATCAAACAAGGAAATAATGAACCTATTAATGGATATGCATTAGGTATAAAATAATGTTGGCCAAACTGACAAATCCAATGGCATATAAAGAGCTTTAAGACATATTTAAGAAAAGCTTTCTTTCCCCATTACATGAGTCCATTTTTTCAATAATTTTAAATATTTTTATGAGTTATGCCATATTATTCAAGATTGTTAAATGAAACTTATTTCATTAAACAAGATAAAGTATGTATCAAACACAAGCACAACATATATTATCAAGCTTCATATCAGACAAATCTACAAGGTAAGACCTAAAGAATATAAAAATGAATTAATTACAATGGTTAACACAATGTCACAACAACCTAACCAACTCAATTTAACAAATACACCTGAGATACAATTTACATGATTACCTAAGTCTCAAACTTTTTTATTTAATAATCTTGTGCAGTGTCATATCATATCTCTCCCTCCTCCCATATAGGTTGATACACATCAACCTCTACCAATTATGTTAATACATATTGTGACTATCACTAAGGCCCTGGGCATTATATAAAAATATCTTATACTTATAATCATAATATAAAATATATTTTTGATAACCAATATAAATTTTGATGATCATCTAAAGGATTCAAGTTCACAACTTGATGACCATAAAAACCATAAGATATTTAATATTTCTTTGTAAGATAATTCTAAGAAATATCTATAAGTGAAAATGGCATATAATGGAAATCATCCTCCACCATATCATGGGCATCTATTATATGGGATTATTGTAATTTATGCATGCACAATACCTCCTATGATTCAAATACTTTATATTTCATTTGATGACGATGAAATTGTGTATGATAACTTAGATCTTCATTTATTATTTATCTAAGCATATCTTGATCATTAACCTATATATAGTATTATGATCGATAAAATTTCTAGTGATAACATATGTACCAATATGTTACATATTTTGGATATACACATGATTATTTTTACCCTTTGACCAAAATGGTCAGGGAATTCAATGGGACATAACAACACATTATTGGTGAGATTGATTTACCCTTACAAGTTGGTATAACTCGTGTGGTTACTAATTTTTCAATTAAAATATATATGAGCATCTTTTATATGTTATTGGGATGAATTTGGATATATAAAATCTATGTAATAACATCCATAGTGCATAGGTGTATTATATACATTCACACCAACATTATAGTCAAAATTTCTTGAATACCATATGAACATCCACTTGAACAAGAGAAGTTTATTCTGATATAATTAATTATAAAATATAGTAAGGTTAATAATCCATAAAAGGGTAAGAATTAGGAAATATCCTTTCTTAGGTGGCCCATACTTGTGCGACTATTTCACCATAAATACAAAGTGGATTTCACAACATCCTCATCTACACCTACATGGTCTGCCTAGTTTCTAAAATCACATAAACATTTTCCAATTAAAACTACACTAAGGAAACCACATAGTAGTAAACAATGATTTCCATGGAATATTTATCCTTATATTAATTATTCATGATGACAAAGTCCTATGAGTTAGTCATAGTACCACAAATTCTATAGGTTCAAATATGACACCTATACATGATCCTTGGTAGTATCATCAATTTGATGTACCATATTTTGAGTTTGGAGATACCTATGAGCACCCCTTAAATGGGATCATAGATTATAATTTTTTTCCATTTAAAATTAAAATAAAATATTCAATAAAATACAAATAAATTTAAAAATATTTAGCATACACATGTTTACTATCTCTTTCTAATCTATGTTGTTTACTTCATGTTAGTAAATATCATATATTTTCTATATCCACATATGTTTCATGAATAATTAAGTGTGATAAACTAATACACCATATAAATGATACATAAAAATAAAAATAAAATTACTCTTCCTCTTCCCACATGACACACTACATTGGGGGTGCCTACTTCCTTGATCACTCTTGATACATGTTATATTATTTTATGGTCACCTTCCGTTATTATGTTGAGATTAGATACTAATGATTAAATATGCATATACTCATGCTTACATCATACAAAATTTACTTTATATTATATGTTACATGATATATTTTATAGCACATATGCACAAACTAGTATGATATGCTTATGTTGGTTGTTTATACTTCATTTATTCACATTGGCACTTCTTTGAGTGTCTTTTTATTGATTTCTAATATTTTACTTGTGGAACATTTAAACATGTTCCTTGATTGTTGCCCATATTACATTTTATGTTGATTTTTTACATTTGAACACTTTAATATGTTTTTGTTTTGAGTGTGAACCATTTAAATATGCACCTTGTTTTCACCCCCCTTAGACCCCTTTTGTGTGACATTGAGTACTCTTGTGTGTGTGATTGATTATTTTTTAATTTGTATTATTACTTTATAAATGTTTCCATTATCTATATAATGTATCTTATGGATTTTTATAATCAAATAATATGATATTCATTGATATATCTAATTAGACATACTATTCCTAAATGCTACATGATTCATACATGTATTATATAGTTATTTTATTCCTTTAAGGTAATGTAACTATCAAATTTCATTTCCATCACCTCAAAAGGGGAAACATATTAATGAGGTAATTTAATATATACATGACCTCCACACTTATAAAATTATTATAATATCCATAGTTTCATTCTAGTTTATGATTCATATATACACTTAGGTTAGAATCCTATACGTTACATTAATTTTTACAGATTTGGGATAGAGTTTTCCAGATTTGTGATAGATAATATATATAGATATAAATTAGAGGTTAAATATTGGAATAAAAAATATATTTAGACACATTATAGGTGCATATGACATTTAAGGGAATCAAAAATTTCAAATACTTGTTTAAACTTATTTACTAAGAAACAGTGATAATTTACCAAAAGCACCATTGTCACCAAGAAGCACCATTTTGAGATTTTTTATATATAAAAATTGGATCCTATTATTATTGTGGCTAATTTTCAACACCATAAATTCCCAAACACTAATTCCCTTTTTAGAATTGAATTGGTTATACCACTTAACTTGGATTTTATTGTACTGTCACTTGAGTTGTGTGATTGAGATTCAATGATCTCAATGGTCATGTCAAAACTCACCCTTGCACCTTATTGGGGTCATAATTACCTTATAATTCCAATATTAAATTATCCAAGGTTTATTTTTGAACCTCTCTTAGCTCTAAATTTTTAATAAGGAAGCATCTTTACCAAGTTAAAGTACCAAGGTGTAACCTATTGGCATTAACGCATGTGTACTCCTTCCTTTCTCTCTTTATTTTTGAGAATTTAAATTATGTAAAATTTAATCTTAATAGAACTTATTTATACTATAAAATGATATTTTTTACAGGCCATACACCAAAAAAAGCTTAAATTTTCTCAATAAAAGGCAAGTTATGTTATACACACCCAAGTACACATTTCTTTCCTTTTATCTAGTAATTTCATCCACTCGATTAATAGGGGGTGGCCAAATTTAGATACTAAAATTTGATTTATATATAATCTCAATATTTTATACTTGAAAAATACCTATCAAGGATTTACCTTTAGTTCTATATCTTCCTATTGCCAAAAGGTTCGCATTTACCATCTCACTATGGCTAATTACTTATCTTATGGTTCACCCCTATCATTTTTGATGACCTAGATCTATTACACTATAAAAAAATCTTAAAATATAATATATATCATTAAATATCAATTTAATATCCTTAGCAACTTCCTATCTTGTTGAACACTTGCATATCACATAGGGACACTTGTGTCAATGCAAGTGTCTGTTACTAAAAAGTCATCTAACTTGAAAATATTTCAAATCCTATGTGTTAGCCCATTTTTCCAATCTATCCCTTAAATTTTATATATATATATATATATATATAATAAAATACTACTCATTATCCATATAGAAAATACCAATAAAGGACCTATTCAAGCTCACTAAATAAAATTCACAACTAATTTTCACTTATATATTCTTCGCTATTCTCATATCAGTCATATTATAAGTATAAAACACTTAAATAAAAACCATGAGTATTATTTTTCAAGTTACAAGATATATCATTTCATCCATTTGCATATAGTATATTTCACCCTTGTGTGCACACAATCCAATACTTAGGGAAGAAATAAATATGTTTGAGTCCCTCTTTAGAGTATTAGCTATGTAGGAAGTGCTCATTTACATAGGGGTCCTTGAGATCAGCTCAAAATTATGAGCCCACTGCTCATTTTTTTCAAGGTACATAAGGTGAAGAGATTGGGTTTGATCCACATATAGTCATAAATAACCTATGCATGTGAATAAAATATATCAGTAAAAAGGAGATTAAAATCCCATAAGCCTCTAGGTTGTTGATATGAAAATAATGAATATTTCATACCAAATATTTATATTGAGATCAAGACACCTACATCAATGCAAGTGTCTTAGGGTTGATGCAAGTTTTCAGGCCTCCAAAAATAATATTATAGAATTTGATGACTAGATCTTACTCTTGTCCCTATCTATTTGGACCTTTGTACTACTCAAATCTACCTGAACATTTATATATAAGCTAAGTATGATCAATTATTCATGTTTATGAAATAAAACTATTATTTTTAGTGTACTTTGTATATTTAACACAACTCATCATTTCAATTTAGGATATTCATTTATTTAAGTTTTCAATTAATTGGCTTGTTCTAAAATAGTTTTATTCATCTTTGTGTATAGGATATTCTACCCTTTAACTCTAAACAACACTTATTAAAAAAGTGTTAAACACTAAACAAGACATCAATGTATCTATAAATATTTTTTAACCAAGCATTGAAGGTTCTAATGGGTTCATTGGGTTCCCTTTTCATCCTTTCATATTGTTGGTAGACTATGAATGGGTCAAAGACTTGTCCAAATTGGGAAATGAATGTGTTATTAAAATATTCCCAAATAAAATTATAATTCTCTAGGAGATTAGGAACTAATAATATGTAACATCCCTTAGAGTAAATGGAATGAGTCTACACAAAACATCCTCATGACTAACATTAAGGAGTCTTAGTGAATAATTAAAATTTTGTATGTGCTCGTTAGTTGTCAATACTTCATAAGGAGTGAATAGGGGAAGGTATTTTTTTTAGTTTCTTTGTAGATCATGGACATACCTAGGTACATTAATTATAAACCATGCTAGGTAGACCATCACTTTATACTTGTAAGAATTAAAATTAACAGGGGAAATTGGTTGAGTCTTTGAAATTCTTAATGTTCATCTGTCTAACCTAAGTCAATAGTATAATTTCAAAGGGGAAAATAATATTCCCACCTCAAAAGTGGATATGGCAAGTATTTTGGGTGGATCTAGTGTCATTAGACCCAACTATTCAAGACTTAATTGACATTATCCATAATGGATTACAAGTAATGCCTTAAGATAAATCATGAACTAAAATACAAGTTACCTAGTTGTCCCTCCTATCATTATTTTTATTATTGATCTCCTAGGAATTATCTATGAAATTAGGCACACCAAATACAATAGTATGGGGCTTACAAATTTTCATTTTGTGGATGATGGAAGGTAACCTAGGTCATGAGTTACAAGTATTTAGTTTTTTAGATAAGCATTTGGTGGAATAGTGGTCATAATTATGTGGTATATTATTTCAAGGTTGTTAGAAGAGAGATTCAAGAAAAGGGTCAAGAAAATACCTTAAAATATGAGGATGAAATATAAAAAATGGAACCTACACTAAAGAGGTAAATTAGAGCAAAATGTATAAAAGAAGGGGGAAGGTAGGGAAAGAAATAAGGGAATTATACACCTACAAAAAAGAGTCATTCAAGAAAATATTATTAAGTGAAACATGCTACCAAAACCAATATCCACCTAATATATTCATAACTCAAATTAGATTAAATATAGTCAATATTATAAGGAATTCAACTTTAAAATAATCAGATGATATAAATATGGAAAATATTATTGCTTGATAAATTTCTCAATTTCACATTTAATTAGAAATTAATATTATATTGAGATTGATATGCATGAGACAGCTAGAATAGACATAGGCTTAATCTATCTATTAATTCATTACAAACATGTTTATAGATATATTAACTTAACTAAAGATGTTTCTACATGTCATAAAATTAGGAAAATAAATATATCTCATAGTTGTTTTCTCAAATTCTTTAAGCTTGCATTACTACTACTGAAATTTCCCTCTAGGCAGCTCACCAATAAATCAAACCAACTATTGATGTAGTTCAAAAATAAATCCATGGGTCAAATCTTAAAAATTACATATAAGATGAATATATATATATATATATATATAGATCAATAAATCACTACTCACCCATCACCATGATGGAAAATATTTTTACAATAATAAGCATGCTCAGAAGGTGACAAAGAAAGACTGGGGATATGAAATCAAAATCAAATATTACACTCATTGGAGCCACTTAGATACATGATGATTTGGTAAGTATTTTCTATGGGGAACACATAACTATATGGATGTTTTTCATTTTTCACCTTTGTAATGTGGTTTTCCTTCTAGCATCATTAATTATAATGATGCAATAGTCACCTAGTGAATGCTTTGTGATGCCCAAAAATGTTTCAGGTAAGTCTAGATACCACAAAGAGCTAAGACTCTCACTGGAAATTGAGAGTACTAATAAAGAATAATAATTCCAAAAGGGGGTCTAAATATTGAAACTAAGGCAAACATTGTTGCTAAACTCTGAGGAGATAAAAATGTCTTGAAGAGCTACAAAGTAACTATGAAGGAGTTGAAACTACTATGAAGATGCATGAGTGCCATAAATAATGATGAAAATAAGTTTTAATTCTATAAAGGTGTGTGTTAATGTAGTCATGTTCTATAGAGAGGTTTATATGATGCCAATGAACTGAGTGATTATTGGTTTCCTTAGAGAATCCATGATCAGTTAAAAACATGTCCAAATGAATTGGTAAATCGATAAAGGACTATGAAGATGAAAGAAATCTATGAATATCTATATAATAATATTCCTTAGGAAAGAAAGATTTATAAACTTGAATCCTCTAGGCCAATTGTGTATAGACCTACTCATTTATACTTGTAAATATTATTATATGGAATTATATAACACATACATGAAACTTTAAAATATTATGAATAATCATAATAGATGAAAAATATTATCAAGAACCATAATAGTTTAAAAATACTATTAATAATCCTAATAGATGAAATATTTTGAAGCTATAAAAGCTTAAATGTTGAAGTTTAAAATTCACAAATATGTAGTTTACTTCTTTCTTAGGGATGCATCCATAAAAATAATAGGGGTTCTCCATTTTAAAGTAAATGGGAGCATGTTTATGCAAACACTTATGGCTCCACCTAATCTTATGGTATCTTAGTCTGATAGGCCCCTCATACTTTATTTTAGGGAAAATATGGTATCTCTTGCTTGCTTGTTGGCCTAATAGGATGATTATGGAAAATAATGAGCCATATATTTCATTATTTTTACTCTCATTAATTATGATACAAATTACACAAAAGAATAAAAAGAGTGTTTTGTTATTGTATTTGAAACTAAGTGATTGAGAAATGAGGGTCATTATGAGATCCTAATATTTACATAAATTCATAACCCAACTAGCCTTATTTTTAAAGGTTGGTTATTTAATCATGATTTTAAGTGATTTCAAGCTTACCTACATCAACCAAAATTCCATATAAGGACAATTCTTTGCTTATTGTTTGGTAGGATCCATTGGATGCTGGTTATCTGACACTTATTTCCCAAATGAAGTAATATTATACATACCATGGTCATTTCTTCCTAATGGTATACTAACATTATAAACTAGTTAGTTTATAATATCTATCCCAAAGGTGACTATTCATATAATAGGCATATTTATATCATTACATGAAATTATGTTATTCATGAGGAGGTTTTGTATCAAATGACTATTGATAGAATGATCCTCAAATATGTTGACCAAAAGGAGTCTAATAAAGTACTTTACCATTGCAAAAATAATGTTTTTGTTGAACACTTTAGTGACCACACAATAACTTGAAAATAACATAAAATGGGATATTTATAGCCTGCTATTGAATATAATTCAATAGAATACATGAGTAAATTAAAAAAGTGTTAGCACTTCTCTGATGAGTTCCTCTTTGTTGCCAAGGAACTTTAGCCCATTTTCACACCATGACCCTTATATACTTGGGTGATAGACTTCATTGGTAATTGTTGTGGCCATAATTTCATTATCGTGGCAACTAAGTATTTTAACAAGTGGGAAAAACCAATTCCCTTGACTACTATCACCATATTGGTAATTTAAGAATTTATATCAAACCAAATAATTTGTAGGTTTGAGGTTCCATAAGTCATTATCATGGATAATATATCCCACTTTAAGAACCTTGAGGTGTGTGAGATATTTATGAAATTTGCTATATCTCATCAAATTACCTATCTTTACTATCCCTATTGCAAGTGGAGGCCATAAAAAAACATTAAATTCAAATTTGGTCAAGACCATAAAAGACAAAAAAATGGATCGAGACCTTTAGATTTATCCTATATTATGGGTTTATATGATGAGAATTTGTATGCCCAAAATGGAATCCCCATATTCCCTTATTTTCAAAGCTAAATCAATTTTACCCTTAAGTTATAAATACATAGCCTTCACATTTCTCTTTAGGGTTTCCTTGATCATGTAGAGTACATAAATGCACATCTAAAAATGATAGAAACCACATTGCTTACATAGATTGAATGTGCTAAAAGTAAAATAATAACATTCATAAGCACCAAATTTAAGTAGGATACCTTTTCATAGGACTTTATAGCCAAGTTTCTAAGAATAAAGGAGAAGTTCAAAACTTCAGACCTAATTGGTTAGGCCCATACTTAGTAACATGATATTTTTGTAATAGAGCTTTAAGATTATATACCTTAGAGGGAAAGGAATTCGATGAATTTGTGATCTCTTTGAATATTAAATTTTACTTCATATAAATTTGTAATCATCTAAATGTGGTAATTAGATTCTAAGAGTGTCACTTGATTTAACCTATCCCTAGGCTAGCCATAAACCTATCCTTGAGCATTAGACTTACTTTTCCAGTCATTCAATAGACCACAATCACTTACAGCTAGTCATAATGCAATCTTAGAACTATCATCTTAGACCCCAATCTAAATTTCTTAGTAGTATACAAAGAGGAAATTAACACCACATTTGTGACACTCCATCCATATGGCACTAATGTCCCCAATTGAGCACTATTGTTCTTATCCCTATCTCTTCCCAAGAGATAATTTTTCAAATATGTGCCCCTCCTAAGTTTGGGGTCTAATCTCACTTTATCATCCACATAAATAACAAAACCTTATAAGTATAAGTCTAATCCACCTCTATTGACTAAATGGAAAATAGATGTAAAATATATTCAAACCAAAGACAAAGTTGTGAAAAATCAAGATATTTGATCCCTATTTTGCCCTACTTTACATACTACCATCTACAAAATCCTTGAGCCTAGTTTTCAAACATTTAAAAGCTTAAACACATTCAAGGCATCCAAGGCCACTTTAAATCAAGAATTCACTTGTAATTTCACCAAGAACTAGGTGAGAGAACTACATCAGGCTTGATCCCTCTTCAGAGTATTGGTATATAGGCAAATCTCTACATAGTGGGGTGTTTAAGATGTCCAGTCCATCCTAATAACATAGAAAAAATTATTGTTCATGTCATACTTTCAAGTAGATTAGGGGTTTCACATCAAATTATGTTTTTAATGTAAAACACAGAGCTCTAGGTTTTGGTCACATAGGAATAAAACATATAGACATAGGCATAGGTGTACCCAAAAAATAAAAACATTCATTCAAAGGGGACATTAATGCCATAATGAGGACACTACACATAGATGGCATTATTGTCTAGATTGGGTGCTACTATCTAGTGAGTAGATGAATGTTAGAATCTTATTGACAACAAAAACTACTACCCAAATCTCAACTTTTAGAACATAGATCATCCATTATAATCAATTTTTAGATAAGTCTCTATTTATCCCTATTTATTGTTATTTTTAGAAATTTAAAAAAGGTCAAAGTCATAACAAAACAATACTTAATTATTTCATATTTGTTTGACTATTTTAGGTATCTCAGCCCTTTAATATAAACATAAGATTTTCATTGTAAAACCTTGAAAGGTTAAATCATTTGATGAACCCGTATTACTTCAAATATTGCATCAAACACTAGATTACATTCATATAAATTTTGTGCAATAAATTTAGGGTTGAATACTTCTATTTTTTATTTTATTTAAACAACCTATATAATTAAAATCAATTTTACATTAGGGTTCTAATTTATTTTTCCATCTACTTTAAATTGTTATAAAAAAGAAACCCTAGATTCTAAAACCCTAAAACCTAAAAAACCATAGGGATCACATCTCCAAGAGTTACTAAGTTTCAATTTTTAGCTTACTACCATGATTATCATTATATACACAATCTTTCACTTCATGTTACAAATCTTGGTACTTTTCTTATCATGTTTATTACCAACTATTTATAGAAAGGTACACATGTATGTTACTCTTATCATAGATTCAATTCAAGCTAAGATTATTTCATATATTGTTCCTCCAACTTGTAAGCCACATTTTCCTATGGATCATTGCTATATGGCTCACTTTTAGTTACCTCTAATTATAACTAGATGATAGAGGGATCAAAGGACTCATTTTATTCTACCTCCACCTAAACCACTTAATTATCTATGATCCCATCCCTCCTCTATTACTCACCCCATAAAAGAGTAGATCCCAAAATTCAATCTATTACTAGGTGGAATAGGGTTACTCCTCAATTGATATACACAGAGTGTAACCCTACCATCCCTCCTCCTTCCAAGCATGTTATGACAACACCCAAATATCAATAAAGATAGTTTGATATTATGGATTAATTAAGGGATACACCAGCTAGAATATCTACCTTGGAATTACTTCAAAAAGTAATAATATTTAAAGATATTTTATTTCAAACACTTAATCACACATTTGTGTCTTGTGATACAGATCCATCATATTTTGCATCTATCATGAATACTATCAAAGATGTGGAGTATGTTATATATTTTTCAAATGAGGATTTACCTTCATAATTAGTCATTGATCAAAACTTGTCACTCTTTATTCAAGCTCAAATAATAAACATAACTATTAAAGGAGTTCTCATTGATAGTGGTTTAGGATTCAATATATGTAATCTCACATTTTTGCAAACCATGGTGGTTGATATAACATCTATTCAAAAAACATACAAGAACATCTAAGTGTTTGAAGACATTCCTAGATAAAAATTAGGATCAATCACATTAGATACTATAGTGGGACAAAGACATTATCTACACACTTTTAGGTCATGCCAAATAATTTACATTATAATTTTCTACTCGGGAGACCTTAGATACATTCCATGGAGGATGTACCTTCTAATCTTCATATATGTATTAAATTTTTACATGATGGGTACCTATACACATGTCCAATAGATAATTATCCATTTAGATATTATAGGCTCACTGAACCTCCTACACTAAGTACATAGTCCAATGGGACACTTCATGTTCTCATCGAACCCCCAACTCACTAGATTCCCATTAAGCAGATGCATACTTCTAAGGTGGGGGAGTCTAGTAAGACTATTCATACACCACATTCAAAGCATCCTAGAATACATACACCTTCACCAATGATAGATAACTAGCCTCTCTAAGCATATTTACCCTCCCTGATGATAGAGGAATAGCCTCTCTAAGCACAGTTACCTTCACTAAGCATAGAGGAATATCCTCTCATAGTATAAACATCCTCATCTAGGATATATGATGATATTATCACAACATAGTTACCACTATTTGTCAATACAAAAGAGGCTTACATTCATAATTTTGACATAGATTTATAGGCCACTATAGAAGATGATCAACCACATATAGACATAGATGATTATTTATTTCAATTGAGATTTAAACCATTGGGTCTAAGGGAGTACATAGATAATTCAAAATAATTTATACCTCACCCTAAACCTATAACATCACTTGCTCAAGATTCTATAGCTATAAGATCCCATACTCAGCCACAGTCTATAACAGATCCTTTGATCAATTTAGTACATATGGTTACATCCATGGATAATGATTTAGTCATACATATTCAGGGAGTTCATAAGATAGACCACATAATATAATATAGTTATTATTTGATATAGGATTGATTCTATTACCCATAGTTTGACATGGATCAACTAGAATATTATCACCATAGGAAGGGTAACCATTTTTCCATTTCCATAGACTCACATGACATGATATAGACATTTGTGTAGTACTACAACATAATATAAATAAATTTAAGGCCAAGGACACTATCCATATTACACATCATCCACCTCCATAGAAACCACCACCACCACTAGTGATAAGAGCTACTACACAGACATGAACACCATGATAGAGTTATTATGGGCATATATATTCATGACATGATCCTTTGACTATATAGATAGTTATAGTAGATAGATATATTCCACATGTGGTTAGAGATGAGGATTTTGATCCAAATACTTACACTTTTATATTTTAACACCACATTGGTTATCAAGAGAGTGAGCTACAACATGATATACATTATTAGGACTCCATTGGACATATTACATTACCATTTGTATGTGGCACCAATGTGGCCAATACATTATTTTTCATTTTGAGCAAAGAGACTCATATACAGTTACACTTGGTAGTACATGATTATAGGTAATGGATGCTATAATGGATCAGTTAGAGAGCTACTTGAAATTCACTCATGATGGACACATGGTTCACATTTGACATGATGCAATAAATAATAATCATAGGTTTTATATAGATACTCTTTGGTCTAATGTGGTTTACCCTATGAACCCACTAGAGGCATTTTACATAGTTGAGAAGCAAGCCATTTGGATGCATACACAACAAACTCACACCAAGGATAAGGTACCATTGATACATATATATTGGTATGATTATTGTGATGATGATGAATTATTTGATTTTGGAAAAGATAAGTATCTAACACTAAATAATATTCCATTAGATCTACCATTTGATTATACACATCTCATGTATGTGATCTTGAGTCTATAGATACATTACACTTAGTTGGTATTTTGTTTCATTTACATTTCTAGTATCTAATTTATCTCTTTTACTCCTTGTACATTTTTTATTTTCATTTGCTTATACATAGATTATGCTCAAAAAACATAAAAACAATATATCATGTCAAAATACAAAAACATTCAAATATTTCATAACTTAAAAAAATTACAAATTATATGCATTTTTATGTTTACATTTCTACTACTTTCCAGATATTGCATATTGCTCTATATATATATATATATATATATATATATATATATATATATATATATATATATATATATATATATATCTTAGTATAGTTATTTTTATCATACACATATGCTTCACTTATTTGTGTCGAGTACTTGTAACTTTCAAATAGGACTTTGCTCCAATACACTGATCTAGACCAGTTATCATCTACCCATTGGGGGAATTTACACAAATTTAGGTTTATACATTGATACATCTATCCATTTAGGGGCATCTCATACATAGTTGTTACTACCAAGTTCTATCTTACATAATATATATTCTAATTTATGCATTGATTTATCTTGATATTGATTATTGATCCTCATTTCTTAGATTTTTTTTCCAAATATCACTAGTTAGACTCAGTATATATGCATCCTATCATATACATAGATTTTTACTACATAGTTATACATGATTTCATTTGTAGTTCATAGATTAGGCTTGATTGTGTTTCCTATGCTTCTTCCATTTTGAGGGTATTTGAATATGCCCTTTTTTTTTGGATTCTATGCCGCTTCTATGTTTATATGTCTTGGCATGTTCCCATGTCCCTTGTTTGTGTTATTTCATGCTTCTATATGAAAACATTTGAACATGTCTTTTTATGTGGCTCTATGCCAAATTGCTTATTATTTTCATATGTGGACATTTGAACATCTCCTTGTATGTATTCATTCTTAGATTTAGTGACATGTACCCAAGTCCATTATATTGTGTTCCCTTGGACTACCTTTTATGTGCCTCATGTGTTTGTATGTTTAATTCATTATATGATTCTACATCATGACACTTGTATTTGTTTGTTACACACACATAATAGTTTTTGATGCCATGAGAGATCTCATGCATCTACCCTTCCTAGTTGGAGAGTCATGATGGACATCATGCCCCATCCCCTAGGTAGCTACTTAGATTTGATGTTATACATTGATTAAATATATCTTGACACCCTTTTGTAATTTTAGATTACAACATACATCATATATTACCTACTTATGCTTAGATATATTTACATTTTGATGTTATGTTTTACATTATATTAGAATATCATGCACATGCTCTAGCTAACACATTTTGTAGAGATAATTATTTAGAGGGAAGTTCTTACATAGGTTTCACAAATACCATTAAAAGAGGGGGCATTCATAGGGGTATTTCCTAGAGATAAGGCTCCTACATTACTTTTCATAGATATATTTCAGCACATAAGATTAGTTTCAGATATCAGACTCAAGGTAGACACAAAATAGAATAGAGATTCAAATTTTAGTCTAGATCACTTAGAAATCCAATCAAGTAGTCATTAGTGCCCATATTAGGAAACTAATTTAGTAAGGTGATAATGTACACTACAGGGCACTATTGTCTAGTAGCCCTAGATATAGTCTAGATTATTCAAACCAATACACTAGGTACAATACATATTTACACAAATATAGTCATAGGTTTGGTAGTTATGTTTAGATTTAGCTTAGATACATTCATTTCAACCCAAATTCATACTAGTTGCTCAAATTTAGGGGAATCATGCAAGACATGATCACTCATACATTTAGATCAGTTACAAAGGTTCAACTATTATATACTTGATTCAGGTTTAGTATACTTAGATACCATAATAGAGGTATGTGTAAAGCACATTAGTTTCCATATACTCAACTTTAGTCAAGCTAATTATATGTAATGGAAAACACAATGTCATTATATACATTATTTACACTTTATATCACATTCTACATTGTCTCCAGATCCATGCCTTAATCCATATATAGTGGTTGGCATTCATGAGTGGCCCAAAGCTACCTAATATACCTGAGTGGCCATGGAGCTGACTACATAGTTAGATTTACTTGGTTAGATAATTTCAACACTTTGTGAATTATAATTACATATGCATATAATTCACATAGGGATTAATGATGGAGTCATGTCCTAATTGAGTTATTGAGCCACCTAAATGAGAGGGTTAGACACACTTATAGTTTTATCCAAGATATTCATAGAGATAATGATCCATCAAGTAGAAGTGGGTAATGATGGATTCAAAATTAAATTTAGTTCTTGATCCACCCTTATGAGGATTAAGCAAAACATCAAATCAATTTAGTATATTTAGTGATATGATCACTATGCATAGTCACACACAAGTTGTCACTAGGTTCATACATTGGTTTGCATACCCAATGAGGTATATTCATTCCTTTCCTCTCTTTGTACTTAGATTTACTCAAATATTTCATTTCAACATAGTCTTTTGCTTTTGATCATCTCTTAATTAAGGACTAATTATTACATGTTTCATTGAAGGACATTGTTTTGGATCATGTTCCACATACATAGACCCAGATTTCATATTCAAACTCATCTACATGGTCTTCAATTCCAAGGTAAGTTTAGGTATGCTTCTTTTTCCTTTATAATAGTCATTTTTCTTTACTATATTACTAGCATTAAGGAAGGGGGAAATATAATCACCTAAAAGTGGTAATTGGATGCTAAGAGTGTCTTTTGAGTTAACTTATCCCTAGGCTAGACATAGACCTATCCTTAACCATTAGACTTAGTTTTCTAGTCATTCAATAAACCAAAATCACCTATATCCAATCATAATATAGTCCTAGAATTATCATCTCAAACCCCAATCCAAATTGCTTCAAAGTCTATAACGAGGACATTAGTGATACATTTGGGACACTAAAACCACATGGAATTAGTGTCCTCAACTACCCTAGCTCTTCCCAATGGATATTTTTCAAATATGTGACCCTCCTAAGGTCATCTTAAGCTCATTTTATCATCTACACAAGCAATAAAACCTTATAAATACAATTCTAATCCACCTTTATTGACTAGACGGAAAATAGATGAAAAATCTATTCAAACCAAAGGAAAATCTATGTAAAATCAAGGTATATGATCCCTACTCTGACCTACTTTATACATACTACCATCTACAACAACCTTAATCCCAATTTTCAAAAAAATTAAAACTCAAGCACATTCAAGGCATCCAAGGCCACTCTCATTATATAAATCAGTTGCACTTGCATCAAGCACTAGGTGGGAGAATCACATCAGTCTTGATCCCTCTTTAGAGTATTGGTAAGTAGGAAAATCTCTATACAATAGGGTTTTGAGGATGTCTATTCCATCCTTATAACACACATAAGATTATTGTTCATGCCATACTTATAAACAGATTAGGGTTTACATATCAAATACCATTTTCTAGGTATAACACAGAGCTCTAGGTTTTAGTCACGTAAGAACAAAACATATAGACATAGGCATAGGTGTTCCTAAAAAATAGGAATAGTCCTAAAAAGGGGATATTAGTTCCACATTGAGGACACTACACACAGATGGCACTACTATCTAGTGAGTAGACAAATGTCAAAATCCTATTGATGACATACACTACTACCCAAATCTCAACTTTTAAAACCCAGATCATCAACAATAATTAGTTTTAATATAAGTCTCTATTTATCCCTATTTATTTCTATTCTTAGAAATTCAAATAAGGTCAAATTCATAACAAATTAGTAATTAATTATTTCATATTTATTTGATTCATTTAGACATCTTATCCCTTTAAACTAAACATTGGATTTTCATTGTAAAATCCTAAAAGGTTAAATCAAAATCTTTCATTTAAAATTTCCATATTTACATTAACAAACATTTCATTATTGGTGTGTTATTCTTGTAGTTTAGTTATTTACTTTGGTAATTATTTAGCTATGAGTTTACATGATAAAAAAATTCAAACACAACATATAATTTCATTCCAAATTTTCATTTAGAAAACACTCTCAAAATTAGCATAATGTAGGAGCCTTGTCTTAATTATTATGGGTATTGTGTACTTCATTCCCATACACTTACAATATTAAAAACTCCAATTGATAACCTACTATATAAGCTTGTATATGATATAATTTCCTTTTAGGGTTCCATATAATAAATAACACTAGCATTATCAAACCAAGGAACCTTATCTACATATATTGGACTTTGGTGATGATCCCTTTCATATTACTAGTTACATTGGGCGAAGATTTGGGGATAATAACCTTCTCTTTCTCTCTCTCTCTCTCTCTCTCTATATATATATATATATATATATATATATATATATCTGTATATATATATATATATATATAAACTCAAGCTTATGCAAGTCAAAAATTAATCCTACATATATTTCCCTTAGCCAATACTTGGTGTTGATCCCTATTATATTATTGGTTATATGGGGTTATCATTTTGGGAGATACCCTTAGTTTACTACATTCAAAAATTGGTGATTATCCCATGCATATCCCTAATCACATGAGACTAAGTGTAGGGGGTTACAAAAAAAAATAAGAGAAAAATCAATCTAAAATTTGTTAAATAAAATAAAATCCATAAAAATATTTCATATATGTCTATGATAAAAGGATAACATCATCCCTCTTATCAATTCTATCATGGATGTCCATTTATTGATCAAGGTCTAGATGAAGCTAAAAAAACTAGTGTTTTCTAAGCCTATTAAGAATTATAATTCTTCCCATTTATCATAAGGATTAAGTCAATCTCCCATTACTTGTCAAAATTTTAAATGTATTTTATTTTTTCATTATCCCATATGTCCCATCTTCCCTTCGTTACCTATTAAAAAATTAATTTCCATTGTCAAGTGATTAAAATATATCAATTATTACTTATAAGATAGTCATTAACACATGCATAATATTTTAAACCATTTATCATATTACATTTGCATACATTTTGTTTTCACATTTCAAAATACAAACACATCCATATCATTTTATCAAAAAAATAGAGATATATGGTACTTCATCACATTCTTAGTCATCTAGGGTGCATAAATTAAAAAGAATACATTATAAGAAATAAATAAAGATACTAGGCAACATTTAAGCCAAAATGAGTCATGTGTGTGTGTGTGTGTGTGTGTGTGTGTGTGTGTGTGTGTGTGTGTGTGTGTGTGTGTGTGTGTGTGTGTGTGTGTGTGTGTGTGTGTGTGTGTGTGTGTGTGTGTGTGTGTGTGTGTGTGTGTGTGTGTGTGTGTGTGTGTGTGTGTGAAGTATCTGTATACATAAAGTCTTAGTTAAAACACCTATGTAGAGGGAAAATGTGTCTCAATATCAATACAATTCAAAAATATAGAGTAGTCCATGATCATCCTTATCATTAATCCCCTATAAAGGTAGAGTGTCTAAGGATCCTACTCCTCCTATGACAATGTCCAGATGTAGAGTGGTATGGATTTAGATCTTAATTTGATGATGTATATGGTTCATGACTTATTTAGAACCATCATTCCCACTATCTATCTAATATATGAATCTTGCCCACCTCTCATAATAAAAATATAATTGAGAATCTTCACTCTAGACTAGTCATATTCGCATGAAATAAATCGTTCTCCACCCTCTATAAAATAAGTTATTGTTATTTATGATATTATACTATAAATGCATTGGTGTGCCTACCCACACCCACATGAAGGCCCATATCTATCATAAGTTTCTCCCTGGTGAGCCCAATGCCCACATGAAACAATTTTTCCAAGGTGTCTCTAACCATGTGCCTTTACACTTTGTAGTTGAATAAGTAAACACATGCACACACATACGCACATCAAATATCTAGTCAATAGTTAAAATAATACAGTGAACTAGAAAAAAATATAGAGTGAGATAAAATAGATAAACTATAGAAATTTAATATATTACTTGAGTCCCCCTCCTACAAATTTGGATTTGAGCCCTCTTCATAAGTCATTTTGGCATCCATTTATTCAATTGCAAGATCATATAGTAAGGGATTTTACTTCCTTACTACCCAACCCTAATATCCTCCTTTTATACCCACCATATACTATTTTTATGGGTCTACATGTGGTGGTGTCTATGTCATCTATTATACCTAATGCTATCCACCTTCAAACACTCCCCAAGCCACCTGAGCTATTAGTAATTCAAATGACATTACACATCCTCTTATTTTTATTGTTACGACCTACACATCACCTCTCCCCCTAATAAATTTTTTTAACTATCCTTTCATCCTCCTCTTATTTTCCAAACCTAAGATACTACTTTGATTGGATTCCTTGGTACCAATTGCAATCACCCTAGTCTCCATATACATGCATCCACAACCTCTTGATCCCCTCTATAAAATACATGGGAAATGAGTAGGTTGGATACATATTATATCCTAAACTATTCGGGCACCCTATTAATAGGGTGAATCTCAACCTAACGATGTCAACACACACCTATCATGCACTCTTGACGTCTATTATAGTAATGACCTCATCTTCCCACTGCCCAACCATCCCATAGTACAAAATAAATAACATATATGATCCATAAAAGTTACCACTACTTGAGATTCATCCCTAAGAGGTGCCATGCTTGTCTACTTAGAATCCATGATATCTCCTAGTTCACCAATAACCACATCTATCTAGTCAGGTGTTATGTCCTCCTACACCCAATACATGATGAGTGTTGGGTGGATAATTGATAATACACCTAATTGAGATATGTTATAGAGATTTATATATGTTTGAGATAATAGATCCTAAGCTTAGTAAAACATCCTAATCCTCTCCTCAATGATCCTCACTAGAGGATCCTAAATGTACAAGATCCTATCCATCTATCCCCTTATCTTTCATTATTTGGAAGGTAATGATACCAAATATCACCTTTTAAATGTTTTGGATTGCTTCCCTCTCAACCCCAAAAAACCTCACACCCTACTTAACATGTATGTAAGTTGAATTTTTATCCCAAAAGTACTCCACCCAACACTAGGCCTTAATTCTATTAGTAACATCCCTCAAATTCACTACCCTACCTATATATATATATATATATATATATATATATATATATATAAAGATAAGGATATTGTAAACATATGTGAGATTATTTAGATTATACTTATGGATTATATATCACCTCATTATTTTACACTTGGAAAACTTAGACCTTTCCCACTTCCATAAGTCTCGTATCTACTTTACCTTATTCCCCTTGACGTACATCTCTTAGTCTGACTAGTCTTATGTTGATGAACCATGACTTATATCTTGACTAAAATTCTTAAAATGCACTTATCTTCATCTCTACAAGTTATAAGCCTGTACCAACCATTTTACTACATGGACAATATTATCTGAGATATATACTAGCATCAACATTAGTGTCTTGACCCCATACAAGTGTCCATTTCCCTAAAGTCATGTAATTTTCAAATGAAACATATTCTAATGGTCAACCTAAGTGATTCAATGTAGGTTATTACTATAAAGGGATTGATATAAATATAAGATCAACCCTAATTCATTCCTCACCTAGATACACCTTAAAAAATGACCAAATATACCAAGGCAATGTATCAAAAGAACTCTATTATGCATTAAAGTGAGAAAATGTTCCCTATTTACACATTAGTCATAGGTAAAACACATCTATAGGTCTGAATTACTAAAGGAGTAGCCCAAGAACCTAATTTTATAATTTATAAGCTGTCATTATTGGACTTTATTTCCACATATTTCATGATTCACACATAACCCAATACATAGGGGAGAACTACATGAGTTTGAGGGAATCTTATAAAGTATTATATATTTAGGAAGACCCTTTGACATTGAGGTCTTTGGGGTCATCTCGACACTATGTTTTTACTAACCCATTTTTCCCCAAGATCATTATAAAGATGGAGAACTAGAGTTTTTTCTATTTCACAAGTAAAGACACTCCATGACCTAGATCTAAATGCACCACAATGAAGGCAAATCAAAACCAAAAATCATTTAGGTGGTTACATCCTTTTCTAGTAGGTATTCCATACAAGACACTTGCATTGAACCTAAATAATAACATTGATGTGATCATCCTAGGTTTACCTTAGTGTCTAGATCTATAGAAATATTAGATCCAAAATATGTTGACTATTCCATAACTATCTTACAACCTTATTCATGCCTATCCTAGATCTAAAATTGCATTAATATCAAAATAAGCTAGTTACATTACTTATTTGTCATTTCTATACATATCTTAACTTTAATCTCCATATTTATACTATCTCAACATAATAAATTTAGTGAATGCTTATATTCAAGTTTAACATATAATTAGATTTCTATAGATTTGATTATCACCTTTGTGAAATTATATACCTATGAAAATTCATTTTTATATACACCTTTAATCAGATCTAGGGATAACAATAAAATCACCTAGATTCAATTTAGGGTTAAACATTTGATGAACTAATTATTGAACACCAAACCCTAGGTCACTTAGGGTTTACTTATTTTGTTGTTGTTAATCCATGACTGTCATAAAATATGCGCAACATAGATGCATCTATTACCCATTTTGGATTCCAATATGTCATAATTGTTATGGTTTGATACATTACTTACCTTGTCAAATATTATAAACAAATTTGTGTTAATAATGAGAGCATTTTAAAGTGGAAACAACACTTAATATCTATTTAAAATTCATTTTTAAATGTTATATAACCAATATCTGGATGCCAACATGCATGTTCTCAACCATTTGTCCTACCTAAGTCTTATTCAAATGATAGCTACCATCCCACACCCATTATTCACCCATAGCTTATGTTGGATTCTATGGCCCATGTTATTACTATTTAAAGAGGTAAAATTGTTCCACCCACTACGAAACTTGTTAATATACAAGAAGTTCCACCTAAACCTAAGATTTTAATAAAATCTAAGGGATATATGATTGTTGACAAATTAAACAATACACTTGCTAAAATTTCAATCCTTGAGCTCTTAAAGCCATCTACTCTTTATAAAGATAACCTATATGAAGAATTCCATAAAACATAAGTTCCAACTAATATTGAGCCTACTTATTTTGCTAATATCATGAAAGATCTCAAGAATAATGTCAAACTCATTGCATTTGACCCAACATATTTATCATCTAAAGATAATATTTACCAAAATTTGCATTTGTTTATACAAGTAACCATGTAAAATAAAGACATCAAAAGGGTACTCATTGATAATGGATCAAGCTTAAACATTTATAGCATAAAATTTCTAATTACCATGGGTATATGCACCAATCTTATTCATACAATAATTATGCACATAAAAAGGTTTGATAATTCACATATCCCTCTAATTGGTCAAATCACATTAGATGTAACATTGGAAAATAAAACCATTTCCACTAATTTTTAGGTCATGATTCAATAAATACATTATAATTTACTTTTGGGTAGACCTTGGATACATGCAATGGAATTTATCCCATTGATAATTTATCGATGTATAAAATTCATACATGATTATATCTTATTATCCATGCTTGTCAATAATAATCCCTTCAAATTTTTAAAAATGATACATTATAAAACTGATGGAATTTCTATAATTGTACCACCTTAATAATACATCCCCATTGAGCATATTCAGACATATGAAATAGGTGAGTCAAGTATAATGAATTATTTGTCTTCAAATGCAAATAAGGAACACCATATTGAAGTGAATATAGATACACATAAAGAGATATAACCATTACCAAAAGAATGAATACAAATAAAAGATCCCAAAACATTTGAACTTCTTTTATTGGCTATCAATGATAAAAAATATGGCCACATCTCAGATTAGTATGGCAGTAATGATGATATAACTTATGATACAACAAATGATAAAATGTAAAATTTGACCCACTAGAGCACCTGTTGCATAACCTATTTGAACCTTTAAGTCCTGATACACATCAACTAAACCCACTTGTATAAAATATAGAGCTGAATCCAAATAGGGGAAAAATAAAACTAACAAAATAGCATGTAAATGCTTGTTACTCCATACATCCTTCTTGGTTAAAAGCACCACCTCAACCTTATAAGGGATAAATTCAAGTACATCATGTGATTAATGTGGATTATTCTCTAAAGGATTTACCCTAGATGTTATAGATCATAATGGAACATGATACCACCAATAATATTTTATCTTTGTTACTTGAACACATAATGATTTCTTTACCTTCTACCAAATATAGATTAGGTAGTAGACTACTACCTACAAAGGGAGTACCATTTTGTAATTACCATTAGATCATTGGCCATACTACTAATAAATGTGTGGCATTAAAATATATAATCCACCAATATAAGAGTGAAGGACACATATGCAATGTGTCCATAATAGGCAAAAGGAAAAATACTTCTTATCTTTCATAAGATAAATATACCTCAAAGTGATAAAAGTATGGTGATTTAACTATTACTGCTAATATTGATGGGGTATATTTCCACCATATCAAGTTTGATCCAAATAAGCAAGATATAATTTATGGGACTAATTTTCTTACATAATTATAATATACTAAAAATGAACTAATATATTCTCCCTTGGGTCCTAAATATCAAGGATACATTAAGTTATCCATTGTTTATGCCCCACAATTTGAGGCTTCAACTATATCAATATCAACACATAAAACACATTTAAAACTAAAGTTTGGACAAAATTGGCTAGTTGAGTGGAACATTAAGCTATATACTACAAACATGTGTGTAAAATTTCTTAATATGGGTACATATATTTTCATACAACATGATGGGTATGATTACTTTCTTACAACATTGGTTTTAGGTAAATCATTACACATAAACATTGAAGCGTTAGCACTAAATCAATATAAACAAAACTTAAAATCCTTTATAAGTGGCCCTACACATTTCAATGATGAGGACCTACTTGATTAAACCTATGTCAAAATTTAAAAAAATATAAAAAATAAAAATAAAATAAAAAATCCCCCAAAAAAATTGGCTCCTACATGTTATATAACCTCCTTGGCATTTATGTGTTAGTTTCATGTTGTTGGATGGCATATTCAATTACTCATAAATACACATGTGTGTCACACTTCTACTTGAGTGTGATATAAACATATATAAATACATGATATATTCCTATTTTAGATGTTGGGCCTTTCTTCTACTCATGTCATGTTTATATTAGGGGAATCCACTTGTTTTATCTTGATACACATAGGTTATATGGGTTGATGATCACATTTGATTATCATGTTTGAGATTACATCTATACTTATGCATTCCTATTATCAATGATTGTATATTACACATGGTACTTTATATGCTATACATTTAACCATTTTTCTTAAGACATTTGATCCATGGGATACTATGACATGTTTATGTTGGTTACTTACACTTTCCTTTATGTACTTTCTTGAGTGTCTTATCTCAAATTTTTTAGCATTTGAATATGCTCATTTAATTATACCCCCATTCTTATGTATGATTTATTTTAAATTTACATATGTCATGGTTTTTGTCTAGACATTTGAATATTTCATCCTTATTTTTGTGTACATTTGACTAAGTTGTGTTCCTTTGATTATGCAACGTTTAAACATGCCCCTTATTTACTCTCACCTTGGAACACTTCCTTTTGAATTAATTTTGAGTACTCTTGTGTGTGTGCTTATGTACTTGTTGATATTGTACTATTATTATCTAGACATTTCCAAGGCCCTTATCATGTATCTTAGGCCTAAATGTTATCATATTGGTTTTATGTGCTTCAATTTTGATGTTGGCCATTTTTGACCCACATACCAAGCTTTTTCTTAGATTGAACATATAAGCAAAGTTATTATTTAATTGAATGATCAAATGACCTATATAAGCTTTGAAAATCTAGATCATGATCAGGATGTCATAAAAAAATGAATGGGTTAGACCATTTAAGAATTTTATAAATGTACTTAGAAAGCATCCCAAAGTCAAAGAATTGCATGAAAATGATGTATTTTATGCCTAGATCATACTCTACAAATTTCATATCTTGATGAGCTTGCTATCTCAAGATATAAGCTTCTAAATTCAAACGTAAAAAATGAAATGGGCACATGCACATAAATTTAAATCCTCATAAAATAGACATTGGAATTCAAATGATCAAGATCAATGGTTAGCATTCAATCATACTAAAGATCCAATGGTGAGTAGTGATCTGACAGATGTTAGTGGGTCCCATGTTATAATGGAATGCATTCAATGATACCATCAAGATCAATGGGGAGTAAAAATTCAAAAGGTCAAAATAAATGAGAAGTTAACAAGTGAAAATATCTTAGGTGTCCTGATAAAGATATAATGATGAGCATTGACTAATAGATGTCAGTAGGTCTAGGTAGATCAATGGTGCATGTTCATTCATACGTAGAGATCTAAAGGTGAGCATTGAGTCAAAAATTTAATGGATCTCAAATCCAAATGATAAGTTGATATGTGTCAAAAGCACATTAAACTATCATAATATCAATAGTACATGTTTAATCATACCAAAGTAGATTTACAGTGTATGAGAGGTCAAATAGTTAGTAGGATCTTGTAGAATAAATAAGGAACTGATAGTTGGCATAATATGGAGGGTCTAGATAAATATCAAAGAAAAATAATGAAGGTTGAAGGTTCATAATTTTAAAGGCCTAGATTAAGATCAATGGTTGATATCAAAGGTCAAAGATTATGAAATTTTGAATGGAGGTCGAAACACAATCCAAGCTAAACCCAAGTAGATTTTTGAGGATCAAACATCACCATTAAAGCTATGAAGAGGTAGAATAGGTCTTTTAGGACATAATATAGTGATCAGTTATAGATTTTTTATGCCATTTAAGCTCAATACGAACATCTGGTTTAAATATTTGTAACATATAAGATCCATCTTTTGGGGTTATAGTATGGTTTCATGATTATAATCGTTATTCTTCAAAAAAGACCTATGTATATTGTAATTTCTCAGCTTTTATAAGGTCCATAGGTAGGATAGGTCTATTTTAAACCTAATATGGAGATTAAGAAGGAAGATATGTTATCTATTGGTATGCATCGATATAATAACTATAGGAAAACCAATAAAGGAGATTGGTTTTCAATATATAGAAGAGATGTATGCTTAGATATTGAAATAGGGTAGATATGTGATAAATGAAAGAATGTCTCATATTTTTATATGATCATAGATCTAACAAATATATACTTAAATCAGACATGGTGAAGGCTTTGTCAAGATTAAGGATATGAGGACTTTGTCCTTACAACATGAAGCAATTGGAGATGATGTGGAGGATAAAAACAAAGGGAGTTGGTAGTTGGAGAAGTATTCAAGGCATTGATTATATTTAGATCTTAAAGATATTTTTTCCAAAAAATTTAGTCATGACTCATCATGAAAAATAGACTCTTATCCTCTAGTGGATCTCTCAGCCAATGAGAAAGCTTGAAGATTATTGGAAAAAATAGAGGTTAGCTTGTTAACAAAGGATTAATCCTAATTGGAGGAAGGAATGAATACAAAAAAGAATAAAGAGATATCATCATGTTTCTTGATCATTGATTTCTCCTCCATTCTCCCACACATGTTTAACATCTCTTTCATTCCCATTCTATTATATATATAGGCTTCTAAGCATTAAAATGGATCCCTCTCTTAGGCATGACTAAACACTACAAATATTGAGATTTGTAACCTCTTGAGATGAAAAGAAGACTTATTTTTCATATCTCATTATTCTATTATAGTGTATTCATGTTAGTTTGATTTGCATATCTAGTAGAAATATCTCCCTTGACAAGTCTTGATCTCACCTAGATACTAGTTATCTTATTATGCATGTCATGTTTAGTGTTTAATGTCATTTGATTGAAGATAGCATGTGGATACTATTGTCACTTGGATTTTTTTCCTTTTAGGATATGCCTAAGCTCTCCTCATCCAAGTGGCATAATGGAAACACCTCTAGGGTTATGGGTAGCCTAAGGATGAGGTGAATCTCTAGATAGGGTTATCTCCCTTGATGTACCACTTTGGATTACAATTATAACTAAAATTTTGAGGGGAAAAAGGAGAGAGATAAATGAAATCAAACTATTATAAGGTAGGTGATATACTAAACAATATGATTACTTCCAACTAGTAGCATGTTACACATGAGAATAAAGGACTAACAAAACATACACTCCTTCAATCTGCGTCTTCTCACATCAATGTTACATTATGAGGTTATGGATAGATGAGAAAATCTAGGAGGAATAGACAAGAGGCCTTGAATGGAACTAGTGAATAGACTAAATAAATCAATCTGTGACATTTCCTAGAACACTTCACATGCCCTACAGTAAGAAGCTTTCCAACTGCAAATAGGGTGAAAGAATGAGACAACATGCTAAGGAATCCATAGACTTCACTAAGAAAGATTCATCATCCAAGTAAAACACACTTATGAATAGTCATGAAGAGGTAAAAAATAGTAGTCTTATTGATCAAATGGTATGCAAATGATCAGGGATTCACCATACTCAGGTGGAGCATAAGTTATAATGGCCAAAATGCCTAATTCTTATAGAGAGAGAGAGAGAGAGAGAGAGAGAGAGAGAGAGAGAGAGAGAGAGAGAGAGAGAGAGAGAGAGAGATGTACAAGGGTAAAAAACAAAATGTTAAAGAGGATAAAATTAGTTATTTGTGCATTAGAATAGCATTTGGGATGAACCATGCAATTTTATGAAGTATAAGTGTCCATACAAGGCATGAAACTCTTGAAAAGTGGCATGAAACTCCTAATTCTAGCTCAGAAGACTACCTTGATCATTTAGACCTATTTGAACATAAAAAATATGATTAAGGATAGGTCTGATTATTAGGATGAATGGAAAGGATTTTTTAAATTCCTCTCTATGCATTGGTTTTAGGCTTAGTCATCTGAAACCTTCCTAAAACTGAATATCATCATCTGTAGTCTAAAAACTCCTCTTTCATGCACCCTGCACACTTGGCATTAGAAAGGGGATCAATTTTCCATGAAAATCCATACAAGGTGTGGATTATAAGTTTCAAGACCCTCCATGGCCCTAGAATCATTAGGCACACTTTAAAATCACCCCAATTAAAGTTTTCTACCCTTCTCACTAGCTTGTCCACTATGCCAATTTTGACTAATTGAGATGAGAGATATTATTTGCATACTTAAATTTTTTTTCAAGGAATTAAATTTTCATATGGATTTATTAAAAGTATTTTCCCCCCAAACTTGATTGTATCTCTTGAAACCTCTTGTAACTTGCAAAACACATAAAATAGTCAAAAGTACCTTGTTTTATACCCTATCCATACAATACAAAAGCATGGGAAGTATCTTGAGGGAGTATCTTAAAATTTTAAATCATCATCTTGAGAAACATATGCCATTATAATATCTTTTCAATTCGATTTCCAAAAATCAGTCATTAACAAGGGTTTTGGAGGGTTTAGGCTTATTTTCACTCTTAATCATTGTTCATAAAAACTTGACATTATAATCTCAAAAAAATTCAAAAAACATGATATTTATGGTCCATTATAACACATATAAACTCCTTTATCATCCATGAAAATCCTTCTGAAAGATGTGAGCAATCAAACCTCTCCTATCAAGTTTGTTTTCCTCTTTTCCTACATGCCTGAGTTGTTTTTGAGTCAAAAGTGGCACTTTTATGGTTTCCCCAAAAAATTTAATGATTTAACATGTATAAAATGTCCTAAAAAACAATACCCAATAGTTTTTAATTCTCACTAAAAGTTTTAAGTGAATTTGGGCTCCCATTTGGCTTCTAGGCCTAGCTATGCCTACTAGGTCTATCTGCACTTCAAATCCAAAATATGACATCATTATGCTTCCTATAAATTAAAAAATATTTATTAAATATATTTTTCTCATATTAAAATGTTTAAATTCATTTAAAATATTTCTTAGATCTAAAAGTGACAATGAACTCTTGTTTGGACTCTAGGCATACCCTTGCCTCATGACCCTGTCTGTAACCTTAAGAGTATAGGGTAACATGTAAGGTTTATCTCTTATTTACATGGTATATTATGATTTTATTAGATGTAATTTATCTATATACACCTTATTTAAAGGTTCCCATGTGCTTTTGGTCTCATATTTCTCCCTTAATCTCCAAACCTACCAGTTTTATTCACAAGGGAGTACCCTCTATCTAAGACAAAACATAGGTAACTCCCTTTGTGTTATAAAACCAAAAAAATATTAAATATACTTATTTAGGTTTATAATATTTCATAAATAAAAAATTAACTCTTGATCCGATGGCTAGATCCTCTAAAATCACTAAAACCAAAACAAACCTACCAGGTAAGGACTATGTGCAGGGTTTAAAGAATGGGTTGTCTGCAATAGGATTAAACCCTTTTATCTATTTTTTTAAATTTTTAATAGTGTATATAGACTCTATAAATAATTTATTAACCACTTACCATACCATTTACCCATCCAACTCCTAAAATCTCAAGACAAACTGTATGTAGGTAGACTATGCAGGCTTCAAAACATGGACTATATATTATAGGTTTAGAGTCACTTTTTTATTGTTTTAAATGATATTAGGACCTATTTAGGTCATTTATATCATGATGAGTGTGTTTTGAGTCTGTTAATCACTTCAAATTCCATTATTTTCTCCTCACACTTGACCAGTCAAGACTGAATGTGTCCTTTGACTATGTTTCCTATTTTCCCCTCTCAAGAAAGGCCCCTATAGGTGTATTAAATGATTTGACCCTAGATAAAGTGATTAAAGACATTAATAGAGTCATAAATTATAATTTTCAACTTTATTAAACTCATTATTAGCATTCACTCACTATCAGTCACCAAGCTTACTTATTATCTAACCTAGTTAAAATAGGTTTTGCCTTTTTGTATTGGAAGGGGGGTCACCTGTAGGTTATATTTTATGAATAAATATTTAAATAAGTGTTTTAAATATCTATATATTATCTATAATCCATATTATATCTACCTTTTTTCCCTTCATACTTAGAAATAAGTTCATTACCAAAGTTGTCAAGCTTACTCTCCAAGATGAACCTACAACTAGTTTATAGGGGCATACTTTGTGATGAAAAGGGACATTTATATGTTAATTATCTTGGATTATACCTCATACCAGCATTGGGATACCTTGAGGCATTTAAAACATATTCTACTTGACAAGGTAATATCTATTCTATGCTTAAAACCCTGTCATAAATGATGTAGATGTTGGTAGTCTACTGTAGGTGGATACTTTTAAGTGAAGAAACCCCTGTAGGTGCTAATGGGGTTCAAGAAATTTCAAATCAACTCCTATTTGGATTCCCTATATCTAATTGGAATATCTTTCACACCATAAGGTATTTTAAACATGCAAGTTTCCCTTTTTTTCTCTTTGAAGTGCTAAAGGTCACTTAGTAGTTTGAACTTGTAGATATCAATGAAGGAATTTAGTGTTTTGAGAGGCAACTTTGAGGCCTCAAAAAACCTCTTTCCACTTAAATTTTTACCTCCATTCTTGGAATATATCTTGTCCATACTATATGCAATAAGGTGTACCAATCTAAATGTTTAGCAACACTTTATAACATGTTTTAGGAGATCCACAAAAACCCCCTGGAGCTATATTTTCACATTTTAGGGAAAGTTTCCCTAAACTCAATCATCATCTTCAAACACGATTCACACACTTATTTTTTCCCTTTTGACACTTTATATGGGTATGTCATGGATTTTTTATCATACCAAGACCTTAATGAGGTATCAAGTTGTTTCAACCTCTCTATACAAACATCTTTGTTGCCTGCTTAATGACCTGTAGGTGGATATTTTGATGTACAATTAGTGATTTGAATATGGGAAGTATGAAATATATATGACTATGAAGTTTATATTCTCTCATAGAAAATTCCAATACAATTTTATAAATATTAATAGATTCAAACCCATATCAGGCTTTCCACCTCTTAGTATGACATTGACAAAACTTCTTTAGGTGTGCATTGGGTTGAATGTGGATAGTGAGCATGAAATGGAACAATGGCATGGAGGAAAATCCTCATGGATAACTAAAAATCATTTTGAACCTTTTAAATACATGATTTACATCAAGGTCATCTTGATACAAGCTTCAAAAATTCCTTTCAACATGAAAATCACTTACATACATATGGAATAGAGCACGCAAGGTACTTAATCACTGGTTTAGCATGGTGAATGAGCTTGTGACCACACTTGCACCTTTTCAAAAAATATAAATGAAATCTCTTCAGCTCTTTATGGATTATAAAACTGATACACCATGATTACAACTCTATGAAAAATATTTATAAGCTCATACATGTGACTGTAAGTGAAAATGAGCAAAAATTGACTGTGAGGAATGGTAAGGCTGAAAGTTGATCCAAAATTTGATATGGTTAAACAAAAAATGGAAGAACATAAAATATATGGTCTTTATACTTTTGAGACACCATATTACAACTATATGAAACCTCTATAGAAAACTAACATTCTGCAAACAAGAAGAACTTGACTAAGACTGCACATGGTGGTACCTTCCTTTTAACATGGACTAAATTGCCTATCAAAACACCATGAAATATGAAACTAAGTATTTATAACATATAATAAGGTATCAAAAATCAGTTTTAGTCAACATCACCAATTGGTTCATATGGATTTGACCAAAATAGAGAAAAACCTATAGGGTGCATGAAAAAACTAGTAGAAAAGTATAGTCAACTCAAAAGGATGATTCATAAAGAAAAATTGATCAATAATTTCAAAATTTATATGTAAATTAAGGTCTATAATTTTAATATCATCTCTTAAAGGCATTTTCCTTGAAACCTCTTGAGTTGTCTATACTAAGCATGAACTTGAAGGTCACTTCTATATGTCTAGGAAAGTAAAGAAGGATCAAAATGGTTTTGAATTAAAAATGTCACTTCCAAAGAATTTAAAGTGTTTAAATTAGTTTTGGGAAGATGAAAATACATTCCATCATCTTCTCCCATGTGGCACACTTCCCCATGAGCCATACAAGTGCCAAATGCTCCTTTTTCAATTGGTTTCTTGAATTTTAGTTAAACAACCTAAAATATTCTAATGTAACTGACATCCTTGATAGTTAAACTGAACTATTTGACAATTTAAAGGAAAAAGGACACATGGACACCTTGGGAACTATGCCACTTGCATTTATGACCCTTAAAATCCCACTAAATGACATAAAGTGATAAATTGACTAATATTACTAAGACCAAGGCTAGGATGACATTAAATGACATAAATTAACATATAATACACCCCATGAAAATATATTAGATCCAATAAAACTTTTAAAACACATGTTTTTACCTATATGGGTCCCAATTTGACCTAAAAGTCAAATTTGGTCAGTAAATTTATGACTCATAGGGGTAGTATGCTTGCTATACTTACTAGAATAGTAGCCTTATTAATCCATTAGATTTATGATTCAACTAAAGTCTAAGACAAAAAATAAGGATTTGAACATTGACTATAATATTTGATCAAGACAAGACTAATGACTACCTCAACCACACAAAACAAAAGACATATACAAAGTAAAAGCAAACACATGTTATTCATGAGCACTTATGAAACATACACTAAACTGAAAAAACTAACTCAAAAACTAACTAAATTGAGATGAAAAATTCCTCCTAGATCAAATGATAATTTTTTTACTCTTCTTGTTTCATGACATAAAGGATTTAGTGAGACACGTAGCCTTTTGATCCTTAACATTGATGCCTCTAACTTTTTCATGATGTTTTCCAACTTTATTGGCATGATGTTCATTGAAAACTAGGTATCTTCAAATAGGTTGGCTATATAAATTAACTCTTCTTTCATTTAAATAGCCTCAACCTTCTCATGTGGATTTTAAATTACAACCTCATTCTTGATTTCTATAGGGCTCTCAATAAGATTGGGTTTCTTCTTAGCTATAAGTTCTTCTAGCTCATCAAAGAGTTTTGCATACTCTATCCAATCTTGATCCTTGTCATCCATATAATATTCTATCTTCACCTTGTCATATACTTGGACCTCAACTTGGAAAAGATCTTTAATCTCTTGAAAGAGCTTCATTTGTAGTTGACAATCATCCTTGTCCCTTTTATCATCTAGAACCACTACCTCTTCAATCCTTTCTTCTTAATTTATTGTTTCATCAAGCTAGTGTTATTAAATATCTAATGCATCTCATTGTTATTCAATATTAGGCTGAGGTATTAGGTCATCTTCAAGGACACCATCTTGTATATTGGTCTTAAGAGAGTTTTCTAGGGCTACAACTTCTTTGGGAAAGACTTGAAATTATTATCCATATATAATAGAACATTTATCCTCATAATTTATATGATTATCCAATTTTTTTAATCAAATGGAGAGTCTTATTCAAGGGATGAAATATCTTCCATCTCTTTCTCCTTCATGGTGATGCCAAGACTAGGCATCTTGAAATTATGTGAACTAGCCCAATAAGGTTGCCAAGGAGGTATGTCTTCTTCAAGCAAGAGTTAATAAATTTTATCAAATAAATAATCCTATTTAGGTTCCCATACCATAGTTCCATCAAGTTAAATGGTGATGGGGTGAGGACAAGATGAACTAGCTAGTCGAGGTGGCACATAGAACTCAAAATCAGATTGAGAGTGAAACGTAGGGGGCTCTTTTAGAATCTCTTGAGGAAGGGGATGTAGAACTTGTGCTAAAACAAATTGATTTCCTTCCTTCCACTAGATAATAACTTTATTCAAATATAATTTAGCTTGATTACTCTCTTAAGAAAGGGTGTATTAGGTGTGTTTAGGCATAGGATCTTCTTTTGGGTCTAAACCCTCCATCACACCTTGACTTAGAAATTTCATTTTTGACTCTGAATATTCAATCTTATTGGATATATTATCTTCAAAAAGTATCTATTTAAGTTCATATTCATCATCATGAGGATGAGGAGTATAATAGGATTGACATGGAACACAATAATCTTCTTAAGGAAGGGTGGGAGGGACTTGCTTAAAATCAAACTCTATTTCAACTTCACACTCCTTATCAAAACTTTTCTCCTCTTTCTTTCCCCATGAATCCACTATATTATTCCATAGTATGATGTTAGGATTAGGATTCTTATCTTTATTTGGTGATTGAAATTGAGGAGTGGATGAAGTATTCAAGAAACTTGGAATCTCCTTAGGCTTGGATTCTCCACCTTGTCTCCAACTTGGAATCTCATATCTAGAGGTCTTTTATTGAGATGGGGATATAATAAGAGAGGGAAGTGAGGGCTTATATTCCACTTATTTATATAATGACATAGACTGATGTATATTCATATTTTCCAACTCAATCTACCTATCAAGATTAGCTTTAAACACAAGGCTAGTCTTTTCAACTCTCTCTTCCACTTGATTTGGAAAAGGATTACTTTAGAAATTTTAATTAGGCTAATGTGTAGGGATAAAATATGGTTTATATAAAACTTTGGGAAGTGGTTATGAAGGCTGATATACTTGGTGAGGCTAATCCTCATGAACTCTTAGTCTATCTACCAAGGATGCAATCAATCCACTCACATCTAGCATCTCACTTGTGAGCCTTTACCAATTGTCTCTCTCAATATGTATCCACTCTCTTTTAAACAAATTTAAGGCATATCTTTCCTTTTAAATGAAATTTATAGTAATATATTGACCATTTACCCTTAGTGTACCAATCTTAAACATGTAATTCACATAGCCCAAGATTGTCTTATTGAAAGTAAAAATGGATGGAGTTGAGAAGTGTCTAGGTTGACTAGGGGAAATAAGACACTGAGGAGGCTTGCTATAAGAATGGTAAGAATCATGACAAAGATGGATATAGTGCTGATAAGGATCATGATAAGTTTGGTAATGGTCATATAAACACTGTTAAGAATCACCCCAAGGCTAATAGGAATCATACAAAGGTTAATTAGGAATGTTATGAGCTGGAAATGCCTCACCAACTTGTGTAAGACAAAACTCAACACCAAAATTAGCCATGAAACCTCATTAAAAGAAATAATACAATGTAAAATTTTATCAAAAATCTTAAAAGGATAAATTGGGTTACTTGACTAGTTGATATAACTTTAGAATCACCATTGATGCTTTGATAGATGCTTCCAAAAGTTGATTGTTGAAAGACCACCAAAAATCTTTCAAACTCTTGGAGCAAGATTCCCACTGGGCATGCCAAAAAATATTGTCACTTTGATTTTCACCCTTTTATTAGATGCCTAATATCTCCTCATCCAAGTGGCATAATGGAAACACCTCTAGGTTTTTGGGTAGCCTAAGGATGAGGTGAATCTCTAGATAGGGATAGCTCCCTTGATGTACCACTTTAGATTGAAACTATACCTAAAATTTTGGGGGGGAAAGGGAGAGAGATAACTAAAAGAAAAATATTATAAGGAAGGTGATACACCAAATAAGATGATGAATCTCAACTAGTAGCATGTTACACATGAAAACAAAGGACTAACCAAACATACACTCCTTAAATCTACATATTCTCACATCAGTGTTACATTATGAGGTTATGGATGAATTTGAAAAGCTAGGAGGACTAGATAAAAGGCCTTGAATGGAAATAATGAATACACTAACTCAATCAATCCTTGACATTTACTATAACACTTCACATGACATATAAGAATAAGCTTTCTAACTAAAAATAGGTTGAAAGAGTGAGATAACATGCTAAGGAATCCATAGTCTTCACTAAGCAAGATTCATCATCCAATTAAAACACACTTATGAATAGTAATGAATATGTAAAAATCAATAGTATTATTGATCAAATGGTATGAAAATGAGTAGGGATTCACCATAATCATGTGGAGCATAAGTTACAATGGCCAAAATGGCTAGTTTTTATAGAACTTGATAGAGAGAGGAGAAGTACAAGGGCCATAAGGAAACTTTTAAAGATAATAAAATGAGTTAATTATGCATGATAAGAGGATGTGGGATGAAAAATTCAAGGTTAGGAATTATAAGTGTCCATACAAGGCATGAAACTCTTGCAAAGTGGCATGAAACTCCTCATTTTGGCTCAAAAAACTACCTTGATTATTTGGACCTATTTTAATGTCTCAAAACTAATTAGGGATAGGTATAATTATTGATATTAAGGATAAGACTTTTAGATATGCCTCTCCATGCATTAGTTGCAGGCTTGGTCATCTATCACCTTCCCAAAATGGGTTATCATCATCTATAGTCTAAAAAAATCCTCTTTCATGTACCATGTACATTTGTCCTAAAAAATGGGATAAATTTTCCATGAAAACCCATAAAAGGTAGTGTATGACAAGTTTCAAGACCATCCATGGCCCTAGAATGATTAATCACACTTTAAAATCACCCCTCTTGAAGTTTTCCACCCTTCTTGCTAACTTATCCACTATGCCAGTTTTGAATGTCTAATATGAGAGCTATTGTTTGTATACTTATAAATTTTTTCAAGGTATAAAATTTCAATATGGATTTATTATAAGTCCTAATCTTCCACCCAAACTTGATTTCATCTCTTAAAACCTCTTGTATCCTACAAAACACATAAAATAGTCAAAATCACCCTATTTTGTACCCTATATGTATAATTATATATATTCTAAAAGAATGGGAAGTATACTTATAAAGTCCCTTGTAAAATTTAATCATCATCATAAGCAAACTATGCCATTATAATAATTTTTCAACTCCATTTCCACAAACTAGTCACTAGCAAGGGTTTTAGAGGGTTTAGGCCTATTTTCACTCTTAAGCATCGTTCATAAAAAATTGATGTTGGAATCTCAATGTTTTTTGAAAAGAATGATCTTTAGGGTCCCTGATAACACCTCTAAACTCATTTAGTATCCATGCAAATCCTTCTGAAAGATGTGAGAAATCAAACCTCTCTTATCGAGCTTATTTTCCTCTTTTCCTGTATGCCTGAGTTGTTTTTGAGTCAAAAGTGTCCCTATGATGGTTTATATTATAATATAAAGGCTTTAAAATGTATAAAATGTCCTAAAAAACATGACCCAATAAATTAGAATGCTCACTAAATGCTGTAAGTGAAGTTGGGCTCCAATTTGGCTTCTAGGCCAAGCCATGCCTAGTAGGTCTTTCTGCACTTCAAATCCCAAATATTACCTCATTATTCTTCCTCTACATTCTAAAATATCTATGACATCTATTTTCCACCTATTAACATTTTTAGATGCATTGGAAATCTTGTTTAGACTCTAGGCATACCCTTGCCTCATGAGCACGTTTGTAAACTTAAGAGTATAGGTTACCCTATAATGTTTATATATTTTATACATGGTATATTATTAGTTTATTTGATGTGATTCATCTCTCCACACCTTCTTGAAAGGTTCCCATGTGATTCTAGTCTCATATTTCTACCTCAATCTCCAAACCTATCAGTTTTATTCACAAGGAGTGCCCTTTATCTAAGACAAAATATAGGGAACTCCCTTTGTTTTATAAGATCAAAAAAATATTTAAGAAGCTTATTTATGTTTTTAATATGTCCTACACAAAAAATTGGCTCTTGATCCCATGGCTAGATCCTCTAAAATCACTAAAACCAAAATAAACTTGCTAGGCAAGGACTGTGTGTAGGGTTTAAAGAATGGGTTGTGTGGGATTGCCTTGATCCATTTTTTATATTTTTTTAAATTTTTAATATCTTATAGAGACCCTATACACAATGTTTTAGCCACTGACCATACCATTTTCCCATCAAACTCTTAAAAACTCAAGACAAATTATATGTAAGTAGATTATGCAAGCTTCAAGACATGGACAATTTATTGTAGGTTTAGAGTCACTTTTTGCTTTTTTTCCATGCTATGAAAACCCATTTAGGTCATTTATATCATGATGATTCTATCTTGAGTCTATTCATCACTTCAACTTCCATTAGTTTATCCTCACACTTGACCAGTCAAGATTGAGTGTGTCCTTTGACTATGTTTCCTATTTTTCCCTCTCAAGAAAGACCCCTATAGGTGTCTTGAATGATTTGACCCTAGATATAGTGATTTAAGACCTTCATAGAATCCTAAAGGATCATTTTCCACTTTCTTGAACTCATTCTTATCACTCACTCACCAAGCTTACTCACTGTCTAACCTAGTTACAATAGACTGTGCCTTTTTATCTTGGAAGGGGGTCACTTGTAGATTATATTTTATGAATCAAGCTTGAAATAAGTTTTTTTAACCTCCCTCTAGAATCTATACACCACATTATATCTTCCATTTTTCCTTTCATACTCAAAAATAAGTCCATTGCCAAAGTTGTCAAGCTTACTCTTCAAGATGAACCTACAACCAATCTATAGGGGCATACTTTATGATGAAAAGGGACATGTATATGTTCATTATCCTAGATTAGACCTCAAAATAGAATGAGGATCCCTTGATTCATTTAAAACATATTATAATTTCCAAGGTGATATCTATTCCATTCTTAAAACCCTATCATGAATGATGTGGATGTTTGTAGTCTACTATAGGTGGATACTTTCAAGTGAAGAGACCCCTATAAGTGCTAATGGGGTTCAAGAAATTTTAAATAAAATCCTATTTATATTCCCTCTATCTCATTGTGATCTATTTCACACAATAAGGTCTTCTAAACATGGAATTTTGCCTTGTTTTCTCCTTGAAGTGCTAAAGGTCACTTAGTAGTCTAAACCTATAGATATCAATGAAGGAATTTAGTGTTTTGGGAGGTAAATTTGAGGCCTCAAACAACCTCTTTCCACTTATGTTTTTTCCTCCATTCTTGGCATATCTCTTTTCCATACTAGAGGAAATAAGGTTTACCAATCTAGATGTTTTGGAACACTTTGTAGCATGTTGTAGTAGATCCACCAAAAAAACCCTAGAGCTTTGTTTTCACATTTTAGGGAAAGTTTCCCTAAACTCAATCATCATCTTAAAACATGATTTACACACTTATTTTTTCCATTTTGACACTTTATATGGGTATGTCATGGCTTTTTTATCATACTGAGACCTTAAGGAGGTGTCAAGTTGTTTCAACTTCTCCATACAAACATCTTAGCCCCCTACTTAGCCACCTATAGGTGGATATTTTGATGCATAGAAAATGAGTTGAATATGAGAAGTATGAAAGATATCCATGAATATAAACTTTATATTCTCTCATAAAAAATGCCAATTAATTTTTATAAATCTTAGGAGATTAGAACCCATATCAGGCTTTCCACCTCTCAACATGACATCAACAAAACTTCTATAGGTGTGCATTGGGCTGAATGTGGATAATGAGCATGAAATGCAATAATGGCATAGAGGAAAAGCCTCACAGATAACTCAAACTCATTTCCAACCTCTCAAATACATGATTGAAATCAATTTCATATTGAGACAAGATCCAAACATTCCTTTCAATGTGAAAACCACTTGCATACATATGAAATAGAATAGGCAAGGTGCTTAATGACTGGTTCAACATGGTGAATGAGCTTGTGACCACACTTTCACATTTTATAAACATATAAATTAACTTTATTCAAATATTTATGGATTTTTAATTTGATACACCATGATTAAAACTCCATGAACAATATGGAAAAGCTCATACATGTGACTGTCAGTGAAAATGAGTAAAAATTGATTGTGAGGAATAGTAAGGCTAAAAATTATTCCAAAATGTGATATGGTGAAACCAAAAATGGAATGAGGTGAAATATATGGCCTTGAGACCTATGAGACACCATATGACAACTACATGAGACCTCTATAGGAAACCAACTTTTTGCAAACAAGAACTTTGATGGAGACTACACATGATGGCATCTTTCTTTTAACATGGACTAACTTGCCTATTAAAACACAATGAAACATGAAAATAAGTATGTATACCATATAATAAGGTATCCAAAATCATATATAGTCAAAATCACCAACTGGTTCATATGTATTTGACCAAAATGGAAAAAAAACCTATAGGGTACATGAAATAGCTAGCAAAAAAGTATAGTCAACTTTAAAAGGATGATTCATAAAGAAAAATTGATAAATAATTGAAATATTTCTATGGAAATGAATTTACATAAGTTTAATATCATATCCAAAAATCATTTTCCTTAAAACCTCTTGAGTTATCCATACTAAGCACAAACCTGAAGGTCAATTTTGTATGTCTTAGAAATCAAAAAAAGAGTAGAATAGTTTTGGATTAAAAAATAGAACTTATAAAGCATGTAAATCATTGAGATTAGTCTGAGTAAGATGAAAATATATTACATCACCTTCTCCCATGTGTAAAACTTCCCCATGAATTGTACAAGTGCAAATACTCCCCTTTTTAGTTGGTTTATTGATTTTTAGTTATACAACCTACAAAATTTTGATGTAACCAAAATCCCTAATAGGTAAATTGACCTATTTGACACTTTAAAGGAAAAAAGGACACTTAATCACCTTGTTAACTATGCCACTTACATTTATGACCCTTAAAGCCCACTAAATGACCCAAAATGATAATTTGACTAATATGACTAAGACCAAGGCTAAGATGACATTAAATGACATAAAATAAAATATAATACACCTAATGAAAATATATTATATACCTTATAAAAGTCATGTTTTTACCTATAGGGGTCCTAATTTGACCTAAAAGTCAAATTTGGTCAACAAATACATTGATTAGTTAGTACCTTGAATTAGGCCTCTCCATCACATCCCTTAGGTTTTGATCACTTGGTGAACCTCTACATGAAATATTGATGCATGAGATACTTTAGAGTCTAGTCATTTTTTTTATCTCATTAGTGTTTTAAAAGTCTCAAGTAAGAGTGGATGAGCAATCATTTTAGGTGCATCACCAACATTAGCTTAGATTTCCCCTTTCAATTATCCTTCTCTCCCTTTTCCCAATAATTAGTAGGTCTTAGTGTAAATGAGATAAATGATGCATAAGAGGATCTAGCCTCATTAAAAATCCTATAGGTCCAACCCCACCATAGGTGACCCATAACTTGCAGTTGTTCCCATGTTAGACTAAATTCAGGTTGAGGACCTAAATAAACCTTTACTCATATAGGGTAAAATCTACATCTACAATAGTTATATCATGCTAGGTGGGACCAAAGATCTAAAAGAGTGGAAATATTATTGGTGTGTCTTTCCTCTAATTAGCTTTTGGAATCAAGTAAGTTAGCACCAATGGTAACTCTGAATCAAAGCTTCTAGTTGTAATCAACCCAAGTATGTCTCGTTGAATATTTTAATCATTTATTGCATCTCTTTTGACATATGAGGTTGACATGAATAGCTATGGTGAATACCCCTATCATTCACCTCCTTATTAGTACTTTCAATATGATCCTCATAATCCATATGAACCTAACCAGCCTTATCAAGAGTTTTATTAAAAATATGATGAAAATTATCAATTTTTTCATGATCCTTATTATCAAGAGCATGGTTCTTACCTTCCTCATGAACCATATCAACCCTGCCATGATCTCTATTAGACTTACGATGAGCATATCCAACCCTATGTAGATCCTTACTAGTAGTATGGTGACTCATACCAATCCTATAATGATCCTCTTGATCATTCATGGTAGTAACATGAAATTATTGAATAGCCTACTCATAACCTAAGCCATTCTATATACATCCTTAAAAAATATCTATTATACAAGGAGAAGAATATGATAAACATTAACACATTGAAGGGGTATGAGTAAGAGATCTTAAAACATGTCATTAAAGGAATTAAGACTTTAGTTCAATAGGCAAAATAAAGTTATATGTCCTTCATTATGGAAGGTTATCCTAAAAATAGTAGTGACATTATTGACATAGGTGGACTTATCTCCAAGGTTAAGGAGAAGTTGGTAGCTCATAAAGAACATTAAACACCCCATCACCCATCTTGTCTTCCCTCATTCACCCCATGTCAACCTCATGTTGAGATCCCCATAACCACTCATAATACCTCACCACATGAGTTTAAAATCCATTATATTTACCATCAACTCCCCTCAACCTTCCCCTCATGGAAATCTATCCAAGGGAGAGTCCAAGAGGAAAAATAAGTTTGTGTTGAAAGAGCCAACCATCATGAGTGATTGAGGTCTAATTTTGAAGCCTTCCTTACTAGGTAAATTAAATATATAGATAAACATTTATACCAAACATTATTAGTTTCAAAGGCAACATCACCTCAACTATACATACCTCCTTTCATTCCTCAATCCATTATGCACACTATGCAAGAAAACCATGAGCCCAAGTTTCTATCAGAGAGTCAAGTCATGCAGTTAAGCAAAGATAAATTCATTCAATACCCACCCCTCCCTCATCAAGAATATAAGTTATTTCCATATTTGAAATACATCTAGAGTAGTATACAAAATAAGGAGGAAGATATGACTATTGAAGATAAGTAGTTGGACCAAGGAGGTGTCACATATATATGATCTTTCTTGGAGTCATCCCAAGAATATCCTATTCCACTCCTTAAATAAGTAAGTAGTGAACTCCATGTTGAACTCATAATTGATGATGATAAAATATCAAATTTAGTAGGGGAGCTCATAATTTTGATACCAATTGGTAAGGGTGAGCATGTTATAGTCTTTCAAGATGCAAGGATAGATTAATTAAAAGAGGAAGATGAGATAGAGGCTGAGATACAAGTACAAGAACAAGTACATCAAGAGGAATCTACTCTAATAAAATTTCCTAGTTTCATGGCTTCCTCCCCTAAAGAGTAGTCTATGGAGGTACCAAGTTTCACACCAATTTTTTTATGCCTTAAGATCCATCCATACTATAAAATCCTACACCTATTTCATTTAAAGTCCCAAGCTTCCTACCTCCCCAATAGATAGTTGTCTCTTTGCTTACTCCACCTACCATTATTCATATAACCCATCCATCTCAAACTTGGAAACCTTCATGGGATATGCACTCAAATTATGTGATGCCTAAGAATTTGTTACGAAGATCTTAGTATGCCTAGTCCATCCAATCAAGTAAAGAAGGTAGAAGAGGTCAAGCAATTCAAAGTTCCAAGCTTCATGAGCTTCCTATATGAAGGGGTTACCCAAAAAATACAAGTTACATCATAAGTGGAGATGTCTTGCATTTCTACCTTCAATTAAGAGGAATCAGAGCTACCATCTTATGTTGAGAATGAAGAATTTGAAGCTATCAACTCTTTAGATGAGCTATTATCTTATGTAGAGATCAAGAAATGGATATAATACCTAATCAAATCGATGAATTTATGGGGAAAATTGAGGTCACCAATCAGATAAAAGGCCAATTAGAAGAATTTTTTGAAGCTTTGGGGGAAATATATAATCTTTTCTAGGAGGATTATGGTCTGATTATAGCTAAAGAGAGCAAAATTTGTCAAGAAAATCAAAGATCATGGAATGGGTAGTTCTTCAATACTACCACATCAAGAGTTCATTGTAGACATAGACCTACTTAAGATATTTAGAATGGGATACAAAATCATTTTTGGGCCTATAGATATGGTTATGCTTCAAATAGGTAATATAAGTCTAATTGGTGCTCAACCTAGTCAACTAGATTATGAAGGAATAGAGCTTGAATCCAAACTAGGGGCTACTAGTAAGATTGCCATTATAAAAAAGTGTCCTTTGAGACAATAATTTCAGTTGGAAATTAGTAAAGAGGAAGAGCCACTAAGTTAGTATGTTTACATTAGATTTTATTTTTCCCTTACCATTCCACATATTAGTGTGCCAAAGGAGTTGGCAAATAAAATATTTGCTTCCTCAACCACTAGGCTTGCAAGGGAACATGTGATATGTCATTCTCTAGGTGAGTCTATGAATTTTCATTTTGATCCAGGTGGATCATGTTTTGTCCTAGTTAGTTAGGTTCCTTATACATAATTAGTTGTTTGTTTTTCTCCAAGTGATGTTCTAGCACATTAGCTTAGTGGTCCTTACTTTCTTAGTTTTGTTCCCCTTTTGTTTTATGTTCCCCCTAAATAAGTGCTTTAGGCACTTTGTGTTTTTTTCTCCCTGTTTGTTTCAAGAGAGGTTATTTAGAGGGGTAGTCAGTTTTAGATTTAGATCAAATTATTGAATCAAAGAGGAGACTCCATGCCCAATGGACTAGTCAAGATAAATGGTTTGGGTTCTCAAGCATAGTAAGCATTATTCCTAGTTGAGTTTCCAAAGATGTTGGCCATTTTTGACCCACATACCAAGATTTTTATTATATTTAATGGATGAGTAAAGTTCCTATTTGAGTGAATGATCAAACAACATATACAAGCTTTGAAAATCTAGATCATCACTAGGACATCATATAGAAATGAATGAGTTAGCCATTTTATTCATTTTATAAATGTCCTTAGAAATCCTCTTAGATTCAAATAATTGCATGGGCAAGAATTATTTCATGCCTAGATCATGGTCTTCAAATTTCATGTCTTAATGAGCTTGTTATCACAAGATATAAGCTTATAAAGCTAAACCTACCAAATGAAATGGGCATGTGGACATTAAGTTCAAGCCTCATAAAATAATAATTAGAATTCAAATGATCAAGATAAATGGTTGTCATTTAATCATATTGAAGATCTAATGATGAGTGTTGATATGATAGATGTCAGTGGGTTCCAAAATATAACATGTGTTCAATTATACCATCGAGATCAATGGTGAGCAGTAAGTCAAAAGTTTAACATAAGTGAGAAGTTGACAAGTGGAAAGATCTCAGTTATCTTGACAAAGATCTAATAGTGAGCATCAATTGATAGATTCCAGTGGGTCTAAGAAGATCAATAGTACATGTTCATTCATACCTAGAGATCTAATGGTGAACATTGAGTCAATAAGTCAATGGATCTCAAATCCAAATGAGAAACTACCAAGTGTCAAAAGTGTGTTAACCTATTAGAAGATCAATGCTACATGTTTAATCATACTAAAGCATATCTATGGTGTATGAGAGTTCAAATAGTCAATAATATCTTGCAGAATAAATAAAGAAGTGATAGTTGGCACAATATAGAGGGTCTACATCAAGATCAATGGCCAATAATAAAGGTCAAAGGTGTATAATTTTAAAATCCTAGATTAAGATCAATGGTTTATATCAAAGGTCAAAGATTATGAGACTTTGACTAGAGGTCAAAACATGATCCAAACTAAACCAGAGTAGATTTTTGAGGATCAAATGTCACCATTAAAGCTCCATATAGGTAGAATCAGTCTTTTAGTACCTAATATAGTGATCAAATATGGAGTTATGATGCCATTTAAGCTCAATATGAACCTTTAGTTTAAATATTTTTAACATATAGGATCCATATTTTGGGGTTGTAGTATGGTTTCACGATGATGATCTTTGTTTTTTAAATAAGACCAATGTATATGCTAATTTCTCATCTTCCATAGGGTCTAGAGGTAGGATAGGTCTATTTTAGACCTAACATCGAGATCAATAAGGAAGTTATGTGATATATAGGTTTTAATTGATATAATAGCTATAAGAAAACCAATAAAGGAGATTGGTTTTCAATCTATAGAAGATATTTATGCTTAGATATTGAAATGGGGTAGATATGTGATTAATGAAATAATGTCTCATATTTTGATATGATCATAGCTCTAATAAATAACTTCTTAAAGTAGACATGGTGATGGCTTTGTCAAGCCTGAGGATATGAGGACTTTATCCTTACAATATGAAGCAAGTGGAGATGGCATAGAGGATCAAAATAAAGGGAGTTGATGGTTGGAGAAGCATTTAGGGTATTAATTTTGTTCAGATCTTAAATATATTTTTCCAACAAATTTAGTCATGACTCATCATGAAAAATAGACTCTTGTCCTCTAGTGGATCTCTTACCCAATGAGAAAGCTTGAAGATTATTGGAACAAATAGAGGTTAGATTTTTAACAAAGGATTAGTCTTAATTGGAGGACAACATGCATATAGAAAGAATCAATGAACTACCAACACATTTATTGATCATTAATTACTCCTTCTCCATTCTCCCATGTATGTTCCCCATCTCTCTCATTCCAATTCTACTATATATATATATATATATATATATATATATATATATATATATATATATATATATATATATATATATAGGTTTCTAATCCTTAAAATAGATCCCTCTCTTGGGCATGACTAAACTCTACCAAAATTGAGCGTTGTAACCTTTTGAGATGAATAAATTTTTACATTTCATTATTCTAGTATAGTGTGTTCATGTTAGTTTGATTTTCATATGTGGTAGAAATATCTCCCTTGTCAAGTCTTAATCTCACCTAGATACTAGTTATCTTATTATACAGGTCATGGTTAGTGTTTAATGTCATTTTATTGAAGCTATCATGTGGATACATTGACTAGTTAGTGCCTTGAATTAGGCCTCTCCATCACTTCCTTTAGGTTTTGATCACTTGGTGAACTTTTGCATGAATTACTGATGCATGAGAGACTTTAGAGTTATAGATATAGTCATTTTTTCTATCTCATTAGTGTTTTAAAAGGCTCAAGTAAGAGTGAATGACCAATCATTTTAGGTGCATCACTAAAATTAGCTTAGATTTCCCCTTTTAGTTATCCTTATATCCCTTTTCCTAGAAATTAGTAAGTCTTAGTGTAAATGAGCTAAATGATGCATCAGAGGAGCTATCCTCATTAAAAATCCTAGAGGTCCAACCCCACCATAGGTGACACATAGCTTGGGGATTTTCCCATGTTGGACTAGATTTGGACAGAGGGCTTGAATAGACCTTTGTTTAGCTAGGGTGAAATCTATATATACAATAGTTATATCTACCTAGACATGTTACTTATATATGCTACATGGTTACATTTACATATTATAAAATTGTATTATCCTTTTGAGGTGAGGTAACCACTAGTTCCTATATTTTTCTCACCTTGAAGGGGTGGTATTAATGGGGGATGTCATAGAGGCATGTTCTCCACACTTAGAAAAAAATTTAGATTTGGTTGAGGAATGATTTGGAAGAATGTTATACACTCTCATTTAATATATGGTACTCATATCAATTTTCAAATTTAGTGGGGGTATGTCATATAAACATGGCTTCCACACATTCATAATTCTTACGTTCAATGGGATCATGCTTTTAAATCATGTTTTCCACACCTATTTAGTATTCAACATCTCCAAATTATAGTGGGGGCATGTTTTTAAAACATGTTCTCCACATTGGTAATTATATCATTTTTTATATTTTTGCATATATAGCGAGGGAATTATTTGGAAGCATCTCCTCCACACTTACATAGTTTTCTAAATTGGCCAAAATAAACAATTATATGATTCAGATCCATAGTTATGGAAAAATTATATATATTGGTACTATTTTAATACACAATTTCAACATGAGACATATATAAGGTGCATATGTTAAGAAATTTGTGCCTAATATTATAAAATCCAAATCAATTTCAGATTCCAAAGTTCTTTTTTGGATTGTTACTACATCATATACTTTTTCATATCAATACCCCACTAGATTTTATGGACTTTATTGAGACATTTTATTATATTAGTTGGTTCAATTTTTAGTATGGTTGAGGTGATAAAATCACTCATTATTTCCAATTTTTCAAGTTGGACTTGATTATATATATAACCTCACCATTTTATAAGTATCATTGGGTTAGATGGTTGAGTTAATCTCAACTACTAGTGATAAGTCACTTTTGATCCAAAGTTGAGGGCATGTGCCTTTTAATCTCTCTTTGAGAAAAATTGAGGGCATGTTACTTCTAATATATCTACCTATCTCTTTGGATATATGCACTCTCAATGTTTATTTATATTTATCCTAATCTCAATTTTAGATCCTTATAATGATACACTTTTTTAAAACAACTTCCCAATAAAAGAGGTTACATCGACACACATGTGTACCCATAAACATTGATCTTTCAATTTTAATATATTTCAATTAATTTAAAATTACAAATTATATGCACTAATCATACATTGTAGCATGTTCTTGGTTGTAGGTTAGTCACTGACAAAACACACAAATTGGGCACATGTAAAGATAAGGTGTGCGTACACACCCAAGTATGCATTCCTTTCTTTTAAACTATTAATTTCATTCCTAGATTAAAGGGGTAGGGAAAATTTGGATGATATTTAAGGATTATATATCATCTCAATATTTCATACTTGGAAAACTCAAACCTTTTATGAGATGCACTATGCATTTTTGGACCTTTACCACTTCCACAAGTCTTGCATCTACTCTACCTTTTTTCCCTTGGCCCATATCTCTTAGTTTGACTAGTCTTATGTTGATACCCAAGCCTTATATCTTGACTAGAATGCTTAAAATGTACTTATCTTTCATAATTTCATTTTTTGAGCCTATACCTACTTTCTTTCTCCTTAGATAGTAATGTTTGGTACAAACACTAGTGTCAACATTAATGTCCTAACTCAACATAAATGTCTAATGCCCTAAAGTCATCTAATTAACAAATAAAACCTATATTAATGGTTAGATGAAGTGTTTTAATGTGATTTATCACTCTAAGGGATTGGTATAAATACAAGATCAAGCCTCATTCATTCCTCAACTAGCTACACCTAGCAAAAATACCAAAAAGACCAAGTCAACTTATCAAAATCACTCTATCAGCATTCAATTGATCAAAAACTCCCTATTTCCACACTATTCATATATACAACACATCTACATGTATAAATTACTAAAGGAGCAACCCAAGATCCCAATTTTCCAAGTTATAAGCTAGGTCACTATTGTACTTGCTTTCCACATATTGCATGATTCACACACAAGCCAACATGAAGTGGAAAACTAAATGAGTTCGAGGCTTTATTTTAAAGTATTGTTTATGTAGTCAAATCCCTCTAATAATGGGGTCTTTGGGGTTATCTCAACACCATATGCCCACTAACCCATTTTATCCCAAAGTCACTATGAAGATGGATAACTAGGGTTTTTACCTTTCAAAAGGAGCGATAGTCCATGACCAAGATTTGAATGCACTGGAGTAAAAGTGAATAAAAACCTAAAAGTATCCAAGTGGTCACATCCTTTTATAGCAAGTGTTCTATATAGGTCACTTATGTTGAACCCACATAATAGAATTAATACAACCATCCCAAGATGATGTTAGTTTACAAAGCTTTACAAGTGTTAGATACATTATCTGATGACTATTCTAGAACTATATTCCAGCCTTCTTCCTACTTATTCCATATCCATTACTACATTAGCATTATAAAAAAACTAAGTATATTAGTTATTTGTCTTTATATACAAAACTTAGTTGTAATTTCCATATTTAGACTTTCTCAACATGATAAATTTAGTGTATATTTATATCTAAGTTTAACACCCAATTGGCCTACATTAGATTTAATTATTAGCATTGTGTCATTTCATCTATATATACCCCTTTAATCAAATCTGGGGCTAACAATATGATCACTTAGATTGATTTTAGGGTTAAATAGAGTGATATTCCACTCTCCTAGAGCCTTAGGGAATTAAATAATGTATTGTTTAGTATTCTAATAGGTAATCATTTCTCAAAGGAACTTTCTCAATAGGGAAACAATCCCACATGTGAAATATTGAGTATTCCCACTCTATCCATTAACAATGAACTCATAAGCTATCAAGGACCTAAAAACCATGGAATCCACTTATTTTCCTTATCTTTATTTGGATATACACCACCTAAAAACACATTGAAACAACTTAGATCAATCCTTTAGCCTTTTAAAAAATTCAAGAATAATTTTAAAACTCTTATGTGGTGAAATCACTGCTCCATGTAGGTAATGATTACATAATTTCCATAGAATTTTGTAAAACTACCAAACTTTTAAAACTAGTGGTTTCTCAGCCATCATTATAATTGAATAACTATCACACATGGATGAAAAATTCACAACCATTATGATAATTATATAACCATCAAGGAGGAAGTGTAATTGACAGTCTATGAAGATTGAAGGTTCCATTCACCATGCCCTCCTACCCCAAAAAACCCATTAAAATGTCAAAATTTCATATAACATGATAAAAATTAGACATTTTCCTAACATATATGCTAAAAAAATCCCCACATGCTAAAAAATAAAAAACTATTTCCCTTAACATGTTTTTTCAAATGAATTTCCAGCTAAGGATATGACATTAGATTTGAGATAGCTTAATCACGCTTGCATGCTACTCATTGCCATTAGTTTTCCAACCATCCTCTCATATCCATATATTATTTGAATAATCTCTCACATGATTCCATCATAGGTATCTAAGAGCTCAAAATACTAAAAAATCATAATGTATAAATGATTTCTAAATTGGGAAAGTGTTTTCATTAGAACAAGCTAAGTATATTAGTTATTTGTCATTTATATACATAACTTTGTTGTAATTTCCATATTTAGACTTTATCAATATAATAAATTTAGTGTATTATTATATCTAAGTTTAACACCCAATTGGCCTACATTAGATTTAATTATTAGCCTTGTGCCATTTCATTTATATATACCCCTTTAATCAAATCTAGGGATAATAATATGATCACCTAGATTGATTTTAGGGTTTAATAGAGTGATATTACACTCTCCTTGAGCCTTAGGGAATTAAAAAGTGTATTGTTTAGCATCTCAATAGGTAATCATTTCTCAAAGGAACTTTCTTAATAGGGAAACAATCCCACATGTGAAATATTGAGTATTCCCACTCTATCCATTAACAATGAACTCATAAGCTATCAAGGACCTTAAAACCATGGAAGCCACTCCTTTTCCTTATGTCTATTTGGATATACACCCCCTAAAAACACATTAAAACAACTTATATAAATCCTTTATCCTTTTAAAAACTTCAATAATAATTTTAAAACTCTTATGTGGTGAAATCATTGCTCCATGTAGGTAATGATTACATAATCACCATAGAAGTTTGTAAAACTACTAGAATTTTAAAACCAGTGGTTTCTCAACCATCATTACAATTGAATAACTATCACACATGGAATAAAAATTCACAATCATTATGATAATTAGATAACCATCAAAGAGGAAGTGTAACTGACAGTCTGTGAAGATTAGAGGTTCCATTCACCATGCCCTCCTACCCAAAAAAACCCATTAAAATGTCAAAATTTCATATAACATGATAAAAATTAGACATTTTACTAACATATACACTACAAAAATCCCCAAATGTAAAAAAATAAAATAAAAAGTATTACCCTTAACATGTTTTTTTCAAATGAATTTATAGCTTAAGGATACGACATTAAATTTGAGATAACTTAATCATGCTTGTATGCTACCCATTTCCATTAGTTTTCCCACCATCCTCTCATATCCATATATTATTTGAATACTCTCTCACATTATTCCATCATATATATCTAATAGATAAAAATACAAAAAAATCATAATATATAAATGATTTCTAAAGTTGGCAAGTGTTTTCCTATGTAGTTAAGTTTTTTAGTTGTTGTATTTCATAAATTTTCAATTTTTAACAATTTTATTTCAAAAACTATTTTTTTCACATATTATGATTTATTTCAAAGTTTTTTAGCCTTGAAATAAAATTTTATAGCTCAAACACTTGAAATTGTAGTTTCTTTTGTAATATTATTTCAAAACATGTCATTTTTCCATTTTACTCTTACAAGTTGACATCACCTCATGATACACTGAGCTCAATCCCATGATAGGATGGTTAATTTATTATTTTCACCCCCAATTAAATGGTAAGTATTTTTTTCAATGTTTTGATCAGTCAACATATTTTTCATTTTTGTTTTATAATTACATTTGATTCCTATTTCTTACTTATATGTCATAAGAGCATCTCAATTGACTTTAATTCACTACACAAGTAAGGCGAGTTTTTTAAACCTCATTTTAATTTTAGTGCACTACTAGTCAAGAAAAAAACCCTCACCAAAATCATGATGAGGATTCTTCTAAAGGGGGAAATATGTATGCACCCAAATTTTGCATGGTGCAACATTTCCAAAATCAGATGATGATGCAAGGATATCCATAATTAAAACATGCTTAGACCTAGTCCTCTACCTTATATATTATATTTTAAACCTTTTATAACCCTTATAAACTTCAAAAAAATCATTTTGAGGTCTTTTGCCTTCAAATTTTAAATCTTTCATGGCATGGCAAAACTAATGCAATAATTGTGTAACCACCACCTACGTAGAGCAGTGGTTTCACCACTGTATAATTATTTTTAAATATGATTCCCATGACATGAATTTTGACATGTTTTACATTATTTTTATCATTTTTAATAATTTTATATTACAATCCCCTTCCTAATTATCATAGTACACCCTTAATCATGTTCAATCCAGGTTAAACTACCTTCAAGTTAACTATAGAAATCTCCTAGTCAAGCTTTAGTTAACTCCCACATGCACACTCCTCTTCTTAATTACAAGTGAATTATTTTTATTGAATTTTATATTTGAAATTTTTTTTATATATTGGATTATATATGGTTTATATAGTTACATTATTACTTTTGTTGATTTTGAATAACTCATTCCAAGTTTTACATTAATCTTCCAGTCACCCATACAAGTTGGAGAAAGATACACATGAGCTTGAAACTAATACTTTGAAATTCATGAGAAAATAACCACCATTCATTTTTATCTTCCTTTAGATTGTTATTTTTATTTTCTCCTCTTTGTCTTTCCTTTGATTGGAGAGTTCATAGGTTACTCATTGATCAATATACATAGAGCTAACTACCTAAGGATCAAATAATTATACCAAATTATTATTCTCCATCTGATTTCTACTTTGATTAGGATAGAGGATTTATTTTATTATTTATTATTTTTAATTATATTATATTTAATGTTTTATTAGATTAGTTTGAATTCAAAAATATTCATTCAAATAAAAACTTCAAAAATAAATTCTCTCTCCCTTATCACTTTACATTTAAAATTTATTTAATAATTCTAGTTACATCTATAGATTGTATATATAAAGTAAAAGTGGCTTGCATATTTGATCAAAGGTACGTAGGAAACATTTTCCTTTATCTAGAACCAACAACAAATTAGAAAACCCCAAAAAGAGAACTTGCATTTAGAATTGTTTTAATTTATTGCATGCTAATAAAATTCATTAAATTTTATAGATAATAATAAAAAACAATATTAATTCAACTACATACAACACTTAGTTTCACTTAAATTTCATAAACAATATAAAACCAAAAAACTTGCATTTATCTTTTGTCATAACCCAATTTTTGGAACCATTTAAATGTTGTTGACTACTTTTTAGTTGGCATTAACATGACATAATATATGTTGTTTTGATAACTATGATTTTTAGATCATGGAAATTATCTATATGCTCTAATTATTTAGATGATTATGTCATTATTATTATTATAATGTTTTGAACATAATTACTATTTAGTTATGAAAATTTAATGTTATAAATGGTTCAAATGTTGTGGATGTCTTATTTTGATGATTACATGAATTAAAATGAGTTAAGTTTGATAAATGGATTCCAATTGATAGGATTGTGCATGTGGAAATTTTGTTACATTCTAACAATAAGAGTTGAAATACTTGAGTTTCTAAATTTAACCACTATTTTGTGAGTATGTTTTTTAACTATTGAGTGCACTTTGTTCATTTTACTCTTGCTCCATTTTCAAATGTTCAAGTGTCATTTTATTACCTATTACCTTGATTTTATAATTTATTAGACTTATTTAATATTATTGTTTCTTAATATGGAATCACATTAGATTATCATATTCAAGTTGAGATTCTAGTTTGAACTAGGTTCTAACATGGATTCATGAGAAGGAAGGGATGATGATCTAACCTAAACTTGTGAAAGTGTCACTTTATGAAATACATGTGCATGTTTGGCTATTATTCTATTATCTTAATCTATCCTTTGTCATCATTTATATTATCTTTATCTTATTATGAATTTCCACATTTTTGAAATGGTAGTGATTACCACTTTATATAGGATTTTGTGTTTCCTTGTTAATTTTTTAGTTTGGTATTTGTTTAGTCTTAGTCAAAATTTACTTAATCCATCAACTTACATTATTTTATTATCATTAATATTGATAGTTATTGAATTTAATCAAATACCATCATATGCATGGCATAGCATGGAAATGATATGATGAAAATTTGACTTAGAGTTTTGCATTTGTTTGTACTTTCTTTGAAGTGTTTGTTGTAACTCCTTATTTGGAAAATTAGTTTTCCTTGTGGTTTGTGTGAGCTCAACATGAGACTTAACTATCAATTATAGTATTTTTGGATATTTTTTCCACTATAAGTATCTTAGATTTGATGGATTTTTTGGTTATGTCAAGGTGGAGATTATTAGTAGATAGACTACAGTTCTACTAGAAAAAATAGGGGACATGGGGGAGCAAGAAGTTAATGCCTCCATCTTGTTTAACCCTGAATCAAAATATTACATTTTTTGAAGACTTTTAAGGGTTTAAACTGATCAATTTTCCATGGGAGAGATGTGTGGTTTGAAAAAAATAGAAAACAAATAAAAAGACTCTCTTGCACTGAAAAATGAGATGAAAACAAACTATAAATAATTATTTGAGTATTATTTTTTGGGTTTTGTTTTACTTATTTTATTTGGATAAAAAATTGAATTTTAATAAATGTGAATGAAAATAACCTTGGTTATATTGGATATATGAGTTGATATTTTGTGATATAGTCCCATGCACATTTCTTGAAGTGTTATTTGCATTTTATAGTGTGGGGTTTGTTTTGAACTATTTCCTTATGTCTTGTATTTTTGGATTTTTTAGAAGTGGTTTGAACCTTATTTTCTTGATGTGAGAAGTGAATTATAGGTGTTTTTGGCATGATTAATTCATGACATGACTATGAATACTTGTATTCAAGGCTTAAATACTAAGGGTTGATATTGAGAATGTTTGGTGTTTTTGTGATTTTTTATTGCTAGGTTTGTTTGAGTGATTATGTTATATTAGAAACTTTGCGGTATATGTACACCACCTTATAAGATAAGATCCACCATAAATATAATGGATGGTATGGATAAGATCACCAATTTGGGGCTCACAAGGATGGTTTTCAGTGTTTTACGAATCTACAAGTTCATTACATTTAGTTGTGTATGGATTTTGAGATGCATATCAGTTCATGAAACCATGTTAGAATAGACTTATTAGAAGTCAAGATTTTATTATACATAATATATTATTCACTATTTTATTTATCTTTATTTTATATTTTATTCTATCATAGAGATGATGTGATAAATTATGTTTATTCATTAATTGCAATTATGTAATGAGGATTCATTAAATATCTAGAATCTTTCCATGGTTGTATATTCATTTTGAATGGAATTCCTACTCAACTTTAGGATGACTATGTAATTTTGACTGAGTCTTGATTTTGGTATTTTTACTAGTTGTAATCATTTTGGGAAGATATAATGATTATGGTCACTTGATTGAAATAATCAAGATTCTATTTGTTCCTTTGTAAATGTAATAAGTAAATATATGGAATATGTTTTATGTTTGATTGTGAGTTATTGTTATGAATCATCAAATTCTTTTCATTATAATATGATTCTATAGTGTTTATAATATGGGTCTTATATTCTTGAAACAAATCCTTGATATTCTACTTAATCAAATATTATAAATTTGTTATGGAAAAGAGGTTGACGGTGCTTAAGGTAAATCTTTATATATGTTATTATTTGGTTTTCATAATGACTAAGAAGTCATATTTTTAAAAGTCATTTAGTAATTAAATTTATATGAGGATGTATATATGGTTATGTTTTATTTGTATCACTTAAATAAAGTTGTGTTTGATTGAGTGGTGTTATGTTGAGTTCCTTATTTTTCCATCATTACCACTTGATTATGCATAGCATAGATTGTTTGGGTTATTTTTATGTCATCATAATTAGTTTATAGCATTTGATGTGAACTAAGGAATTATATGTGGCAAAGTGTATATTTTATATGAAATCTTAAAATTTTTAATGATATTACTAAGATTTAATAAGCTTTATTTGACACTCTTCTTAAAAAATAAACAAAGAAATAATTCCTAACTAGTTTTGAATGCATGTTGCATATAGGGGTAAATAGAATTATTATTTTTGTTGTGTTTATCATTTTGGTACTTTTATTTTGAGGAATAAGTAATCAAAAACTTATATTCTTTGAATTAAAATATAATTATTATTGTTAAGTATTTTTTCATTGGTAGTGGGAGTGTTAGTGGTTTAATGTTTTTTTTTCATTTAAACATTTTGACTAATGGAAAATGCATGTTAATACCATGTGTTCCTTATGAAGTAGGTTTGGAAGAAGTTATTGGATTTATTAATGTACTCATCTTTGAAAGAGTATTTAGGTTGATTTATGATTATTTGTTTATTTGACTGTGATCATGCCTTTGCATTCTTGGTAAGATTAAAATAAAATAGTGTTTGAGTGACTCTACAATGGTAAATGGGGTTATGAATTTTTTTATTAAAATAACTCATTGTTGTCATAAATTGTTATGGTGTGTTGTTTCTTAATTTTTTTTGTTAATTTGGGAACTCTTTGATGATGCAGTGGTAGTAATGTAAAATAATGTTCTCCAAAATTTTTGTTTAATAAGCATGGTTATTGTTGTTAGTTGAATTTATTATACATTCCTTATGTATTTTTGAAGTTCCACACTTTAGAGGTAGTTATGGCTTATGAAGTTTTATATACGGATCATGTTTTTTCTTTTTTTGTAAATAATATCTTACTTTTGGGTGTATAATATAGTTTATTCAATGCATGCATTACAATTAATATAATGCGTGACTTAAATAATTACATGATGAAAAGTGGCTCATTTTATTTTGCTAAAATTGCCACTATGACTTAAGGACAAGTGGACACAAGATATGAAATTGAGTTGTCTCACATTCATAATAAAGTTATTTACATGATTTATCTCATTGTACTAAAATTATGTGGGGTTAAAATAATTACATGCATTAGCTTTATTTCTAATTTCACAAAGCTTAAATTATTAGGGTTCTCATAAATGGATAATTTCTTAAAGGCAAGTTATAAATATTGCCCTAAATGTAATTTAATAAAATTGAGATGCACATTAATATGGGGTTAGTAAATGAATGTTATAATAAAGTTATTCTAGCGTGAATTGTCTTATAGTAAGGTTATATTGCTCTTGTTATTTATTGGAATAATAAATGTATGTTATTTGATGTTGTGACCTTAAGAACAACAAATAATATAAACTTGGTTAGGTAACATTGAGTGTTACTTTTTACATTTACTTACTTATGGTATGATTTGATTGCTAATGGATTTAATTCATTAAGATGTGTGATAATGAGTTAAAATTATCAAGAAGAGTAACTCTTATGTTATTGTATGTGTATAAAAATATGTAACTAAGTTGATGATCTTAAGTCATTGTGAAAGGTATGATTTATCTAGTTTTTAAAGTGAATAACACATGGATAAAGGTGTTACTCAATTAGCATAGAGTTAGATAATTCTTCATTTTAAATGATTTTTTCCATTTATAATAAGAAGAATCATTAGTATATATATTGAATATTATATGTTGCTATTGAAATAAATTATGACTAATATATGAATGATGTTGTGACAAAATGATTTAACTATTTAATTTATACAATTGTATTGAGTTATGTGGACTATATGTTGGATTGGAGAATATATATAAATAAAAGGCATCACATTTTTAGTATATTTTATTAGAATTATTTTAATAGTATAAAATGAATAAAGAGTAGAAGAGGGAACTATCATATTCTTTTACTTGTCATATGAGATACTTTCATAAAGTAAACTCACCTAAGGCTAAGTATCTTTAGTTGGTTTTATGGGGATGATGAACATGGAGGAGTATTTAGGTTGGAATTTATAAGGGTGCAATGGTACACTTATACATATATAAATATATAACCAATAAGTTATGGAACACTTATTTAAATGATCTAATCAAGAAGATTTAATCCTCAATGAGTTTTAAACTGTTACTAATTATTTTTATCTATTGTTATATAAACAAGTCTAAATTTTTAGAGAACCCTTTGGTACCATTAAGTAATAATAGTGTTTTATTTTACTATTTTCCTCTATCTTTAAAAAATGGGTTTTTACATTGTATTAGAGCATGGTTTATGCTCTGGGAACTTTAGAGAATTTAAAAAAAATATGTACCCTACTTTAATCTTTAAATTGTGACTCCTCAAGATGGATAAAACAAACTCTATAGGAAATACCGATTCCAATATTAACTAAGGTAATAATGACCCAAGAAGAGGTAGAGGTAGAGGTAGAAACAAATGTGGAGGCCATGGTCTTTCCAACTTGAATGATAATTTAGTTAAACCACCTCTTACTAATAATACTAATAGAAACAACACCATCCTTAATACTAATGTAACTAGGGATAGCCCAACTAACAAGCATGAAAAAGGTATTGAATGGGTTTTTGACAACCTTGAATTCTAAACAAGGTAATATCAAGATTCAGGAACATGATCTTAATAACCATGAGGGTGTTCCTCATGAAGGCTTGCCTGGGGTAGAAAATGATGAAGAGAAAGAGAAAGTACTCCAAGACTTGACCTTGTAAATGGTTGTCCCAATTGTAAAAGAGATTAAAAACTTCTTCCACCTACCTTTTTAGGTGAATAATTTGGTAATGTAGTTGTTGAATAATTTTGACCTTATAGTTTAAACCTTACCTGTCATGCTTTCATACCTTGTATGGTGTTTTACATGCCTTGTGATGTGCTCATTTTGGTCTTATTTAAAACCTTATTAGCATTATGTAAGGTTTCATTGTATGTATTAGGGGTTGCTTGAGACATCATTAAATGGTGTTTTAGGTTTTTAATGAGTTGTCATTGGGTGAGAGGAAGGGTCTAAATTTTCTTATGAAGCCTAAAAATTGGCCTATATCTTGTTTGATAAAATTAAGGTAGTTTTGGAAAGTTTAAGGTTTTTGGAGATGTTAAGGTTTGATTTTATCCTAGGTCCTCAACTCTTCAAACCAAATATTATGGTCACATGCATGAATTATTTCTAAATGATGCCTAGGACAATTTGGAAGCCTTTGTAGAAGGATTTATTTAGTCAAATGGATTCATCAAAACATGGTTAGGTCTCTCTAAGCTCAAAAGTCATAAATTATCAATTTTAAGGGGTTTTTAATAGGTTTCAAGGAATGTTTGAAATTTTTAAAGCATTTATACTTATGTCATTATTATAAAATAATAATGCAACATGAAAATGATGGTGAGGCCCACAATAATGAAAAAATATTATTTATAATGCCAAAAAACACTTGTAAAAGCTCATAAAAATAGGTATCAACGTGGAAGAAGAGAGTTTTAAAACATGGGATAATGGTTCCAACCCTCTCAATGGTTTTCATATGTAAAATAGTGATCTAGAATCATTTATAGGGTTAGTTAATGCAAAAACTTGCTTATCTTCTCCATCACCCTTCTTGACAGCCTTAAGAAGCACATCAGTCTTCATTCAATATAGGAAGGAGACAGAGTGTACTATCCAATGATATTAAGGATAAAGATTAGTATCTATCCACTTTTAATCCATGTAAATATTTAATTCATTTAGGCCTTTGATTTATGAATCATTTTTAAGAAGATAAGCTTCTCTTAAACCCTTCTAAAACCCTACAGGGTCAGTTTTACTCTTGAAGTTACAGGTGTGAGCTTAATAATGACACTATAAAAATTTGAAATTATTTAGGGGATATTTTTAGATCACATTTAGAGGTTTTCATGGAGTCTCCAAGGTCAAACTTTCTCATACAGGGTCCATGTGCCAAGGAACAATTTGTAGTCATAAAGGGTAGGTTTATCATTATTAAGGATCAAGTGATTAGTTCTTTGTCCCTCCCAATTGGATATGAGATTCAAAAAATTTTCATCAACCCATATAAAGCCTTTGATTTATCATTAGAATACATTTAACATCTTCAAAGTGAAATAAGCCATCAAATAGAATTAGTATTGAGAGAGACTATCATGTTAAAGGTTTGTAAGCATGTTGCAAGTTTGGCAGAGATAAACCTTATCAAGTATGAGGTGTGTTTGTTTTACAATACCCTATGAGGATTTGTATCATCTAAAATTTAATTAAGGATCATGATTAAGAGGTTTTCCAATTTACAAATCTTGAGGTTAAGACCCATAAGTCCCTTTTGAGGAAAAATCAAAGAGAGTTTAGTAACCTACAGGTCTATAGACCTATAGGTCACTATTAGAACCAAATAACTACTCATGAAGGATGTACATGGATCTTGGATGCATAATCTAATGTCATATTTCTTATGCAAGCTCTAAATCATTTGAAGACCTAATTACCTAGACCCTCAACTCAAGTTACATCAAATAGACTATATAAGATGGGTTGGAAAACATATCTAAGAAGAGAAACATGGGACTATCAAGTGGATATCAAAGGTAATTTGAGACATTATAGACCTATAGGATATTTTGAAGTAATTGAGCATGTTTCATATAAGATCATCAATGAAGCAAATAGGTTCAAGGATGATTAACTACAGATAAATTATCGATAAAATGAAAGGGGACTAAATAATGAACATTAGGAAATGAAGAAAGAGATGATAAGAATCTTGAAAAACATGTTTTTATTAGGATATTAAACTAATAAGGTCAATTTAAACATAAAGAAGACCCTGATATGAAAATTGTAGATAGTGAGCCTGAGAGATCATTTTAGAAGGGATAAATCTCAATGACAAAGATGCATGGGGTTAGATGGTTTTGGGAGATATTTATAAGGTTACTATAATATGTATTGGGAACAATGGTAATTACTATAGGGATTCTAGATACATGAAGACCCCTAGTAGGGACTGTCACCTTTTAGACTAATTGAAACCCTCATAAGATGATCAAGAAGGTGCAAACTTTGATCAATAGTAAAATGAGATTGTGCATGAATAAAAATGGTTCTTAAAAATGGTAAAGGTATTTTCATGCTCAAATATTGTGAAATTAAGTTTTGGTCTATACCCCTAATCTGTATGAACATTTCTTAAGATCTTGGAACACTCTAAAGCCCTATTTCACACCATGAAGAAACTTGAGAGACCTAGTATTTTGGTTGGAACATGAAATAATTTTGGCATGGTAATTTATGGTGTTTAGGAGTGATTAAAATGTTCTTATAATATCATCTAGTGGTTATAGGAAGGAGGAAGAGGATTTGTCCTCTATAAACAATTATTAAGACTAAAATTTCTCCAAAACTCTCTAGAATGACTCGATAATTGATTTTTCATCTCCAGTGGATTATAATGGATTAAATTATCTGAAGAAGGACCATGATGATCTTAAAATGTATTTTTATCACATAATTAGATGATTTATTGGCACATGTGAGGTAAAAAAATTAATAAATGGCTTAAAAGATAGGTTATAAACCTAGTTGTGAGCATGTAGGCTTGTAAAAAGTCTTCAATTAAAGTGAGAAGTATCTATAAGCATGAGAAGAGGATTTATAATATTTTATAATAAATTTAAAGATTTATAAAAGTGATACATAGGATACTAAATCACTATACTAGATTAAGTTAGTGATGTTTTCATTAAATTTCACAATGAGACTTATTGTAAATTTGACAAAGAGTTAATTGAAGCCTGAGAACCTACCAGACAACATTATAAACATTGCATGATTATATTAAAGGTTATTATAGTCATAATAAAACATTAGTCACAACTTAAAATCATTTTTAATCCTAAAATGGAGAAGTATGATGATTCTTGTCTCAAGGAGATTGTGACTTCTATACATAGGTTTGTTTAGAGAATTGGGATTGAAGAATGAAGTGAGAAAGGAAATGGAGTATTTATAAACATATTTAGGGACACTTTTAACAAATTTTAAGGATATAAAAAATATAAATAACCTTATTTAAAGGGTCTTATTATAATTTTGTAGCTAAGAAACTAAATATGTACCTATAACCATGGTACTTTAGTGCAAATATGGAACTTTAGATGTAATGTGTACATGGTTATGTGAAAGGAGAGTTAGGGAGGATTTATGGAGGCACTCAAGATTAAAATAAGACCATATATAAGGTTAGGATGGTAACCTAATAAATTCTATTTTATAACCTATAGTCACATAGTCTAGATATCATAGTCAAGCATATGTGCTAATTACATCAAGAAAATTTATTAAGAAAAATAAGTTGAAGTGTGGAAAATTTCATAAGGAAACATAGAGTAGAGGAGGTTTGTGTATACCTATTAAAAGAATTTATAATATTCACCTTTAGACTTGAATATCTAGGATCAAGAATCCTAGCATGCACCTATACGCCTACTTGGGAGAATTGGAGAGGGGTGATTGTTGGAGTATTGAAGAGCTAGAAATGATGAGTGTGATTCATTACAAGTTCATAATATGGTATTATCATAGTTTCAAGGTTAATAAATAATTTTTAAGGATAAATAATCCTATTTAGGTCTTAAACACCTAAATCTCCACATACAAGTTTGTCCTCAAATCTTGAAGAGAACATAAGGTATTTTCATTATTTTCAAGGTTGTGATAGTCAAGAAGGATGTGAAGGATCATGGTAGATGTACCAAAATATGATAAATGCATTTGAGTGAAGATAATTCAAGATGAAAGGCTATTATGGCCTTCAACACTAAATTGCTTTAAAACCCTGGGTATAAGTTTATGAGGGTGGGAGTCAAGTTGAAGGATGGAATAAAAAAGAGCCATTAGAGCACCTCATATGAGGTTAAATAGACCTCAATGAGGGGTTTAGAATAAAAACTAAAAAATATTATACCTCATTGGACCAAATCAACCTCTTTGAGTTCTCAAATAGGCCTAAACAAGGAAAATAGGTCCCTTTCCTCACGTGTGAAGTATAGGGAGAAGGTGCATGGAATCTTGAACTCAATGGGGATGATAAAAGGGGTTGTTTATTAAGTATTATTGGTATTTATTTTTGGGTCAGGCCTATTGAATATATGAATCATTATTAAGACCAAAGGAGCCTCTAAACCCTTATTAAACCTCTCATAGAGACCTGATGGAGGAAATGTGATTCTCAAAGCCTTCAAATGCAATGTTTTAACCTTGGAATGACTTTGATGATTTTTAAAGGTCTCATGGGCATTTAAAAATGGTTTTTTGGCATGTGTGAAGTACATATTATATGACAAAGAGTCAAAAGGGATTATTAAAACCTATTTTGGAGCATGAAATTGCTAAGAAAGCATGGGATCCTATGTAGTAAAGAGGTAATGGAGCATGATTATGCATGGAGGTAGTATGAAGGTCAAGAATTCAAAATAATCTCTTTGTAAATTATATTTGAGGGATGACCATGTAACTCCTCATTCAACCACTAAACTACCTCATATGAAGTTCACTCTTCCACCAAGTCAATGCATAGGGAGAGTTATGAGACCATTTTCTACCCCTCATTCATGTTTTTAACTAATGAGTGATGGTCATTATGGATTTTCCACTCCATTTATATTCTAGATTATTCCTCTTTCTCTCATGTTCTATAAATTAGGATTAAAAGTCCATTGTATGCATCACTCTACTAGGTATGTGTTGTTTCCAAAATCAGCTCAGCTTGTTTTTGGAATCAACCCCCTGCGAAACTTGTTCGTTTCACCTTTTGTCTCTCTAAGTCCATTTTCGAGACGGGTTTTTCTTGTTCTCGTATTGGCTCAACTACACCATTTGAAATTCATAACATCTTTTCATTATGTTTTCCCCAAAATGTCAAGGTTGTTACAGTCTCGATATGACCAGGGGACCAAAATTTGGCTTTTTCTGAGTTAGTGTTTTTTCTTCCATTTTCATGCATAGGCAGTGAATTTCACTGCCAGTGCATTTTTACCTTTGACATGGAAGAGTGGAAAAATTTGCCGCCCCTGCATCTTGACCTACACAGATGGTAAATTTTGCCACCCCTACATTTTTTCCATCTCTCACATGCAGGAGTGGCAAAATTTACCACCCTTGCATGTCCCTTCTTTTTTCTAGTGTAAGGGCAGTGATTTTTGCTGCCCCTATACTGCCTCAGTTTTCATGCACAACATTTATTGCCATGCGTGCCAAGTTGTTGGGGTCAATTTTCACCCCATTTAATCTAGTTTTAACCTCTTTTTGCTTCATTCCTCCTCTCCTCCTCCTACCCTCTACCTCTAGATGATCTAGTGAATGGGTCAAAGTGCATTTTGGTAGATTTGAGCTCATGGCACGCGTGGTTTTCTAGGTAGGACTATATTTGGAGTTTTTTCCTTTCCTCTCTTTTAGCTTGTTTTTTGGTTGTTTTTATTTGGGTTTGTTTTTTCCCCCTTCCCCATTGACCTTCTAGGATTCCTCTTCTTATTGGGGCATGATTTTGGCCACCCTTGCCTACAGATTTCTTGTTCTAACCTACATAGGTGGCAATTTTTGCTACCTTAACCATGCCTCTGCACCACTTGCATCAGTGGTGAATTTCACCACTGATGCAAGTTCACACTCCTTGGCCTATAAGGGTAGCAAAATTCACCACTGACACAAGCCAAAAGTGCATAGGTAGCAAAATTTTCTACCCCTGTACTTTCCCCCTTTAAACCTATGTAGGTGGCAAAATTTGCCACCCGTGCTGCCTTTTTTTCCCTCTATTTCTTGTTGACCTACACAAGTGGTGAAATTCACCACTGATGTAGGCTAAACATATAAGGGTAGTGAATTTCACCACCCCTGCACTTCCCTGGCAATTCTTCATGCACAGGTAGTGAAATTTTCCACATGTGCCATTTCCTTCTCCCTATTGCATGTTAGGGCAACAAAATTCACCGTCCATGCAAGTAGTTCATTCCACATGCTTGGGCGGTGAGTTTTGCCACCCTTGCAGTTTTTCTCCAAATTTTTCTAACTCTAGAGAGATCTTAATCTTTTTCATTTTTTCTGCCTCCTCTCCTTTCTTCCTTCATTTTTGACTCAGTTTTTGAGCTGGCCCTGTTAAGTGCCCTTCCTTGGTCATGATCACCCAATGTGCGAATTCCTTAATTTGCCCACTATTCCCTAATTACATGATTGCAGTTCCCCCTAAAGATTCTTGTTTATTGGTACCTACTCAATCAAAACCAGTTCTAATGACTGAGGCTTCTCTGAAAAAGTCAAAAGCCATGAAGTATTGGTACCAGGGCATTTTTTTGATCACCTCAATCACCTCTAATGTTGATGACATTAGAGATACAGATATTGGCCATGTGGATATGACCAAGTTCATGACCAAAACCAAGGCAACAAATCCAAGCTCCAAAATGAAAAGGATCATCCAGAGCAATATTTATCTAGTTACTGCTTTCCCAATAGTGGCACATCATACGAAGTTCATCCTCTAGTGCACCTAGTTCTACAACAAGGAGACCAAATCAATCTCTGATGCCATCAGCAACATGATAATTTAGTTAGACCATGAATTCATTGATAAAGTCTTCATGTGCCCTCCTGCTACTGAAGTACTAAGAATTGACTTCATAGAAGCACATAAAGAGTATGACAAAGACCCCGAAAGGGCAAAGAAGGTCATGAATCATAGATGGCTTAAGGCCCCAAGAACCAACTTGTCTAGGTGGCTGTGGAATTTCCTGAGGAGTGATTTCATTGAAGAGGTTGGTGACTTGATTACTCTCTTTAGGAGAGTATGAGGCCTACCATCTTCTTCACAATTCCATGAGTGGATGTACCCTTTCATCAAGATCATCCTCCAAAGGAAGTAGGTCATCTTCTGGGGTGAATAGATTAGCAAGCTCTTCATGAGCAACTGGCCAAAGTATAAACTACTTCAAAGTTCTATATGACTTCATACTTGGTGTACATAACTGCTTCAATGTGAACCTTCCTAGGTTTGACAACTGAAGGAGACAGGAAGACCACCCCAGTCTACTCATATTACCCTCAGTTAACATTGCAAGGATCAATCTGCCATTTTAGGAGGGTAAATGACACCTTCTTTGCAATATTTTTGTGCCTCTTTGACCCTTAGCTCAAACAAAAAAGAATATCTGATGAAGCCTGGACGGTCGTCAATGACTATGGCTATATGTTCCTACAATTTCCCTCCTTCTGCTATCTTTAGGTTGGCTTTTTCCAAGGCTATCCCCATATGCTCCCCTGATTTCCTTTTGACAAGCTAGTTTTAATGGAGTTGTGTAGACAAATGGTTATCATACACACTAGGTAGATGGAACTAAAAAGGCTAGGTTTCTAGTTTTCAATTAAAATTGGTAGATACTCAATTTTGACAATAGCCAAAGCAAAGGTCATGGAAATAGAAATGCAACTAGTTACTATGAAATAGTTCAAGAGAAGGGACAAGTTTGACTATAGGGATGTCAAGGACATGATTAGAAGAAAGACTTAGTTTCATGAGCCTATGATTGAAGACATCTAGGTGGACCTAATGACAATCGAAGAAATTAGGAGGATGGACTATAGCAGGCTGACCTTGGAACAAATCAAATATTTGGGGCTTGCAGATATTCCCTCCAATTTGGTTGATGATAAGAATATTATCAACAATAGGTACCAAGCTAAGAAGGTTACTGACTCTCTTCTTCTTCCTATCCAATGGTCCCAAAAAGAATTAACTTCTTTGAGGAAAAGATTTGAACCAATATTAGCTAACACCAATGATTGGTTAACAACCAAAGGGATCACGTTGAAAGAGTTCACTACAAGATCAGAGGCTAAATTCTAAGAAGAAATAAGGAAGAAGGTAGAAAATAAGACCAATAATAAAGGTGATGTTCATTCTCCATCTAGGCCTCACAAGCCTAGAATCATCTTTGTTTCCAAGAAGTCAAAGGTTGCTGAAGAGCCAGAATCGATGGCTAAGAGAGTTGAAGAACAAAGCTCCCAAGAACAGGCAGCTCAACAAATGGAGACAGATGATAGACCCTCAGAGTAGTAAAGGACTGAGCCTCTACCTTCCCAATAAGGGTCATAGCCACTTACAGATGTCTCTCCTTCACCACCTCTATCTCCTATTAGTGTTCCTTCTTCCGCAGTTGCCTCTCCTTCTAGATTCATGTTTGGTGATCCTCAAGGTGCTTCTAGAGATACTCTTCACTCCTCTAGATCTATTCTTAGTCTGGCATCTCCTTCTTTCAATCTGAGAGAAAGTTTTACCCTTGATCAATCAATGACTAGTATAGTTTCACTAGTTACTCCAACTACAACCACTGTTACCACTAATAGTGTAGAGGTTACCATGGTAATACCAGCTACAGGAACTATTGCCATAATAAGTACTTTTTCTCTTCCTCCTTGGATGTTAGCTTTCACACCCAAAAGAAAGAAGCTAGCCATCTCTACAAATGACTTCAATTTTGGCAAGTTATTGCCGGTGAAAGCTAAGGCCCCTAAGAGACCAAGGATCCTTTCAAAATTGGTTGAAAAAAAGGGACATAAATTTCTAGAAATAGCTAAACCACCGCAAGATGCAACCCTTGAGGGTTTTGACATGAGTAGCTATTCCATTTCTCATGTTGAACTTGGAAAATTTACTCACGAAGGTATGAAAAGTGATCTACAGTCTACAATGGACATCATAGTCCAAAAATTTGACAGAGAAAAAGAGATGAAGGATTATTATAAAGCCAAGGTAGAGCAATTGATTGCAGTATTAAGGAAATTCACCCTTGCCCCTGAAGTGGCAACCCCAGAGGCCTTTTCCATAGATGACCCTATCATTCATAAGGTAGAGAAAACCTATATGAAAGGGAAAGTGCTAGAGGATTACATTGAGAATATGCACACTCAAGGAATTTCCTTACTTACAGAGGTTGCTGAGAAGACGAACAAGATGAAGAAAGTGAGGATAGATCTAGAGGACCTTGTCTCTCTTATCTCTTAGGACATTGATAGTACAGAGAAATATCTTGGCAAGTGGAGGGAAATGAAAGATCTAAAGAAAATCACCTTGATTTCCATCGATGTTATTTCTAGTAAAGATTCCTATGTTGAGATTAAGGAATCACTGATATACAGGATTCAGGTACTCAAGGAGCTGATTGAAGATCTCAAGTCTTCCAAGGATGCTAGCGAGAAAAGTGACACAGGCCTATTAAATAGACTGGAAGAACTACCTTGTGACCTCACCTCCAGGGATAATAAATTTCTCTCAGCAGAAGAGATGATCTGAGGATTCAAAGGTATGATTCAGAGGGATTTCAAAGAAAAAGTGTTTTCAATGACTTATGTGGATAATATTTTATTTACTCAATTAACTCTAGATAATCTAAGATCCAGGTTAACAAGTCATGCCAAGGCAATCACAACATTGAAGGACACTATAATCAGGGCCATTGTCATCTTCAAGAACACCATTACACCAAATAGTATAGGAATTCAAGCATCTATAGCTATGTACAATGCTCATCTGAAAAAAAATTTGGTGGCAAGAGTTGAACCTTTTTCCCCTTCTCTCTTCTTCTTCTCTCCTCATGCACTTTTTTCATGTAAAAGTGCATGCAATTTTGTAATGTGTAATTACATGTAAAAATCTAGAAAAATATTTCAAAAGTCAAAGATGACTCATCTTTGACCGAGATATTTTTATATTATAATCTTTTTAATTTTGAAGGTTTCTCCCTATATATAGTGGAGGCCTCTTTTGTAAATCTATCTCTGATAATTGAGAGTAAAAACTCTGCTGAAATTGAGACACTTCTTGAGACTTTGTGCTCAACTTGTAAATCATATTTTGTTGAATGAATGAGACGCAGGTTTATTTCAGACTTTGTGTTGAAGTTATCTGCATTATTTAGGAAATAGTTCTTATGTCCTCTTTCTTGATAATCTCTTATTTGTTTGATTTAATAAGCAAAGTGTGTATGTTGATATTATCTAAGGACATTTCTAAAAGATAAAAAAGAGACTTTGAGCTACTTTTACCTTTGTGATCCTTTTATCCTTTGTAGTTTTAGGTGAAGACTTTATGCTTCATTTCACTCTACGGTTACACATATTCCAAATTGGTGAAGGAGACAACGGAAGACTTTGTGCTTATGTAGGTTTCTTTGTTAACTTTGTTACTTAATTTAGGTGATTTTTTGCTCTACGCTGGATACCATTCTTGAAAGAAGAGGATTGTTGTTGGCTAATGACCAAGATTTCTCTCTCTTGTTCCTTGGACATCACCTCTGAAAAAAGAGAGGTGGATGCTGTTATACCACCCAAAGTATTATTTTTTGCTTAATTATATATACATATAGCATATAAATATTCATAGGGAACCTGCCCTTGATGAGTGGAGAGATTTACCTCATCTAGATTTGGTAAACCCACACTTTTCATGGCGTAAATCTCTCTATGTTTTGGTTAATATACCTATTTTTTCATCAGTTAGTTGATGACAAAATATTCACCCAATAGTTTTTGGTGACTCCACTGGGGAAGAGCACATAGTTTGAAGTCTCAAACTTCAAATTGAAGTAGATCCTGCTCTTTTCCATTTTTTGTTCTACAATTTGGCAACTCCACATTATACCAGAGGCCAAAAATCCTAAGGTGTTGTTGACCCTAATTTTGAGTTGGTACAACAGAGTAATTTTGAGTTATTTCCTCCACAACCTCACCTTAGATGAACTAGGAGCCTTCCTCCTAGCCCTACTAGACCACCAACACAAAGTGGACCTTATTTTTTTACTACTGGCTAAGCTTAACCTATCCAAGCTCCACCTAGATTAGTGATCCCAACTTCGTATAATCAAATCATGGCTCAAGGCCCCTAAGGTAATTCTTTCAGTCCACTAAATTTGACTCAACCTCTGCATGAGCTTCTACACAGTTCAAGGAAGAATTTATACAAATTCTTTGATGATGGGAAGGTTCATCCTGATGAACACATTATAGCTTTCAGCATAGCCTACAGTGTCATAGGTGTAGAATTTGAATACGTAGCATTCAGGCTGTTCATAAAGACACTACAAAGTGCTGTTATAGACTAGTTTTACCACCTGTAGACTGGATCAATAACTAATTGGGACACCCTAAAAGACAAATTTGAAGCTAGATTCAAGCCTACAGAAGATGCACATGCCTTGTTGGCCCAGCTCACTCAGATGAAGAAAGAGCCTCATGAGCCTATGAGGGATTTTATTACAAGGTTTGACAAGCTATAACACATAATTCCCCTAATCACCCAGTTGATGCCTTAGAACCTCAAATGCTTCTTCATCAATTCATAATTGCCTGAAGTAGGTTTCTTGTTGAGACGGGCCAAACACATAGACCTTGCTACTACTCAGAACTTGGCTACTAACATAGAAGATGACCTTATCTTGGCAGGAAAGATAAGGAGAGACCCTAATAAAGGTAAATCCTCTTCATCTTCTAAGTATTCACCTACATCCACCACTGACCTAATGGTACAAAAACTAGCAAATGAAATGCTAGCTCTCAAAAAGCAAATGGCACAAGGAATGTCATCTGCTCTTGCATATAAAGATATGCCCAAGAGGACATTTTAGAATTAGGCATACCAAGGCAATGCTGCCAGGAATTAGGGACAACAAAATCGCCTTCCCCCTCCATAGAGGAACCTCACCCTTGAAGCACCTCCAAAAAACTCAGTAGTTAGATATCTAGAAGCTAAAGCAGATTCCTCATTTCAGCTCGAGTTAAATCTTAAGGATAATGCTAATCTTTTCACTGAGAAAGAAGAAGAATTAGCTGGTGACTCCAATATTGGATTCCTGGATTACCAGGATGAAGTTGGAAGTCAAAGAGAAGGGTTGGATGGATCTTATGCTATTTTCACCAAATCTCAAAGTCAGTCAGCTCCATAGGCTGACAAAGGAAAAGCAGAAGAAGAACCTCAATTGGTGGTCTCTATCGCTAAACGAGGGACTCCATTACCTCCTCAATCAAAAGATCAGGGAACTCACAAAAAAGTAAGTACCTCCAACCATCCTATACCTTCCACCTCTATTACTTAGACCAGTGCCACACCTACTAAAGATCTAGATGATGGACTCTCTTCCCCTATTTCAAATTCTTTTCAATTATTTGATATAATTGATCATGCCAGGAAGACTAAGATCCAAATGACAGAGATAGATTATTTGAGAGATAACCCTAAACAATTTGATAGGTTGGCAGAATATGTGAAAAATAAGGCCATCCCCATAAGACAAGATTCTTCAAAGGTCATTTATGATCCCCCCAAGGATAAGTCCACCCAAAATAATCTTGTCGTGACTCCTCCAGTTGCTTCTGAGAAAATAGAACCTTTTTATGTTTCCCTGCTTATAAATGGTTACAAATTGAGTAATTGCATAATAGACTCTAAAGCCTCAAATAATGTCATGCCTGCCAAGGTGGCAGATTCCCTTGGTCTAACTTTGACTAAAACTTTTGGAAGGTGTTTTTCTATGGAAAACAAGCAAGTCCCACTCCTTGGTCAGATAAAAGATGCCCAATTTGCTTTCACAGCTTTTCTAGAAAGGAGGATAAAAATGATGGTTCTAGTGGCTGATGTTTCAGCCTCTTATAGTGTCTTGCTTGGGTGGAATTTATATAAAATTATTGGAGGTGATCTGAGCATGGACTTGTCAGAAGCAAGAATCCCAATTTAAGGTGTTATGAAGAAATTGCTTTCAAAAAAAGAGGTAAGGTATGTAGTCACCCGATCATCATCACCAGAAGCTCAAATTTTATTTGAGTCTTCTAGCATGGGAAACTACTTCCTATCTACAGATGAAGTCCATGAGGCATCTGATGAAACTCCTACAAGTGATAACTTGGAAATGTGTTCAGTTGACATAGCAGGATGATCGACACACTGAAATGAACACGTGGAAGAACCTCTTCCCCCAAATGAAGAAATTTTTCAGGGAAAAATGGTGACTAATGAGGTATGGATCTTAAAATTTGATGGTAGTTACTCTTTTATTAGTTCAAGAGATGGAGTTGTGTTGGTATCTCCTTAAGGAGATATTGTTCCTTTATCCTACAAGTTGTAGTTCAACAACACCAAAAACATAGCTGAGTATGAATCCATGTTACTTGGATTATAGGTTGCTAGAGAAAAGGGTATTAAACTACTCCATGCTAAAGGGGACACCAAATTGGTGGTTTTCTAGGTAAGAAACCTCTATCAGACTAAGAATGAAAGATTGTGCCACTATTGCAATCTTGTCTTGGACCAAATCAAAAATTTCAATGCTTTCAGCATCTCTGTCATCCTAAAAGAATTCAATGACCAGGTGGATGCTTTAGTTGTTTTTGCTACCCTCTTAGTTCCCTACCTAGATTTTAAAGGAGATAAGTACACTATTGAATTGGTCTTTTGGCTAAGTGTACCTGATAATTCTGGCCATTGGCAAGTATTCAACAACAATGACCAAATACTTGCCTTCTTGAAGCAAAGGGACAACTTCAAACAATTGCACTTTGAAGGTAGTGAACTTTGGGAATGCGAAGCAACTTCTGAATCAAATGTGAATACAGGTGAGGATTTTCTGTAGCTTAAGGGGAATAAGATTTCCAAAGGCATGGCTTCCCTAGAGAAATTGTTTGATAATCATGACAGGTTTATTAAACAACAACGGATAGATTTAAACTCCTCCTAGAATTTTGATAAAGTAAACTTGGGAACCAAGGGAGATCCTAAGATGGTAAACATTGGGAAATGTTGCACTCCTGAGGAGAGATTCAAGCTTGCCGATCTACTCTGCCAATATATAGATGTCTTGGCTTATTCCTATGATGACTTGAAATCACTCAGGCCTGATGACATTTGCCACAACATTCCTCTTAAGGTAAATTTTGTGCCTTACAAACAAAAGTCTAGGCAATATAATCCAAAGATCTCAGGTACTATTTTAGCTGAGATACAAAAATTGTTTGATGCCTGAATAATTTTCCCAATCCATCACTCCACATGGATTGCCAACATAGTGCCTGTCAGAAAGAAAAATGGTGAAATTCAAATCTATGTGGATTTCAAGAATTTGAATCAGTTATCTTTAAAAGATAACTACCCCCTTCCTATCATGGATCAAGTTTTAAAAAAGGTAATAGGTTCAAAGATGTTATCAATGCTGGATGGTTTCTTGAGGTACAATTAGGTTGAAGTTGGAAAAGTAGATCAGCATAAGACTACTTTCACCACACCTTGGGGCACCTTCGCTTATCAAAGAATGCCTTTTGGTTTGATAAATGTAGGTGCCACATTTCAAAGAGTGATGGACCTCACTTTCAAGGACGAGATGGGTAAATTCATTGTAGTATACCTAGATGATTTCACGGTATTTTCAAAGCACCGTTCTAACCATTTTCACCAGTTACAAAGAATACTAGAACGTTGTTGTTAGAACAGTATTTCTCTAAAACCAAAAAAATCTATCTTTAGAGTGACTAAAGGGAAACTTCTCAGACATGTTATGTCTTGAGAAGGTATTAAAATTGACTTAGAAAGAGTAAAATCCATCTAGAAACTTACTCTGCCTACCAGTAAAACTATGGTTCACTCTTTCTTTGAAAAGGTGAATTTTATTCAAAGGTTCATCCCTGAGTTCGATGAAAAAACTTGCCACATCATCAATATGATGAAAGGCAATGCTACCTTCAGGTGGACCACAGAGGGAAAATTAGCCTTTAGAGACATCAAAGAAGCAATTGCTCACGCACTAATCTTCGTTTGTCTAGACTACACCAAGAGCTTTAAAATATACAGTTATGCTTTAGAACATACACTCTTAGCTATTTTAGTTCAGCAGAACCAAGAAGGCATAGAATCTCCTATTTCCTTCATAAGTTGTCCACTCAAGGCTCATGAGCTAAAATATTCTAACATGGAAAAGCATGCATATGCGGTGGTTAAAGTGATTAAGCATTTTAGATTTTATATATTAAACTCGCACACTAAAGTTCTCATGCCTGATACAATAGTGAAGTCTATTTTGAATCAATAGGAGTTTGGTACAAAGAGGGGTAATTAGATCACCAAGATTTATGAGTTTGATTTAGACATAAAACCTACCAAACTCATGTGGGGAAAGGGTCTTTGTCAGTTGATTTCCAACAACATTCTCAATGAAGCAAAGGATGAGGAAATAGAGATCAAAGGTGTACCCATGGTCCTCTTTGTTGCCACTACTGATGAGTGGTATTCTGACATCGCCTATTTCCTAACTTATGGTGAGTGTCCCACTCATCTCTCTTATAAAAAAAAATGGAATGTTAAATTGAAAGCTATTAGTTATGTTTTGTGGGATAATGGTCTATATAAAAGGAATCTGGATGGGGCATTTCTTCATTATGTCGATAAGGTACAACAAGATAAACTCTTGGAGTCTTTCCATGATTCAGCCTGTGGGGGGAATTTTTTTGCACCAGTGACAACACATAAAATTTTGTGAGCAAGGTACTATTGGCCGACATTATTTTAGGATGCCTACAAATGGGTGCGAAGGTGCGAACTATGTTAAGAGTTTGTCAGAAAGCCTAAACTAGCTACCTTACCTCTCAAGCCAGTAATAATCAAAGATCCTTTTCAATAGTGGGGTATTGACTTCATTGGCACAGTCAACCCATCTTCAAGCACTGGACATGATTATGTCCTCATAGCAACTGATTACTTTACCAAGTGGGTGGAGACCATCTCAACCAAGTATGCTACGTCTGAAGTGGTGTGTAGTTTTCTCAAGGAAAATATCATTTTTTGATTTAGGGTCCCACTCAAAATTGTAATAGATAATGTGACCTATTTTTCTTCACATAAAATTACTCAATTTTTTTTTTATTATGGGATTACCATATCCCACACTTCAGATTATTTTCCATAAGGAAATGGCCAAGCAGAATCAAGCAATAAGAACCTGGTCGCTATTATCAAAAAATTGGTAGATGATAATCAGAGAGCATGGCACAAAGCACTATTTGATGCTTTATGGGTGGATCAGATTACACCCAAGAGGGCCATAGGTATGTCACCTTTCTAACTTTTATATGGCTTAAATGTGGAGATACCCATCACTCTAAAAATACCAGTGCTTAGAATAACCAAAGTAATCAAAGATTCAACCTTCAAAAGTTTGATCAACAAAAGAATTGTGTGTCTGACCAAATTGAATGAGCAGCGAACCATGGTGGTGGATTGGATTACGACACATCAGAACTAGGTGAAGAAACTTTTTGATAAAGGTCTGTGATTTTCAAATCAGAGATCAAGTCTTGTTATGAGACAAGAGGAGAGAACCAAAGGGAATACACGGCAAATTTGACTCCTTATGGAGAGGTTCGTTTGCCATTCGACAGCTCTATAGAGAAAATAACTTCTTGCTGGAGTATCAGGATGGAACGCCATTTGCACTACCCCACAGTGGGCAACATTTGAAGTTGTTCAGTCCTTAAAGCTTAAATGGATCTACTTGTGTGTGTGTGTGTATATATATATATATATATATATATATATATATATATATATATATAGTTTTTACATTTTTTCTATTTTTATTTTATTTTTAGTTTGACTCTATAGCCCAATGGCTTAGATGAAGGCACTTAGAGATTGGTTTCTACTCTCGTTGATCATTTTGATTAATAGAAGTTCACCAATAGGAGCCAACTATTGTTTCCAAAATTAGCTCATCATGTTTTTAGAATCAACCCCCTACAAATATTGTCTGTTTCGCCTTTTGTCTCTCTAAGTCTATTTTTGAGATAGGTTTTTCTCATTCTCATATTAGCTCAACTGCACTGTTCAAAATTTGTAACATCTTTTCATTACATTTTCCCTAAAACATCAAGGTTGTTATGGTCTCGATATGACCAAGGGACCAAAATTTGGCTTTTTTTGAGTTAGTATTTTTTCTTTTATTTTCATGCATAGATGGTGAATTTCATCGCCAGTGCATTTTTACCTTTGACATGCAGGAGCAACAAAATTTGTTGCCCCTCCATCTTGACCTGCATGGATGGCAAATTTTTCCACCCCTACATTTTTTCCATCTCTCACATGTAGGAGTGGCAAAATTTGCCACCCCTGCATGTCCCTTCTTTTTTCTAATGCAAGGGTGGCAATTTTTGCCATGCCTGCACTACCTCAATTTTTGCATATGGCATTTATTGCTATGTGCATCGAGTTGTTGAGGTTGATTTTCACCCCATTTAAGCTAGTTTTAACCTCTTTTTGTTTCATTCCTCCTCTCTTCCTCCTACCCTCTACCTTTGGATGATTCAGTGAATGGATCAAAGTGCATTTTGGTAGATTTGAGCTTGCAGTGCACATGGTTTTCTAGGTAGGACATGTATTTGGAGTTTTTCCCTTTCCTCTCTTTTAGCTTGTTTTCCAGTTGTTTATTTGGGTTTATTTTTCCCCCTTCCCCATTGGCCTTCTAGGCTTCCTCTTCTTGTTGGGGTGTGATTTTGGACACCCTTGCCCATAGATTTCTTATTCTAACTTACACGGGTGATAATTTTCACTGCCTTAACCATGCCTTTCACCACCTGCATCAGTGGTAAATTTCACCACCAATGCAAGTTCACACTCCTTGGCCTGTAAGGGTGGAAAAATTCACCACTGATGTAGGTCTAAAGTGCATGGGTAGAAAAATTTTCTGCCCCTACACTTTTCCCCTTTAAACCTATATGGGCGACAAAATTTGCCACCGATGCAGGCCGAACATGCACGGGCGGTGAATTTCACCACCCTTACACATCCATGGAAATTCTTCATGCATGGGTAGTGAAATTCACCACTCGTGCCATTTCCTTCTCCTTATTGCATGTGAGGGTGACAAAATTCACCACTCATGCATGCAGTTCATTCCACATGCTTGGGTGGCGAGTTTTGCCACCCTTGCAATTTTTCTTCAAATTTCTCCAACTCTGGAGAGATATTAATCTTTTTCATTTTTTCTACCTCTTCTCCTTTTTCCTTCATTTTTGACCCAGTTTTTGACCCAGCCCTATTAAGTGCCCTTCTTTGGTCATGATCACCCAATGTGTGAATTCCCTAATTTGCCCATTGTTCCCTAATTGCATGATCATGATTGCAGTTCCCCCTAAAGATTCTTGTTTGTCAGCACCTACTCAATTAAAACTAGTTCCAGTGACTGAGGCTTCTCTAAAAAATTTAAAAGCTATGAAGTACCGGTACCAGGGCATTTTTTTTATCACCTCAGTCACCTCTAATATTGATGACATTAGAGATACAGAGATTGGCCACATGGATATGGCTGAGTTCGTGACTAGAACCAAAGAAACAAACCAAGCTTTGAAATGAAAAGGATCATCGAGAGTAACATTTATTTGATTGCCACTTTCCCAGTAGTGGCACATCATACAGAGTTCATCCTTCAATGCACCTAGTTCTATAACAAAGAGACCAGATCAGTCTTTGATGCCAGTGGCAATGTGATAATTTGGCTGGACCCTAAATTCATTGATAAAGTCTTCATGTGCCCTCCTGCTACTGAAGTACTGAGAATTGACTTTGTAAAATCATAGAAAGAGTATGACAAAGACCCCAAAAGGGCAAAGAAGGTGATGAATCATAGATGGCTTAAGGCCCCTAGAACCAACTTGTCTTGGTGGCCATAGAATTTCTCAAGGAGTGATTTCATTGAAGAGGTTGGTGACTTGATTACTCTCCTCAGCAGGGTATGAGGCCTGCCATCTTCTTCACAATTCCATGAGTGGATGTACCCTTTCATCAAGATCCTCCTCCAAGGGAAGTAGGTCATCTTTTGGGGTGAATAGATCAACAATGCTCTTCACAAGCAACTGACCAAGGTACAAACTACTTTGAATTTCTATATGACTTCATACTTGGTGTACATAGCTGCTTCAATGCGAACCTTCCCAGGTTTGACAACTGAAAGAGATAGGAAGACCACCCTAGTCTACTCATATTACCCTCAGTTAACACTACAAGGATCAATCCACCATTTTAAGAGGGTAAATAATGCCTTCTTCACAATATTTTTGTGCCTCTTCGACCCTCAGCTCAAATAGAAAAGAATATCTGATGAAGCCTGGATGGTTGTCAATGACTATGGTTGTATGTTCCTACAATTTCCCTCCTTTTGTTGGCTTTTTTCAAGGCTATCCCCATATGCTCCCTAGATTTCCTTCTGACAAGCTAGTTCTAATGGAGCTATGTAGACAAATGGTTGTCGTACACACTAGGCAAATGGAACTAAAAAGGCCTGGTTTTAGGTTGCCAATTGAAATTGGTAGATACTCAATTTTGATAGTAGCCAAAGCAAAGGTCGTGGAAATATAAATGCAACTAGTTACTATGAAACTATTCAAGAGAAGAGACAAGTTTGACTACAGGGGTGTTAAGGACATGCTCAGAAGAAAGACTCAGTTTCATGAGCCTATGATCAAAGAAATCTAAGTGGACCTAAGGATAGCTGAAGAAATTAGGAGGATGGACTACAATAGGTTGACCTTGGAACAAATCAAATATTTGGGACTTACAGATATTCCCTCCAATTTGGTTGATGATAAGAATATTATCAACAGCAGGTACCTAGCCAAGAAGGTTGTTGACTCTCCTCTTCCTCCTATCCAGTGGTCCTAAAAAGAATTAACATATTTGAGGAAGAGATTTGAACCAATATTGGCTAACACCAATGATTGGTTAATAGCCAAAGGGATCACATTGAAAGAGTTCATTATAGGATCAGAGGCTGAATTCCAAGTAGAAACAAGGAAGAAGGCAAAAAACAAGACCAAGAACAAAGGTGATGTTCCTTATCCATCTAGGCCTCACAAGCCTAGAATCATCTTTGTTTCCAAGAAGTCAAAGGTTGTTGAAGAGCCAAAATCAATGGCTAAGGGAGTTAAAGAACAAAGCTCCCAAGAATAGATAGCTCAGCAAATGGAGACAGATGACAGGCCCTCAGAGCAGCAAAGGACTGAGCCTCTACCTTCCCAAGAAGGGGCCCAACCACTTACAGATGTCTCTCCTTCACCACCTCTATCTCCTATTAGCGTTCCTTCTTTTGCAACTGCCTCTCCTTCTAAATTCATGTTTGGTGATCCTCAAGGCACTTTTAGAGATACTCTTCACTCCTCTGGATCTATTCTTAGTCTGCCATCTCTTTCTTTCAATTTGGGAGAAATTTTTACCCTTGATCAATTAATGGCCAGTATGGTTTTGCTAGTTACTCCAACTGTGACCACTGTTACCACTAGCAGTGTAGAGCTTACCATGGTAACACCAGCTATAGGAATTGTTTCCATAATAGGTACTTCTTCTCTCCCTCCTTGGATGTCAGCTTTCATGCCCAAAAGAAAGAAACTAGCCATCTCTGTAGATGACTTCAATTTTGGCAAGTTAGTGGTGGTGAAAGCTAAGGCCCCTAAGAGACCAAAGATCCTTTTAAAATTGGTTGAAGAAAAGGGACATAAATTTCTAGAAATAGTTAAACCACCACAGGATGCAACCCTTAAGGGTTTTGACATGAGTAGCTACTCCATTTCTCATGTTAAACTTGGAAAAGTTACTCAAGATGGTGCGAAAAGTGATCTACAGTCTGCAATGGACATCATGGTCCAAAAATTTGACAGAGCAAAAGAGATGAAGGATTACTATAAAGCCAAGGCAGAGCAATTGGCTATAGTATTAAGGAAATTCACCTTTGCCCCTGAAGCGGCAAATGCAAAGGCCTTTTCCATAGACAACCCTGTCATTCAAAAGGCAGAGAAAACCTATATGAAAGGGAAAGTGCTAGAGGATTACATTGAGAATATGCACACTTAGGGAATTTCCTTACTTATAGAGGTTTTTGAGAAGATGGACAAGATGAAGAAAGTGAGGATGGATCTAGAGGACCTTGTCTCTCTTATCTCTCAAGACATTGACAATATGGATAAAAATCTTGGCAAGTGGAGGGAAATGAAAGATCTGAAGAAAAGCACCTTGATTTCCATCAGTGTTATTTCTAGCAAATATTCTTATGTTGAAATTAAGGAATCACTGATATACAGGACTCAGGTACTCAAGGAGTTGATTGAAGATCTCGAGTCTTCCAAGGATGCTAGTGAGAAAAGTGACACATGCATATCAAATAGACTAGAAGAACTACCTTTTGACCTCACCTCCAAGGATAATCAATTTCTCTCAATAGAAGAGGTGATCTAAGGATTCAAAGGTATGATTCAAAGATATTTTGAAGAAAAAGTGTTTTCCATGACTTCTGTGGATAATATTTTAGATACTCAATTAACTCTGGATAATCTAAGATCCAGGTTAATGAGTCATGCCAAGGCAATCACATCATTGAAGGATGTTGTAATCAGGGCTAGGGTCATCTTCAAGAACACCATTGTGTCAGACAGTATAGGAATTCAAGCATCTATAGCTATGTATGATGCTCATCTGAAGAAGTCCAATGGCAAGAGTTGAACCTTTTTCCCCTTCTCTCTTCTTCTCTCCTCATGTACTTTTGTCATGTAAAAGTGCATGCAATTTTTAATGTGTAATTACATGTAAAAATCCAAAAAATATTTCAAAATTCAAAGATGACTCATCTTTGACCGAGATATTTTTATATTATAATCTTTTTAATTTTGAAGGTTTCTCCCTATATATAGTGGAGACCTCTTTTGTAAATCTATCTCTGATAATTAAGAGCAAAAACTCTTCTGAAATTGAGACACTTCTTGAGACTTTGTGCTCAACTTGTAAATCATATTTTGTTGAATGAATGAGAAGTAGGTTTATTTCAGACTTTATGTTGAAGTTATCTATGTTATTTAAGAAATAGTTATTATGTCCTCTTTCCTGATAATCTCTTATTTGTTTGATTTAATAAGCAAAGTATGTATGTTGATATTAACTGAGGATGTTTCTAAAAGATAAAAAAGAGACTTTGAGCTACTTTTACCTTTGTGATCCTTTTATCTTTTGTAGTTTTAGGTGAAGACTTTGTGCTTCATTTCACTCTATGATTATGCATATTCTAAATCGGTGAAGGAGACAATGGAAGATTTTGTGCTTACATAGGTTTCTTTGTTAACTTTGTTACTTACTTCAAGTGATTTTCTACTCTACGCTGGATACCATTCCTGAAAGAAGAGGCATGTTGTTGGCTAACGACCAAGATTTCTCTCTCTTGTTCCTTGGACATCACCTCTAAAAAAGAGAGGTGGATGTTGTTATACCACCCCAAGTATTATTTTCTTCTTAATTATATATACATATAGCATATAAATATTCATAGGGAACCTCCCCTTGATGAGAGGAGAGATTTACCTCATCTAGATCTAGTAAACCCACATTTTTGTGGTGTAAATCTCCCTGTGCTGTGGTTGATATACCCATTTTGTCATTAGTTAGTTGATGACAAAATATTCACCCAACAGTATGATAAATTTATTCCCATTTTTATCTTGTAACCTTTGAGCTAATACAAATATCGATTTGACCTTCTTCATATTGGTTTCTAGTGTGTTCATTCTTGTCTGATTTACATAAGTGGTTGAATCCTTCTCCCTTTATAGGTCCTTGTCTCTCACCTAGATGTTATTAGATTATCTTAAGCAAGTTACATGGCATGTGAAGATGCTAAATATTATGCTTGAAGTGGAAACTAATTGGTAGAGTCTTGAATCAAACCTATCATTCATCACCCATAGGTTATAATCATTTATCATAGCATCCATATGTAGCATTGATGTATAGGAGTCTTTTAAAGAGTGTGTTAGTAATTAGTATTTATTTTATTCATAATTTTTATTTAAGGGTCAAGTAGAGGATACATAACATTGGTGCATCACCTCATGTAGTATAGGGTTTGACTTCATGTCTTTATTCTATCCCTTTTCATTATAAAAATAAGTACATTTAGAAGTTGAGATTAGATGATGCATTAGGGGAGCTATCCCCAAAACTAGAGACTCACCTCACTCATTAGGCTACCCACACCTAGAGGTGATTACATTATATCAGCTGGATGAGGTGGGTTTGAAACTCCTTTGCCTCAAGGGTACAATCTAGACTAATAACATTTTTTGGCATGCCTAGTGGGACTAGAATTCAATGAGGTTAGAATAATTAATCTTAGTATTTGGTGACCTCAATTAATTTCAAATATTTTGGTGGCAAATTAGCACTCAAGTCTCATGTCAAAATTCATCACAAGGCCTTCATCCAGGGTAAGGAAGCTGATTTTTTTGGTAGTTCACCTTATTATTTATTTTGCTCATGATGGTTAATTACTAGATGTGAAGGAAATTTCTATTCTACACTTCATTATCAGTAGTATCATTACCCATGCTACCCCTATGATGAAATATATCCATCTTACAATGATTATTCTTATTCTTCACATGTCTTCAGTTATCTATATGATCAGCCTTACTATCAACCTCCTTGGCATCCTTGGTATCAGGATTACTATCCATCTTTCCGTTCCCAACAACCCTTTAAAACTACACCTAGTTCCTATGATGAGTGGGATGAGATAAAAAAGCATAATTCAAATCATTGGTAGTGAGTTATTAGACTTGAAGGAGTAGAAAATTCAATGCAACTAGTCCCATGAGCCCCCTACTATCCCATGTCAAGTCAAAACCAATAAGAGAGGAAATTTATAGATTTAAAACCAATAAAATTACCAATATTTCAAATCTCCTCACCTCTTCCTAAATCTCAAATTATCCATGGATGTCAAAATATGTAAAGAGAGAAAGAGGTTGTAAATACCAAGCCTAGAAATTTCTCAAGTTTTCAAGGTAACCCACTGACCCCTTAAGTTGAAATCAATTTTAAAGATGAAAGTATGAAATAATTTGGTAAGTTGGCTTCCAAGTGGAAAGAAGAGAAAAAACACACCTTAACCCAAAAAAATTTACCTCTTCCTTGAAATCCCTCAGATGAGCCCATTACTACCAAGATTCCAAGTGGGAAGAATGCCTCTTTAACCCATAAATTCATTCAAAATCAGTCCATAAAGCCTTATGTTCCTACTCCACCAGTTGGAAATTATTTTCCTCCCACCATTTCCATTTTTTAAGAAGGACCTTTTGTATGGAGGGTAGATGAAGAATATCTAAGATAATAGAATGACTTGAAAGAGATGGTAATAAACACAAGGACACATGATAGCCTTATTGGACCAAGTGCCTTGGTTATGAAATTCCTAATATGTGTGTCATTCAGGTGGAATAACTAAAATTGAAAGAAGAGAAACTTGGTGAACTAGTAGTTCATATCAAACAAGGTCTAGTAGTAGCTATAAGTGTGCCCTAAGAAGTTCACCATAAAGATGTTAAAGTGATATCTATAGTAAATGTACAGTTGGATAGTCATTAAAATTCTTCTAGTGGCCAAGATAAAGTAATATCTCTAGATTAACTCCCTTGTTTCATTGAAAATGATGATCAAAATTAAGATCATTTTTTTGAACAATTCTTAATGAAGAGGAGTCTACTCAAATCAACCACTATTTTCTTGAGGAACTCCATATGGTTTTAGATCTAATAGAACATGATAATCACAATGAGAGTGTATATATTATGGAAAAAGACACCATTTTTCTTGAAGAGCTACCACTTGGTGTCTTGGAAGAGGATGTTGAGGTTGAAAAAATAACCCAATAGAAACATGTGTTCAAAGGAAAACTCCTTGATCATTTAGACATCATCTTGAAAAAACAATAACAAAAAGGGGACATTATTCAACATGATTTCTTTGTTAAATATAAAGAGGACCTAATGAATCTTTTGAATGGGCTAGTAACTTCATTGAGATCTAAAAGTACAACCAAGAAGGTGTGGACTCTAGTATTTTCCCCATCCTTACTTATAAATCCACCACACCAACCTTCATAGAATCGAAAAAAGATCTAGATGGGTTAAAATCAAATAAAATATAACTTCAAGACTTGTTTGGAGTCCTAGATATGGGCTATATGCTTTTGTAAGGAGATCATGATTTGATTAAGTGTAAGAAGGGAAGCCTTATAAACATGCCATACCAAGAGACTACTGCACTTGATAGTGATTTATTTTATGTCCTTAAAAATGATTACCAACTCTTTGACCAATTTATATACTTTAAAAAGGATGACACTAACCGAAGTAAATAATATGAAAGCTTGGCTCAAGTGGTCATGGTTTTTTGTAGGCCAGAGATAGATATTGAGGGAGTAGATTTTTAGTTGTATCAAGATTCCATTGAGAAATATAAAGTCTTTGGTAGCTCTGAATCTCTTATAAAAGAAGATAAGAATTCTACTAAAGCTGACACTCCTAACAATAATTGAGAATAGGACCTCAATGATGATTGAAAGCAATACCTTAAATATCTTCAAGAGATTGAATCTCTTTGTAAAGATACATTCCATATTAAGCATGCTTATGAAGAGTTTGGCCAAGATACATTAATTAAAGATCATGATCAATCTTGGGTTGAGTATGTAAATCTCCTTGAAGATCTTGATGAGTTTACAATAGCTAGTAATAATCATGAGGTAAATCAAGATACCATAGAGGATTAATAAGAATGTTTAGATGGAGAATCATTGAATAAGGTTACAAATGATAAACAATATGAGGAAAATCTTGAAGCATAATATGAGTATGTATTAATAGGTGATTAGTTTTTATCTATCACCTCATTTGAGAGCATGACAATAGGAGTGGCATTCAAGGAGAGGATGAGGAAAATGAGACCAAGGTATACAAGCTAGCTTATCTCATGCCATTATTCATCTCATGGAGTAAAGGATCCAATAGACTTCTCCTTTGATCCAAGAGGAAGAAGACATGTACAGGTTATTTTTTTGTAGTAGGTTGTCTTTGTCTTATTTCTAGTAAGTGTCTATCAACACAAGTGTGGTGTGTTTTCTTCTTACTTTGTTTGGTGTGTCATACTTATGTGTGTGGTGAGGTTATTTCTAGTCCTTGAAGGTTTGTATGGTTCTAATTCTAATTTTCATCTCAAGTAGAGTTGTCATCTCAGTCAAGTCATGATTGTCATGTGTGAGTCCTTTACCTAAAAGATGAGATAGATGGTTCTCTTGACTAGCAGGCATGTCAACCCCTAGGAGTCACCAGTGATGTTGACTAATTTTGACCACCAAGGTCAAAATGTCAACCCCTAAAGAAAAAACTTGACTATCGTGCTTTCATACCTTGCATGGTCTTTTGCATGCCTTATGATGTTATCATTTTGGTCTCATTGAAAACCTTATTAGAATTGTTTAAGGTTTCATTGTATGCACTAGGGATTGCTTGAAACATCATCATTTGATAGCATGTTATGAATTATTAGACAATGTTTTAGGTTTTTCATGATTTGTCCTTGGGTGATAGGAAGGGTCTCAATTGTATTTTAAAGCCTAAAAGTTGGCTTATATCTTTTTTGATAATGTTAAGGTAGTTTTGGAGAGTTCAAGGTTTTTGAAGATGTTAAGGTTTGATTTTATCCTAGGTCCTCAACTCTTCAAACCAAATCTTGTGGTCACATGCATGAAATATGTCTAAATGATTCCTAGAATAATTTATAAGCCCTTGTATAAATATCTATCTAGTTAAATAGAGTCATCAAAACATTGTTAGGTCCCTCTAATCTCAAAAGTCATAAATTGTCACTTTTGGTTTTTTAATAGGTTTCAAGTCATGTTTGAAAGTTTTTAAGAATTTATACTTATGTCATGCTTGTAAAAGACTAAGGCAATGTGAAAATGATGGTGTGGCCCACAAGAATGAAAAAGATAATGTTTATAATGACTAAAACACTTGTTAAAGCTCATAAAAATAGGTTTCAATGTGGAAGAATAGAGTTTTGTAGCATGGGGTCATGGTGACAGCCCTCTCAGGGGTTTTTAGGTGTAAAATAATGATCTAAAATCATTTTTAGGGTTAGATAATGTAAAAACTTATTTGTCTTCTCCATCACTCTTCTTTTTATCCGTATGAAGCACATCAATCTTCACTCAATACAAGAAGGAGAGAGTGTACAATATAATGCTCTTAGGTGGAAGGATTAGTCTCTATCCACTTCTAATCCATGGTAATAATTCATTCATTAAGACCTTGTGCTTTATGAATCATTGTTAAGAAGCCAAGCTACTCCTAAACCCTTTTTAAATCTTGTAGGGTTAGTTTTGTTCTAGAAATTATAGGTGTGAGCTTGGTAATGATACTAAAACATTTTGAAATTATTTAGGGGTTATTTTTAGATCACATTTAGAGGTTTTAATGTAGGCTGCAAATTAAACTCTCTCATATAGGGTCTATGTGCAAAGGAATAGTTTATAATCATAAAGGGTAGGTTTGTCATTTTTTAGGATCAAGTCATTAGTTATTTATCATTTCCAATAGGAAATGAGATTAAATAAGAATTAATCAACCCCTATAAGTCCTTTTATTCATCATTTAAATCCATTCAACATCTTCAAGGGGAAATAATCCACCAAATGGTAGAAGTATTAAGAGAGACTCATGTTATAGGTTGGTTAGCATGTTACAGGTCTGGCAAAGATAAACCTTATCAAGTATGAGGTGTGTTTATTTCATAATACCCTAGGAGGATATGTATCATCTCACATTGAATTAATTAGCATGCTCAATAGTTTTTCCAAGTGACAAATCATGAGGTTAAAACACATAATCCCCTTTTAAGGTTAAATCAAAGAGAGTTTAGTAGCCTACAGGTCTATAGACTTGTAGGTCACTATGGAAACCAAATAGATACTCATGAAGGTTTTACATGGCTCTTGGATGTAAAATCTAATGTCTTATTTCTTATAAAAACTCTAAATCATTTGAAGACCTAATTTCCTATACCCTCAACTCAACTTGCATCAAATATAATATATAAGATAGGTTGGACACCATACCTAAGAAGATAAATATGGAAATTTCAAGTGGATATCCAAGGTAATCTAAGCCATTAGAGACCTAAGAAAGACTTTAAATCAGTTGAGAATGTTTCATATAATATCATCAATAAATAAAATAGGTTCAAGGATGATTAACTACATACAAATTGTAGACAAGGTAAAAGGGGATTAAAGAATGACCATAAAGAGATGCCAAAAAGGATGCTAAGAATCTTTAAAAACATGTTTTAATTAATATATTTCACTAATAAGGTCAATTTAAACATTAATAAGGCCCTACTATGAAAATTATATATAGTGAGCCTAAGAGATCATTTTGGAAGGACTAGCTCAATGACCAAGATTCATGGGGCTAGATGGTTTTGGTAGATATTAATAATATTACTATACTATGGATTCGGAGCAATGAGAAGGCTTATAGGGATTCTAAATTCTTAAAAACCCCCAAGTAGGGACTGTCACCTTTTAGACTACTTGAAATCCTTACAAGATGATAAAGAAGGTGAAATTTTTCTCATTAGTAAAATGAGCTTATGCATGAAGTCAAATGGTTCTTAGGCATGGTGAATGGGTATCCATGCTTCAATATTATGACATTACATTTTAGTTTATACCCTTAAACTATATGAATAATGCTTAATAGTTTGGATCACTCTAAATCCCTATTTAACACCATGAAGAGACTTGAGAGACCCATTATTTTGCTTAGAGCATGAAGGAAGTTTGGAATGGGATTGAATGGTGTTTAGAGGTGATGGATAGGTCCCTCCACTATCATCTAGTGGTATTAAGAAGGAGTAAGAAGATCTATCCTCTATAAACAATAATCAAAACTCTCTAAAATGACTCGATGACTATGTTTTCATATCCAATGGTTTTTAATGGATTTAATTAGATGAGAAAGTATTGGGATGATCTTTATAGGTCTTATGAACACATATGACGTATAATAAGTACATAAATGGACTAAAAGATAAGTTTCAGACCTAGTTATGATCATGTAGGCTTGTAACAAGTATTCAATTCAAGTGAAAAGGCTCTATAAGCCTAAGGAGAAGCTCTATAATATTTTAAAATCCTTTATAAGATTCCTCAAAGTAATAAATAGGCTACTAAGTCACTGGAGCAGATTAAGTTAGTGATGTTTTCACTATCTTTCACAATGAGACTTATTGAAAATGTGGCAAAGAGTTAATTGAAGCTTGAGAATCTACTACACAAACTTATAAACATTGTATTAAATTATCTTAAAGGTTTTATTGGTCATAATAAATTCATATTCACAATATACAAGCCTTTTTAAGCCTGAAATGGAGAAGGATGATTCTTGTCTCAAGGAGACTATGACTACTATACACAAGTTTGTTTATAGAAATGGGATTAAAGAATGAAGTGAGAAAGGACACAAAGGATTTATAAACCTGGTTGGAGACAATTTTAACAAGTGTTAATTATATAAAAAGTATTAATAACCTTATTGAAAGGGTCTTATTACAATTCTATAGCAAAGAAACCAAATGTGTACCTACAACCATGGTAATTTAGTGCAAATAATGAAATTTAGATGTAATGTGTTCATGGTTATTTGAAACAAGAGTAAGGGAGGATTTATGGAGGAACTAAATATTTTCATAAGACCAAAGAGAAGGTTAGGAGGGTAACCTAAGTAAGCCTACTATAGAACCTAGAGTCACACAATCGAGATACTATAGTCAAGCCTATGTGCCAAATACATCAAAAAAGCTTATTAAGAAAAATAAATTAAAGTGTGGAAAATTTCAAAAGGAACAATATAGTAGAGTAGGTTTTTGTATACTTATTCAAGGCCTTTATACTCTTCACCTTCAGACTTTAAAAACTAGGATCAAGAATCCTACCATGCACCTGTAGGCTTACTTAGGATAATTAGAAAGGAGGGGTGATTGTTGGAGTATTGAAGAGTTGGAATGATTAATATGCTTCATTGAAAGTATAAAATATGGTCTTCACATATTTTAAAGGTTACTAAAGAAAATTTAAGTCTCAAGAATCCCAGTTAGGTCTAGAAGGCCTAAATCTACACATACAAGTCTATCTTCAAATATTGAAGAAAACATAAGGTTTTTTCATTATTTTCAAGGTTATGATGGTTAGGAAGGATGTGAGGGATCATGGTATATTTGAACATAGATTAAAACCCATTGGATTGAATAAATTTAAATATGTAAGACTATTAAGGCCTTCAACACAAAATTACTTTGAAATCCTGGGTATAAGTTTGTGAGGATGGTATTAAGGTTGAAGGATGGAATAGAGAAAAGAACCACTGGATCACCTTATATGAGGCTACCCAAACCCCAAATAAGGGTTTCGAATAAAAAATAAACTATTTTATACCTTAATGGACCAAATCAACCTCTTCAAGTTCTCAAGCAAGCCTAGATAGGTAGAATTGGTCCCTTTCCTCATGCGTGAAGTATAGGGAGAAGGTGCATGTAATATTGAACTCAATGGGGATTATAGAAGGGGTTTTTTTTAATAATTATTATTATCATTTATTTGTGGGTTAGGAATCTTAACTCTATTAATCATTGTTAGTACCAAAGGAGCCACTAAACCCTTTTTAAACCTCTCATAATGACTCGATGGAGGAAATGTGATTCTTAATGCCTTTAAATTCAAAGTTTTGACCTTATAATGAATTTTTTGGTCTCCATAGGTCTCATGGGAACCTGTAAATGGTTTTTTGTCACATGTGTGAAGTACATCTTGTAAAAAAATGGTCAAAAGGGACTATTGTAGCCTAGTTTGGAGTATGAAATTACCAATAAAACATGGGATGCTACGTCGTAAAAAGGTAATGGAGAATGATGATGCATTGAGGTAACATGAACATATATATGTCAAAGAAATATCTTTGTAACTTATCTTTGAGGTATGACCTTGTAACTCCTTATTTAACCACTAGTCCACCTTGTAGGAAGGCCATTATGCCACCAAGTCAATGCATGGGGAGAGTTATGAGACTATTTTCTACCCCTCATTCATATTTGTAATTGATGAGTGATGGTCATCATGGGATATCCACTCCATTTATATGGCACATTATTCTTCTTCTCTCTCTCATGTTCTATAAATTGAGCTTCAAAATGCAATGTATGCATCCCTATATTAGGTATGTGAAAGTTATGCCCATTTGTATCTTGAAGCCTTTGAGATAATAAAAAGATTGATTTAGTCTTCTTCATATTAATTTATAGTGTTTTCATTCTTGTCTAATTTGCATAAGTGGTTGAATATTTTTCCCTTTATAGGTCCTTGTCTCTTGCCTAGATGTTATTAGCTTGTCTTATCTAGTTTACATGGTGTGTGAAGGTGTTAAATGTTGTAGTTGAAGTGGAAACTTATTGGTAGAGTCTTGAATCATACCTATCATTCATCACCCTTAGGTTATAGTCACTTAGCATATGCTATGTACCTAGGGATATGATATATTAATGCATATGGGTTGATGTAGATGCCAAAATATGGCATGAATCCCGTTAGTTATTTATATGGGTACAATATATTAATATATATGGGTTACCCCCTCGAAGTATCTTTGATTTGGGTAATTTGTGTGGAGAGAAACCCTAGTTTTTTTGAATCATCAATATCTTTTGATTGGTTGTGAATTTTTGCACAATTTTTTTATTGGTTATGGATAATATTTTAAATAAGTCACAGTAAAAACATAGAGATTTTTTGATTAGTTTTGAGGGAATTTTTTTATTTTATGGTTTATACTAATTTCAATATATATTCTTAAATATAGAGAATTTTTATTTGAAACTTTTACTGAATATGTAAGAAGATATAAGAGAAGAAAAGTAAAAATTTTGAAATGTTTTGAGCTGTTTTGTGTGATTTGTTGTGATTTTATGGTTTTTCATATATTCAATCTATAGGTCAAAATTTGGAAATTTTTCACAAAATTTTGACTAAGGTTCCAATATCATAAGAGGAAGTTATAGTAAAAATTTGGGACTTTTTGGATCAGTTTTGTATGATTTATTGACATTTTAGGGTTTTAAGAAACCTAATTTTTTTATGGATCATGAAATTGCAAAACATTTTAGGGGAAGATGATGTGGATGCTAGAAAATGGTGGCTTATTTTTAAGGAGAATAATACTAAAACAATTTTATGGAAAACATAATTATCTCTTTCTTTGTTTGGGCCTACACAACATTGGTGGTTTAATCAATTGAGCTTTACCGAAAAGTATTCTTCATGGGAAGCAATGGAATAAATCTTCCTAGATCGATGGGATATAAAATAAAAAGAGGATGTAGAAGAGGAAGAAAATAATGATGATAAAGAAGAAGATAATGGTTCAAATAATTTGGCTCCAATGAAATATGAGTCAATTTTTCAATTTCATGGATGTATTCAAAAGATGAAGGTGGTTGTGTCCATAAACCCTAATAGAAAGTATAACTTCATTAACATGAATGTGGCCAATCATCTACTTATTCAAGCAAATAATATCAAGGATGTTCAAGTAGATGGTAAGAATATTTCAATGTTTGAAGATTTGAAGCTCATTATGGAAAAATATGTTTTGCATGCATATTTTTATGCTTTGGATATGGATGATGTGGATATAGTTCTTGGATATCCATGGTTAGAGAATTTAGGAATAATGAATATTAATGTTCACAAAAATTTCATGAAGTTTTGGTATAGGAAAAATAAGATCACTTTACAAGATATCATAGTGAAAAGGCACCAATAACAATCCAGGTAGATCATGAGGATGAGATTGAAATAGGTGATGAAGAACATGATGAAGATTCAGATGATATAGATAAAGACACACTACAAATAGAAATGAACACTTCATCTACTAAAGAGACAAATAAGGAAAAGGTGGAAGAGGTAGAAGAAAAGGTGGATAAAGTCAAAATATTGGAAAAAGTTGAGGTATATAGACACCCACATCATCATGAGAGGAAATAATCATGGAACTAGGTGAGGAAGTGTCATAACAACAATAATTTTACCTATATAAAAAATCAAATTTCTAATCATTATGAATATGCATGGAATATAAAGAAAAAATACTATGTCACATGGAATGAATGGGGAAATCACTATGACTATGCATGGAAGAATACCTACTATGGTCATGGTTGGAATCAAAGTAGTGCAATGGAATATGGTACATGTAATAAAAAGAGGAATAATTATGCTTGGACACCAAAGCAATATAATTATGATTATGAACAAAATCAAAAGAACACAATGGAATTTAGAAATAAGCTTGGAGAGTTATCTCCTGCCAAGATCACATATGGATGGCTAGATGATCAAGATTAGAGATAAGTGTGTAATGATTTGAAGCACACTCATTATTTGGTTTCTTCCTATGTTTTGGGGATGAAACATGTCAAGGAGGTAAGTAATGCTATGTACCTAGGGATATGATATATTAATGTATATGGGTTAATGGAGATGTTGATATGTGGCACACATCCCCTTAGTTAGTTATATGGGTATAATATATTAGGATAATGAAGAAAATTGTGGAATTAGTGAATTGGGTAATGGTCAGCGTACATTGGGATTAGGAGGTTACCAATCTATTGGTTAGATAGATGTCTATATAAAGGATATGATTATCATGGTAAAGATATCAAGTAAGCATTAAGTCTTCTATTGTAAGAGGATATTAGAGGTTGTCCCCTCAAAGAGACATTATGGAGTTATTCCTTACTAAAGGATTATTATATGGCATTGCCCTAACTTAAGGGTATTTATGCATATATTAAATATTTGAATCATATCAAGATCATATCAGCATAGCCTCTATGTGAAGCACTAATGTATAGGAGTATTTTGGATAGAGTTTGTTAGCAATCAATCTTTGTTTCATTCATAAGTTTTATTAAAGGATCAAATATAGGAGACATAACATTAGTGCATCACCTCATGTAGTATAGGGTTTGATTTCATGTCTTTATTCTACCCCTTTTCATTTGAATTAGGTTTAGTTTGATCTCATATGATGTATTAGGGGAGCTAGCCCCAAAACTAGAGACTCACCTCACTCATTAGGCTACCCACACCTAGAGGTGATTACATTATATCAGATGGATAAGGTAGGTTTAAAACTCGTTTGCCTTAATGGTGAAATCTAGACTGATAATAGTAGCTAATGCTTGGTTTATACATTTTCATAAGTAATCTAATCTACATAACATGCCCTCTAATGTGAAATATAGGATGGTAGCCTATCAGTTGATTAGTGTTTTTACATTATTGTGGAATCATCTCTATGCATCAGAGGGATATCAACCAAATACCCTTGGAAATTTTTCAAGATAAAAATTTAGCAAAGGTACTTAAGTGCCAACTTTAAAGAAAATAAAATAACTAATTTTTAGTTGCTAAAGTAAGACAACATGTTTGTCACTGAGTATGAAAATAAGTTTCTAAGCCTATTGCATCATGTAAATTACCTGCATGATGAATAAACTAAAGTGATAAAGTTTAAAATGGGAATCAAAGAGATATTAATGCATGATGTTAATATGACTAACCCAAAAACCTTGGTGGTTACTATTGAGTCTACTCATATGGCATAAGAGAAAGAATTAAAAATTAAAGGTGAGATAAGATTTTAAGTTTAGTAGGTAGTAAATCAAGGCCAAAAATATATTTCCCTCACCTAATTTTTTTAATAAATTAGACTAAAACCATAGTTTTACCGGGAGTAGTAATGGATTTACCAAGTTTTAAGGGAAAAATAATAACTTTAAGTCCTAAAACTCACTAAAAATAAGGTCCAACAATAGAAATTAGACCCAAAATAACTAACATGGACTAGCCATGGGTGCCGATATTATTCCTATTTTACCATCAAGAATTGTTTAATGTTGGGAATGTGGTGACAAAAAATATCTAAAGGAATACCCTAAGCTAAAACATGGACAATAAACTAACCATAAGGTGTACGCAATAGTTGATAATCAAAATATTGACTTCCAAGCTACTTTTATTGAAACTATAGGTACTTTAGGTAGTTTTACTATATCATTAATAAGCTATAATGCATAGATGCTTTTAGAATAATCATGGAGTTGTAATGCATTAAAAATACTAAATCATGTAAAAAAATTAAAACCTATAGATAAAAAAGGTTATATGTAAAGGTTACCAACTTTATTCAATCCAAATTAAATAACTATCTAAGGACAAAGAACCATCCTATAGGGATTTTCCTTTACTAAGCAAATTTAAGGATGTATTTCCTAAAAAAATTACCTAGTCTTCCACCAAAATGGGAGTTTTATTTTTATATAGTTACTATTTTTAGGAATATACCTATGTACAAATATACTTATATGTTGAATGTGGCATATTCATAGAAACTAAAAGTTTAACTACAAGAACTTTTAGATAATGGAAACATTAGGCCAAATATATCTCCTTGGGATTCTCTAGTTATCTTTTTGAAGAATAAATATGGCACCTCAAGTTTGTGTGTGTACCATCATATGGGGAATAAAGTGATGATAAATAACCATTATCATTTTCCAAGGATTGATGATTTATTTGATCAAATGAATGGGTAGTTGGTTTTTATAACATTGACTTGAGATCAAGATACCATCAACAAGATTGAAAGAGAAAGACATTCATAAAACTACTTTTTGGACTTGTTATGGTCATTAAAGTTAAATATTATGTATTTTGGATTAACTAATGCACCAAAAACATTTATGAGCTTAATAAACAATGTTTACAATGATTATCTAGATAAATTTGTGTTGTTTTTCTTAGATGATATTCTAATTTATTCTAATAATAAAGATAAACATAAACAATACTTGAGATTAGTCTTGTAAAGACTAAGACAACATAAAACATATGGAAAGATTTGAAATGTGTTTTATTTCAACCTAAAATACATTATTTCTGGCACATCATCTCTAAATATGGTATGGTTTTAGATCCAACAAAGATCAAAGCTATACAATGTTAGCCTACCTCTACCAATATGCATGAAGTACATAGTTTTATAGGATTGACTAGCATTTTAACCTTTTAAGGTTTAACATATGTAAATCCTATGCTTGTTAGAGAATTGAGTAGAATAAATCAAGGAAATAATATGCATAAAATAACCACTTATTTTTTTATATATTTGACTAGCTTTGACTTTCTAAATATAGTAATAAATATTTGTAAATAAAGACTTATCTAGAAAACACTTGATACAAATGATTTGAGTGCTAGAAAATGAGATAGTAATAGGTTTGAGTGTCATCAACTAGATCCATATATCATAACCCCTCTTAAACAATAGTGTTTTATTTGGATAGAGGAATCATGTGGCTCTAGTGTCCTAATAATGGCACTAATGTCCTATGTGTAAGATTATCTTGAACTTTTAGGTGCACCTATGTCTATGGTTTTAGGATTTATTCCTATGTGCATAAAAAATGGAACTTGGTATTATGCCTGTAATAACTAATTTATTATGTAAACATTAATCCTCCTTGTCAAAAAGGCATGAGCTTAAAAGTGTATTTACTAGTAAGATAGGTTGGACATCCTCAACACCTCATTATGAAGAGATTTTCCTAAATGCCAATACTCTTGAGGAGGGATCAATCCCAATGTAGTTCTCTCCCCTAAGTGTTGGTGCAAGTGCGAGTGATGCTAGTATGATAGTGGCCTTGAGTGCTTTGAGTGTGCTTGAGATTTAAAATATAGAAAATCTGAACTTAGGGCAATTGTAGATGGTAGTATGTGGAAGTAGGGAAAAATATGATTAGTAACCTTGAATTTTCTCAACTTGTTTCATGTTTGAATAGTTATTTTGTATCTAATTTACATCTAGTGGATATATTGCTACAAGTCATGTATTTATAGTGTTATGTTACTTGTGTGGATAATGAAAGATGTTTAGGCTGACCTTAGGAGGGTTTTACCTTTAAAATATATTTATTTGGTAAATATAGGGTAAAGGACTGTTTCTCTAGATTTTTCACTAATTACATTTAAATGAGAAAGAAACTAAGGTTAAGAGGTTATGGGTTTGATGTTACCTGGATTTAGTGTGCACCGTATCTAAGCCTTGGGGGAGCTCCTCTCTGGCTATGGAGGAAATACCTGTAGTAAGAATGAAACTTAAACAAGAAAGATGTTAGAAGAGGCTATGGTGAACTACCAAGCTACGTGCTTGATCCCGGAAGCGTGAAGCTCTTTAAGGGATGATAGTCCATTGTTTAAAGATAAAAGTATTGTAAAAGAAGAAATGATAAATGACTAAAGAAATAGAAAAGTAGATGGTGTGTACCTATTCCCTATAGTCTGTGTATCTCAAAATGTTATAGAAGGTTGGTTGAAGGTTCTGTCTGGTCTAGATGGGCTATTTGGATGGCTTTTTGGTTTGCTGGTTCAGAACACATTCGTTAACATCGGTGGGTCTGTCAAGGTCAGTCAGGTAAATGGTGCCAACGTCAGTTGGGTTGCCGATGTTGGTTTGGCTGAAGGTGCCCATGTTGATTAGTCTGCCAATGTCAGTTGGGGTTGTCAGCCTTGGATGGCTTTTAGAGTATTTTTGAGATAGATAGAGGGGTTTCTAGAAGTTTAGAGGTTGGTGCAGGGTTATGGGAAGGTGAATGAGGTTTGAGGAAGGGTATAGGTAGAAGATTGGTGAGAAAAGGGGATGACTCCATAGAAGAAGTCAAGCCTCTCAATATTATTTATAAATATCAATGAAAACTAATTGACAATATATTATAAAACACTAAAATGAAAACTAGAGTACTTAGCTTTATAAGGTAAAGAACCAGAGGTGTCAGAATAGTGATTCCCATTGTGGCTGATGTGATCGGTGTTGTGAGACAATGAAGTGAACATGGATTGCCTCAATTTATTAGCTTTAGGTCCTCATACAATCTTTCAATCTAGTCTCTGGAATGATTTGTGTAAAGCTTTGGTAGCCAGGAGAACAATAGTCAAGTTCTGGTGCTTGAAATCTCAAAATGTGTGTGCGAATGTATGAAAAGGTAGGGTTAGCTCAATGTTAGAGCTTGGCTTATGTAACTAATGTCAGTGATCCCATCGGCATCAGCGTAGAACTACTGACATTGTTCATGGGTTGACCGACATCAGTAGAGAGAGAATAAGTAAAAGGGCTATTTTTAGCTCTTTACCTATTTCTCCACCTACCAAGTGCCTTTTTCATTAGAGAACAGTCAAAATAAGGGCTTATGAGGCATGGGAGTTAATTAGGGGATGGGGTGAGAATAGGTCATGGGTAGTTAGGATTTGGAGGACCTAGTCTCATGCTAACTCATAGGCTAAGAAAAGGTCTTAGGGTGAGATGTCGAGGTGAGGTGTCCAAGGTGAGGTAATTAATTTAAAATAAGTAGTTTTTAAATTAATAAGGTGTGTAAGTGTGGGTTAGAAGTGTTAACCTTTAGAAGGGGGCCAAGGGGGGTTGACATGATATTGGTGTCTACATTTGCCCCTTTTTGTCTTGTGGTTTGTTCTGATGAACTGCAAGACAAAAATAGATGTAGGTTGCCCCAAGTATGGGATAAGGTATTCCCCCTCAAAGTAGGAATTGAGAGAAGGTAATCTAAAATTAGGTGCCAATTTGATAGGCAGTGGATGGGTAGGGTGAGGTTGGAGTGTGAATGCTGTAATAGTTGAGATTGCGCATATACCACTTCACTTGATAGGCAGGTCAAATTGTCGCAGGCAAGGTCGAGGAGGACTAAAATTGAAGTAACTGGTCCCCAACTTATTAGTGGTAGCTGATTGGGTTAAAATGATCAAAGCTATAGCTCTAATGGTCAAGGAGAACTAAAATCAAAGTAACTAGTCCCCAGCTTATTAGTGGTAGTTGATTGGGTTAAAATGATCAAAGATGTAGCTCCAATGGGCATCATGTTCTAAGTATCTAGGCTAGGAAGTGCTCCTACAAAACATGAAAATGTCACAGATATTGGGGATCAACTTGGTCACAATCTGAAAATAGGTGTGAGGGGTGTGTACAATTTGCTAACTATTCGTGAGGTAGCATATGAAATCAAAACAACCAAGGCAAAGTTGTCTCAAAAGTGGTCATGGTCTGAGGAGATAGTTGTGATCTCTGAGGTCATTTATCGAGTTAGGCTGAGATATAAGTGATCTCAAGTGTTGTTTATTATGGTTAGGGAGATGTATGTGATCTCCAATTTGCCCCATGAGAAGTCTAAGGTGACTTTTACAGTGTCAGGGCTGGTTGTTTGGTCATGATTTTGGGCAATTTTTAGAGAAGACCTATGTTTTTAGGTCACTGACGTCAGTTAGGACACCGACGTCGATAAGTAGTCAGAAGGATTTCATGGTCATATCACCGATGCTGGTTAGACAACTGATGTTGGTAATATAGAAAGGCATTATTTTGCTGATGTGGGTAGAATATCAGCTTATGTCAGTGGCCTAGGGCACAATTTTGCCGATGTCGGTGGCCTAACAAAACCTACCAAAAGTAGATTGGTGGCCCACCAAAAGTCATTTTTGACTTTTGAAGTGTTAAAAAAGAGAGTTCTAAGTTTTTGAGTGATAGAGACCTCCTATTTGTCTGTGTCAATAGTGTTTTGTGTCAGGGTATGAGTGGTGAGGAGTGTTGGTGAGTGTTGGAGTGTTTATGAGTTTTTGGGAGCATTATGGGCCACCGGTGATTGGATTGAGGAGATGAGGTAGATAGAGATGGCAGACATTGAAGGAGGCCCTATAGGAGGACCACCACCATTGGCACCTGTTATACCACCTCGGTGGTGATGATGAGATGAGGTAGGGTGTGTTATTTGAATTTTTGATTGGTTGTGAATGTGATGTTATTTTTGTATTTTTTTGAATTTTTAGCAATATATCAAGGGGGGATGTGTATTAAAAGGGTTGTTAGGTTAGGTAGGGTACTTTAGGTAGCTTTAGGAGTGTTTTGGGGGGTTTTAAGAGGTGAAGTGGGGAAGCCCTAAATTTTAGGGCTTGCCCCATTCAGCCCTAGGGCCAAACCAGTCATCAACATTAGCAGTACCACTGACATTGACTGACAAGTTATCAATGTTGATCAGTATGACCGACATCAGTCATATTTATCCATTGATGTTAGCAAGTTAGATGCTAACATCGGTTAGGTTAGAGCCATCATCGGCACCCTAACCGATGTCGATTGCCTATTGAAGGTTGTTTAGGCCCTCGAAAGGTTGAAAATGATAATCTGGAGGGCCTAAGTCATGTTGATGCACTCTTAGGTGTGGTGATGGGCATATAGGTTTGTTTGATGGGAAAGTGTAAGTCAGTTGTAGGAATTACATGGTGATTTAGCTAAGCTAACCCTAGAAGACCCCGTGTCAATTGAGTGCTGCCTACATAGCCCATGCGAGGGGCCTTAGGCTAATGTAGTTCTCCCAAGAAGGGAAAGTGGAGGGTAAGTTATAGATTGGGTTTGACTAGGTTAAGTCATGATTAAAGGTTAGATGGTTAAAAATACTAAAAATGAGGTAGTTTAGGATAGGCAGTGAGCCTAGGGTTTAGGGTAGGCAGTGAGCCTAGGGTTTAAATAGTTGGTCCATTAGGTAGACGAATGAACAAATGGCCGAGCTAACCTCAAAAGACCCCATGTCAATTGAGTGCTGCCTACATAACCCCTATTTTAAGAGCCTCAGGCCAATTTAGTTCTCCCAAAAGGGAAGAAGAGTCAAAGAGGTTGTTAGTTGTTTATGTAATGTTTGTTAACATTGTTACATGTGTGTTGGTTAGATGCAGGATAGGCAGACATTAACGTTGTGAGATCATCTCCCTACATTGCTAATGCAAATGCATTGAGACATCATAGGTGATGAGTGGGCACATATGGACATTATAGGGCTCAACAAGTTGCGGTGATATTATTGAGTTGCTAGGGATGTCAGTTTGATGGTGGCATTGATTGAGTGATGGGATCATACCACCAACACCTTTCATCTACTGACTGGAGAGTTGACTGTTACAGTGGAGGACATGTACCAAATTTTGTAGTTACTAATACATAGGGTAGAGTTATATGCATGCTTAAGAGAGGAACATGACATTCATATGGTTACATTATTTAGGGAGCACACTGTTGAGACAACCTACCATTTGATGAGTTTTGCCTATGAGCCTATTTATGTTGCTGATGAGGATGAGAATCAACTAGCCATCCTGATGATGATTAACATCACTGTATATGCCCTTCTTGATGCAAAGGGAGGGAGATTTTTTATCTTGATGACTGGGGTTTTGGTAGACATGTTAGGGGAGTAGACAATTTTTGCATGGGCTCCAGTATTTTTAGCTGAGTTATACAGGGAGCTGTGGGGGATCAACTGATGACGGTGGTATAGCTTATGTGTGGGCCACCTCCTACACTATTGGGCTTATGAGCATATCATGGTTACATGACCTCTTGGCCTCCCAGTAGTGATCTAAGCGGGCTTTAGAGTTGGTTTCAAGTGGTGGTGAGAGGTCATGGCATAAACACGTGTGGATGCCATCATTTGAGATATTGAGTATTACAGGGAGTATTAGATGCCCTGATCCTAGTTAATATCATTTAGAGGCCATACTTGTTATATTTGGCATTTAGAGGTTAGGTAGAGTAGCTAGTGGGGGTTTAGAGCCTGCGATGGGTGAGGGGTAGGTGAGCTGGTGAGCTCGAGAGAGTTCTTACTGAGAGAGTGTGGCGCTAGTATGGGTTGTTACAGGATGTGCCACCTACTCTCCCATAGTATAGATGTGATGATATTGAGGCACCCCTCCCACTCCCAGAGGAGACAGAGTGGCCAAATTTTGAGGAGATACTTGTAGATCCAAGTGTGGTAGATCTGGGGTGTATGATGACCTACTTGGCTTGGTAGGTAGGTCACTATGTTGCAATTCAGACGAGACCACCTCCTGATCTATAGGCAATTAGTAGAGAGAGGGATGCTACCATTAAGGTGAGAGATGCAACATGAGCATAGGTGGTAGTGCTTCAGGGATAGGTGATAGTTTTGATAGTGCAAGTGGTTGCCTTGATAGGGTAGGTTACTACATTGCAGGGGCAGTTGGTCATAGCCCAAGCACAGGTATTGATAAGTTAGGGTTTTGGAGGGCAGGGCCCTATTTAGCCACCACCATAGTAGCCAGTGTAGCAGCTAGCTTAGCCACCACCACATAGCCACTACAACCACCAGTTTAGTAGCCACTTCAGTAGGCAGTGGAGCAGCCACCTTAGCCATAGCCACATAGTTCTCTATAGGGCATGGCATCAAGATTGATGGGTCCACCACAGACTGTACCTATATCTAGGTATAATACTATGTTAGATGAGATGTGTATTATGAGGGTGTCATCAGGGAATTTTCATAGATCTAGTGATATTCTAAGATTCTAGCTCAGTAGAGATCTGTGTCACATGCCACTACCTCTAATTCTCAGAGACGGTGACAATCAGAGGGTGGAGACAATTCAGCATCTTCATGACCACCACCACCACCACCACAGCCTTGAGGTGTTTGTAGTTGTTGAGGTGTATATATATACTAACCTATGTGTTGTTGACACAAGATGTACATACATTTTGAGAGAGGGATAGATATATTATACTATTTTAGATATTTTTTATGTATACCTTCATTTGATAGTTATATATATATATGAGATGTTTGAGATATTGACATGTTATGGATGTGACTTTGTGTCATTTTGAGAGAGGGATAGATATATTATACTGTTTCAGATATTTTTGATGTATACCTTCATTTGACAGTTATATATATATATATATATATATATATATATATATATATATATATATATATATATATATATATATATATATATATGAGATGTTTGAGATATTGACATGTTATGAATGTGACTTTGTGTTAGTTGTTTTGGTTATGTTAGTGTTTTTAGCATTTCCCATATGTTTGATGGTACATGCTTGAAATGATGAGTGTATGATGATGTTATAGCCTTTTCCATATTGTGTGATGGTGTATGTTGTAACATAGGTTATGTGGTTCTTCATCCTTAGCAATTTTCCATATTGGTGATGGTGTATGCTAGAAATGAAATGATTTTATTTATGCTTCAGTAGGTTTCCATATTGGTGATGGTATATGCTTGACATAAATTGTGTTCGGTTGATAGTTTCCATGTGTATTGTTTTCCATAGAAACTAATGTGAATGGGCTATGATAATTTATATAACACAAATTGGTATTTGTATTAAATAAATCATGATGTTATGTTAGTGGTTAGAAAATGTTTTGGCTGTATTTTATCAAAAACATGTGATGTTATTTATGATAAAATTGAGTTGAATGTTAGGTTCATAAATTTATAGTGAGAATTATGAGATGACAATATGCAAGCATATAATTTTAAGACACTGCATCCTAAAAGATAAACTAGCATGTGACGAAGGTGTGTAAGAAGTGAAAGGTGCATTATTCTTTCATTGACAAGGACCATAATGATAACATAGGGTTTTTGCAAATAAAATCCCTATTCATGCATTACATCGTTGACCATTGGTTTTTGTTAGAGAAGTACTCTAATCACTTGACGTTAAGTGAGCTCAAGATCCCTTGGGTATTTTGGAGTAATAGGTGTGATTATGTGATATGTGAGGATAGCACAACCCTTTTTAGTATGGATAACTTTGCCCCTTTTATAGGTGACCCTGAGAATGACTATAGGCAAGTCCATGACTTAATAGTTTGTTTGTTCTCTCTCTTTTTTTTGGTAGACTGATCAATGCGGGAAGTCTACTTGGGGATGTTGTTTTGTTTTGTGGTCATGTGAAGCTGATCGATGCGGGAAGATTTTGAGAGGGTGCTATTTTTGTAGCAAAATTTGATCATAGCCATCCTTCGAGGGAGTGGTCTATATTTTTCTTTGTATGTTTTGATTTTTTTGAATAGTTGTCCTTCAAGGGAGCAGTCTATTAATTATAGCAATAATATAGCTATCCTTCGAGGGAGTAGTCTACATTTATAGTTTATGACCTTTTAGTATTTTGTTAGGCATCCCAGTTTTGTGTTTTTTTCTTTTTGTTAACTAAACTTTTAGTCATGGACTAGACTATAGAGGTTTAGGGGTTTCCCTTTTATTAGGACAAAGCATTAATGCTTAAAAAAGGGTTAACTAATTTTTGTAGGGAAAAAGGGTTGAAAGGAATAGGAATGAGGATGATGGGGGTTGCTCAAGGGATGATCTCAAGTTAAACATCAAGTGAATGATCACTTGGTTAATAGTAGAATGGTCGCAGATGCAAGGCATTAAGGGGCTCAAGTTTTAGCTAGCCTTTGAGAGAAGATAGGTTATAAGTGCCTAATCCATACTTGTGCATTATTATATAAGGTCTGAGCCAATTAGGAGAAAACTTGCCTCATTTACTTCTTTCCATATTGGTTTTCTTTAAGGATGAGATCTCTGATTTTGAAATCTCACTCTTTTAGATTTTTGTTGTAGGCACGCTTGATGTGATCTTGGTAGATATGAAGATGATTAAGATTGGCAAGAGGACATTCATCGAGTAACTTGAGTTGTGTTAATTGATCCTGATGAAAGTCATCATTAGAGAGTATGTCATGCAAGGAGATGTGAAGAGAAGGTATTTATACTTCAAGATGCAAGATGGCCTCGGTTTCATACACTAAGGAGAAAGGTGTAGCACCCGTAAGGGTTCAAATGCTAGTGCGGTAGGCCCACAAAGTGAAGGGAATGTGAGTGTGCCAATCCCTTCTAGTATCGTTGACCACTTTCATTAGGATTTTAGTTAAGATTTTGTTAGAAGCTTCTACCTGTCCATTTTTTTGTGGATAGTAAGGTGAGGAGAAGCTAAGTTTGATGCCAAAAGTGTTGCAAAGCTTTTGGATGGTTTTGTTTTTGAAAGATTTGCCGTTATCGGTGATTATCTTGTGAGGTACACCAAAACAATAGATGATGTGGTGGTTAATGAAGTCGATGATTTTATCAACTTTAGTGGAGATGAGGGGATCAGCTTCTACCCATTTAGTGAAATATTTAGTTGCTATGATAATAGATTGATGTCGGAGAGATGAATGAGGGTTAATCTCACCAATTAGATATAAGCCCCATTGTGAAAAGGGATATAAATCCTTAGCAACTTGTAAAGTGTGGCTAGGGACATGAATTAGGTTAGCATGTTACTGGCATTTGATATAATGCCAAACATAGTCACTGTAGTCTTGGTTAAGAGTGGGCCAATAATAGCTCAGGTAGAGGATGTACTTTACAATCAAGTTACCACTGAAATGTCCTCCATAAATCCCATCATGGACTTTTTTGATGGCATGAGATGTCTCAGTGGTGGTTAGGCATCAGAGAAGGAGGCCTTCAAAACCTCATTTGTAGAGAAGACCCCCTAGCATGGTGTATCGAGTATTACTCTTGATAAAATCCCACCATCCATTACTAGAGAGGTCAGGATGAATGATAGAATAAGTCAAGTAGTCAACAAGTTGTTTATACCAAACATCATGTGGACTAGAGTTGATATTACCAACAAAGTTGATGTTAGTTGAGATATATGAGGGCAACACCAAATGGTGTACCATGACATAGATTCTCAAGGAAGTAGATGTAGATGGGATGTGTGAGGCGAGAGAGGCCATTGTGTCGGCAAACTTATTCGTAGAGTGAGGAATAGTTTGCAAGAGATAATAGTCGCAAGACCCTAACAATGTGTCAACATAGTGTTTATATCATTGCAAAACTTCATTTTTAAAAAGATATGAACCATTAATCTGATTAATGACTAGTTGTAAGTCACCAAAGATATTGATTGTCTTAATGCCCAAGAAAATGGTAGTTTAAAGCCCCAAAACTAAGGCTTCATACTCAGCCATGTTATTGGTGCATTCAAAGTTGAGTTTGAAGGATAAAGGCATGGGCTTGCCCTCATGAGGGATGAGAATGACCCCCACACCCCCACCAAGTTGACATTTAGATCCATCAAAGGACATTATCATTTGATAGGGGATGTCATCAGTGGATAGCATAGTGATGGACTCATCAAGAAATTCATAGTTAGAGGGTTGGTTATCAGGTAAAGGGGCATTTACTAGTTGGCCAGTGATCATTTGCCCCTTTATAGACTTTTGTTGAATGAATTCCAAATCAAACTCAGCAAGAATCATGAGCCAATGAGCCATACATTGGTTTTGGTATGGCTTGGAATGCATGTATTTGAGAGGGTCAGTGTGGGTGATGATGTAAGTCTTATGGTTGAGGAGATAGTGGCAGAGTTTAGAGGTGGCAAAGACTAATTCCAAGCAAATTTTTTTGGTATGAGTATACCAAGTTTCATAGTCAATGAGCATTTAGCTTATATAATAAACTGCCTGCTCACGATGTTGTTCATCTCGATGCGTGATCATGGCACCTAAGGAATGATCTATTACCAAAATGTAAAGATAAAATGGTTGGTCATCTTTAGGTGGAATAAGGACTAGTGGAGAGACAAGATAGAATTTAAGAGCCTCAAAATCCTCTTGGCAATCCTTATTCCAATTAAAGGAGACGTCCTTCTTGAGGAGGTGATGGAAGGGTTGGCATCGATCAGATAGCTGCGAGATCAAGCGATGAATAGATTGAAGCTTCCCTTCCAGGCTGTGAAGTTGTTTTAGGTTAGTTGGTGGGGGCATCTCGAGTATGGCTCAAATCTTAGCTAGATCTACCTCAATGCCATAGAGAGAAATGATGAAACCCAAAAGCTTCCCTGAGAGAACCCCAAAGACACATTTCTTGGGGTTGAGTTGAATGTTATATTTTAGTAGGTGAGTGAATATTGTTTTGAGAATGGTTAGGTGGTCATGGTGAAGTTTAGATTTCCCTAGTAGGTCATCCACATAGTCCTCCATGATTTTGTAGAGGAGATCATGAAAGATATAAGTCATGGCGTGTTGGTATGTAGTGCCTACATTTTTGAGGCCAAAAGGCATGACCCTATAGTAGAATTTCCCCCATGGGGTGATGAAGGTGGTTTTATGTTGATATTTTGGGGCAATCAAGATTTGGTTATATCTTGAAAACCCATCCATGAGGGATAGCATCTCATGACCAGTCATAAAATCAACAAGTTGGTTGATGTTTGGCAAAGGAAAGTCATCCTTTGGGCAAGCTAGGTTAAGGTCATGATAGTCAGTACAAATTCAAATTCCCCCTATTGCTTTTGTGATAGGGACAATGTTTGACACCCATTGCAAATAATCAATGGGTTGGATAAATGAGATGGAGAAAAGATGTTGAAGCTCCTCTTTGACAAGGAGTGCGATGCGAGGATGCATCTTGAAAAGTTTTTACCTGACAGGCTTAGCTTTATGGTTCGTGACAATGTTGTGGATGACAATGTTGGGGTCAATACTAGGCATATCACTATAGGACCAAGAAAAGGCTTTGCTATGATCTATAAGGAATGTGGTATAGTTGATTTGTTCCTGGGCATCTAAAGATTGACCAATCTTTAAAATGTGAGGAACATCAGAAGATGGGAGATTAATGTCAATAGTTGATTCATTTAACATAACCTATGTTTTCAAAGGAAGTTATCATTATATGAAGGAGTCATTTACACCCATGTACGTGAGTATGGCATCATCATCCAGGCATTAGACAGTGTTGATGCTAGAAGATTCATCGTCTATCATGTTTGGATAAATGAGAGGAAGAGACCTTGATGCCTTACCTAGTTCATAGATCAGGGGTTCTAAGTGAATGGTGTTTATGAAAAAAAAATAGGAGGGATGGAGACCATCAAATCCATAGGTGAGGGTGGGGGAATAGGTGAGGTTGGAGGAGAATGCTCTATAACAGTTTCATGGTGAGGGATCTTAGAGGGTTTTGTAGGATCTTTAAAACCCATGCCATGTCATTTCTTGGCGTTTTTGATTGCCTCATCATTTGGAGGTTCAATGGGCTTGTGGGGACCTTGTTCATAATGCCAAAAGCCAAAACCCTTCCACACACACCTATGAAGATAGGTGTGAGCAAAGCTAGGTTTGCTGAGGAAGGAGAAATTACAAGTGAATAGTCAAGGTGATGAGAGAGGATTTCCAATAGTAGGAGCCTGATCTAGCCCTCCATAGGTGATATTAGTTTGGAGATCGGGAGGACCATATGGGATGACCATTCTGATGTGATGGTCATACTTAGGGTGGTGATGAAGTTTTCCATATTCCTATAGAGTTTGGAACGTGTCAAGGGTAAGCAAATAATACTCCCCAAGTGAAAGGCACTAGAAGGTATCTTCCATAGGATCTTTTGTGGTCACTTGAGGAGTAGGCGTAGGTGTGACCGGTGTCTGCGAGCTTGTCAAGGCTTTTGCAAGTGGAGTTGGTGTTTGGGTGGATGTTTTCAAAGGGATGAGAACATCATTAGGTTGGTAGGTCATGTTGCATGTTTTAAAGGGGAAAGGGTCAGCAGGAATGACATGAACCTACCCCTCATGTTCAAACTTGACACAATAATGCAACATGGAAGGGACATAGGTCATGGAATGTATCTAAGGTCATCCCAACAGCATGTTATATTGGAACTCCCCCTTGATGATATAGAAGAGTTTTGAAATTTTATGTGGGCCAAAATGAATATGCAAGACCACAGTGCCAATGGTAGTGGCAGTGGCATCATTGAAAGAATGAATAATTGTGTCATTTTTTGACATGCAGTTCTTCGAAAGGGCTAGTTGATCATATGCATGGGTAAAAATGATGTTAATGCTAATACCTCCATCAATCATAACCCACTTAACATGAGTTTTATAAACATAAGCCATGATAAAGAGGGCGGGATCCTGATCTTCCAGGTTGTGGGCAGGAATCTCAAAATCACAGAAGGTGATGGAGGCAATGGTGGGTAATGTTTTGACTAAAGTAGCCAGTGGTTGGGGGTCTTCAGGTTAGACCTCCACTGCTTGTAAAGCTTTGATCAAGGCTTGGTGATGTTGTGGAGAGCTTTGTATTAGGTCATACAAAGACATCTTCATAGGGTTTTGGTGAAGTTGTTTCACCATGGAGTTGCGAATTGCCCCCAAAGATGTTGGTTGAGATGTGCCCAAGATAGAAATCTTGGGCTTTGGTGGTGGAGAGGGCTTGGAAAATGGATATGTCCAAGGGGTATAAACCTACTATTTTCCTTTATCCTTTAGGGTTTGGGACCTGGTGGCCACATTAATAGTGTTGATTTCTAATAAAGGGGGAAAAGGTGGTAGAGGGACCATAATCTTGCATTGGAATCCCAATTCAAATTAGGAGGTTTGGGAGGCATGGGATGGTGTTGGTAGTTTATCAAAAATGTGGTCTAGAGAATCCTCAATGAGAAGGGTGTCTTTTTCTAGGTGTTGATGAATGACAACCTTAAGAGTGTAGCAACTCTCAGTATCATGCTTAGGTGTGTGATGATACAAGCAGATTTGAGTGTCATCGAACCAAGATGGTTTTGATCTGAGAGGTTGGTATAGCTTAATGGGTAGGAGAATGATGCTAGAAGACTACAACAATTAGTGTAATAGTGAAGCATAAGAACCCACTAATGGGTCTGCACTCGTTGTTGTAGTAGGGGTTGACAACTTCTATTTAGGAGTTGTAGGGGGAGTTTTTCATACCACCTTTTTGGTTGGTGGTGTGGCCACATGCATAGATGACACTTTCTTGATGAGAGGTGTCAAATTTCTTGGAATAAATATGTTTTTGATGGGTAAAGGGGGTAATGGAGGTAGTTTGTCTTTGTGAAGTGTTGGAATAGGGAGCACTCCTGTTAAAGTGGAAGGATGTGGACCCAAGATAGAGGGCAATGGTGAAGGTGGGGGAGGAGTAGACCAACATGGTTTAACATCCTCCTTTAGTATGGTGCAAGCACCACTATTATGTGGGGTGAGGTTCAAATCTAACTTCACTTGTGGGTGAGTTAGGTTTGATACAAGGTGAACACTGAGAGATCTAATATGTTTCAGCATGGTGGATGCCTATGAGGGTTTGGATTCAGACGTGGAAGGCTGAGCTTATGATGATTTAGAAGTGGAAACCCAATCCTCATTAGAGACTTTTGAGTAAATCATCATGGAAGGGTTGGCAGTATAAGGTGAAGCGGGATGTGTAGGATAAGAAGCCTTAAGTCACTCCCATAACGCCTCATACTCTAGGTTCTTAGAATGGAGGAATCCTAAGTTTTTTGCCAATCAAGAGAAGGGTTTAGGTGATGTTGTGTGAGGCCTTACAGTCAATCCTTTAAAGGATTTGGGTGATTGTGAGAGTAAAAATGTGTTAGACGTAGTGATCTTAGGCCAAAGGTGAGAGAGAACCATCACTAGGTCTTCCTTGGCTGAAGTGAGTGAGGTGGCGAGTTCTTCTCTCAGTGGAGAAGGGATTGGAGAATTTGGCTCTTCAAGTGGATAGAGGCAGGGATGATCATGCCTTCCATGTGTGGTCTAGGAGTGTGGAAAGTATGATCCTCCATTGGTAATAAGAAGGATAAGGGTGGGGCCACCGGTGTTGGTACCATCAAAGCATCCTCTAATATGGGAGAGATCAAAGTAGACTCTCCTACATGTGAAATGGGGGTGGATGGAGGACTATCCTCCATTGGTGGAGGAAAAATAGGAGAGGAAGGTTCCTCTAAAGGGTAAAGTAGAGGGATGATGGCCCCTTCTTCATGAGGGCATGGGGTATGAATGGTAAATTATTTTAATGGTAGAAGAAGAGGGAAGGTGGGGGCAAGAGGAATAGGTAATATGGGTTCCTCATGAGGTAGAATAATGGGTAGAGGAGGTGCTTGATGTTGTGGGGGTGATAAAGGTGAAACGGGTTCATCCACGTGAGGAAGAGGGTGAGACAAAGGGAGCTCTTCATTGCGTGGGGGTGGTATGGGTAAAATAGGCTCTTCTACCCATGGTGGAGAAATGGGTTGACCAACCTCTTCAGATTGTGGGAGAGGTTGGATAGGAATGAAAGGAAAGACTATGGTGATCATGTGTATGTTGCATTCTTGAGGGTCATTGACCATGGTCTGAATATTGTTCTGACTTGGGGGATGGTTAGGAAATGGTTGCCTAAAGACATCCATGTTTTTGTTGGATAGCACATTAGGGTTATCCAAAATAAGGTCCCCTTTATCTAACATGTCTTGAACAATATTTTTTAGGGTTTTGCAATTATCCATGTCATGACCCTTGACACGATGATAGTTACAAAAGTCATTTTCCCTATACCATGTAGGGATGGCTCGTGAGGGGTCAAATTGGACAAGTGGTCAGATTTGAGGGAGGTTGAGGACTCTCTAATTCACTAATTTATCCAATACAGAAGCATACGATTCTCTTATTAGAGTGTATCACCGCTATTCATACCATTGTTGGAATTGTATAATGATGTTTTGTGAAGTAGAGGGCTCAAATTGGTTGGTTGTGATAGAAGATGGTGACCTAAGGACCATAGTGTTCACTGATCCCTTGGACTTGGGGTGGGAAGAAGAAGGTTTGGAAGAAGAAGGGTCATTGGGTTTTGCATTGGTATTTTTGTTATGTAATTTGACCATGTCTTCTTCGATTGTGCAGAGTTCAAGCTTTCAGGCCATGGTGAAAGCTTCATCGAATGTGCAAAAAGTTTGAACCCGTAGAGTAGATGAGATGTGCTTGGCACATGCTCTTGAAAAGAGCTCAATGAGCTCAGGTTGAGGTAGTGAGAAGGAGATTTGGTTGATCAAACCTCTCCAATGGGTGACGAAGTCTACTATTGACTCATCCTCAAATTGTCTAATGGAATAAAGGTCTATGATGGAGACCTTCTTGGTAATATTGATTGCAAAATGATCGAGGAATAGCTTAGCGAGTTGAACAAAGGTGAAGAGAGAATGACTAGTAATGGAGCTATACCAGTCAAGGGCAGTGCCAAAAAGTGAGGGAATGTGTGAAGCAATAATGCATCATATGCCCTATGAGGTAGCAAGCATGTCTAAACACTCACAGATGTTGTTGTGGGTCCTCTTTACTCTGGAAGTGAGTAAATTTTGGGAGTTCCCACTAGCTAGGATATGGTCGAATAGGAACTAAAGGGTGGATAGGTTCGTTACATATTTATTCATACGAAAGAATACTCCTTGCACCTAAAATAGATGTCTCAAGGTTGGACATCTTATCCATCAACATCTTAGTTAGATCGGCAGATGGATTGGCATGAGGGGCACACCCTAAGTTATAGGGTACCTGGAAGGCATTGGAAGGGGTGTATGATGTACTTGGTTGCATTTGTGTAGGTGCAACATACTGATAATTTGTCATAGGGGCCGATGTCGAGGCTAAGGGGGCTTGTGCCATGAAGTTGGAGGGCACAAATTGGCTAGATGCCGCCAAGGGTGGTTGAATGGCGGTGACACTAGTTGAAGGATAAGTGGTCACTCTCATGTTTATAGGTGCAAGAGTGGATGGGATAGAGACAATCAAGTTCTGGAAAGGTGTTGAACTTGGTTGAATTTTTTAGGTTTGAGGGGGTACAAAAACCCTAATGGAGGTAGGGCAAGAAAGGATAAAAGGGGAGGCCAAATTTTGAACATTAACCATGATTGGGTTACTGGTCGAGGTAGTGGTCTGAGTGACCATAGGTTGGGTAGCAGATACTATTGATATCATTGCCACTTCAACTAAAGAAGTTGGCATCCCATAAATAGGGTTACCCAAAGATGTCACATTTGGATTCTAGTGAGATAATGTTAGAGAGCCTTGACATTGAGGTCAAGGAATCTCTCAAAATCTTGATCCCCTTCAGGAACAATAGGAGGTTGATCAGGGGTAGGTTGGATAGGAGTATGCTCAGTGTCTGAAGTATACTCCATTAGATGACTTGGCACGAAGGGCGAAGGTGGGAGTGGTTATTGACTCACATGGTTAATAAGGAATTTGGCTTGACTGTGTGTTAGGACCATCCAAGGCAAAAGGGGTTCAGGTTCCAAAAACTATGTGTTTTAGTTTTAGAAAACCAAAATGTGTGTTAAACGACAAGAAATTTGGGTTTTAATTTTGCTGTTTGGATTTTTTTTAATTTATTTATTGATAGTGACCAATGTCAGTTGTTTAACCAATATCAGTTAGAAAATGTTGCCGACATTGGTCAATTAACCGATGTTAATGAAGGTTTGGTTGCTGACATCAATGGAGAAATTGATGTTGGTTTCTGTGTAATTCTAGAAACATAGAAGATTGATAGTTTTTGGAAGAAGAAGATATTATGATTTGTTTTGGACTTTAGAATGGTATGACCTTACTAGCTCAAACACTTAGATAAAACTAGCAAAATAGATGATTAGGCAAGCAACCTCTAAAACATTAGATTCCTAGGAATGAGTTTTAAAGTTGTGGTGGCTTATGCCTTAAGAGAATGTGTTGGGAATTGGGCTTGTAGAAAAGTTCCTAGAGAGGAAGTCTATGGCTGGTTTTAGGTTGTGTTATGGTGCTCAAAGATATCTATGTTAGGGTCAGTACATGGCCTAGTGTTTGGTCTTGCTCCCTTCACTTCATGAACCCAGAGCTAAGCTGGGCTGCATAGCTAGAATATACCTTCTCTATAGTTTATACTCTGCCAGAGAACAGAGTGGGTCCTCCTCTTGGTGGTGAAATCCAAGTAGGACCACTAGGTGGGGTAAGGTATCTGCTAGGTGATGAAATCCTAGATCGGCCTTGTCTCAAGTAAGTTTATGTGTTTGATTTGAAGTGATTGTGGTTTGGTTGTGTCACATTCGTGCACTATGATTCATTCATAATGCTTTAATTACTAAGTGGGCTAAGTGTGCATCCAAGTAAGAATGAAATGCAATAATTTTTAACCCAAATTGAAATATGCTATTCAAATGTAAACAAATGGAGAAGAGGTAAAGAGTATCAGTTTTTCACTACTCTATGATGCATGCAAGAAGTAACAAGAAGAAAAAGAGATGTTTTGTTAACCTTTGCTAATGATTTCCTTTTGAAACAAAAAGATAGAAGAAGTAAAAAAAAAGGAGAAAGAAATAATTAACTTTATGTAAAAATAATAGAAATTAAGAGAAGCTAAGTTTTTTTATTTCTCAAGAAATAAAGGCAAAGAAGAGGGGATGTAAGAAGTGAATATTTTTCTAATGTGTCTATATGAAAATTTGATTTTTTAAAAGAAGAAGAATGAACCCAAGGAAAACTCCAAGGGTCCCACTAGGCGTGCCACAATGTTTCTCTAGATTTTTCACTAATTACATTCAAATGAGAAATAAACTAAGGTTAAGAGGTTATGGGTTTGATGTTAGCCAGATTTAGTGCACACCGTATCCAAGCCTTGTGGGAGCTCCTCTTTAGCTATGGAGGAAACACCTACAATAAGAATGAAACTTAAAAAAGAACGATGTTAGAAGAGGCTATGGTGGACTGCTAAGCTATGTGCTTAGTCTCGAAAGTTTGAAGCTCCATAAGGGATGACAGTCCACTATTTAAAGATAAAAGTATTGTAAAGGAAGAAATGATAAATGACTAAAGAAATAGAAAAGTAGATGGTGTGTACCTATTCCCTATAGTTTGTGTATCTCAAAATGCTATAGAAGGCTAGCTGAAGGTTCTATTTGGTCTAGATGGGCTATTTGGATGGCTTTTTGGTTTGCTAGTTTAGAACACAGTCACCAACATTGGTGGGTTTGCTGAGGTCGATTAGGTAAATGGTGCCAACATCAATTGGGTTATCGATGTTGGTCTGGCTAAAGGTGCCAATGTTAGTTGGTCTGCTGATGTCGATTGGGGTTGTCAACATTGGATGGCTTTTAGAGTATTTCTAGGATAGACAGAGGGGTTTCTAGAAGTTTAGAGGTTGGTGCAGGGTTGTGGGAAGGTGAATGAGGTCTAAGGAAGGGTATAGGTAGAGGATTGGTGAGAAAAGGGGATGAGAACAAGGGGAATGCCTTTCAGCCCCTCCATAGAAGAAGTCAGGCCTCTTGCCAGTATTTAGAAATATCAATGAAAACTAATTGACAATATATTCTAAAACACCAAAATGAAAACCAAAGTACTTAGCTTTATAAGGTGAAGAACTAGAGGTGTCAGAATAGTGATTCTCATTATGGCTGATGTGACTGGTGTTGTGAGCCAATGAAGTGAACATGGATTTCCTTAATTTAGTAGCTCGAGGTCCTCATACAATCTTTCAATCTAGTCTCTGGAATGATTTGTGTAAAGTTTCGATAGCCAAGAGAACAATAGTCGAGTTCTAGTGCTTAAAATCTTAGAATTTGCATGTGAATGTGTGAAAAGGTAGGGTTAGCTCAATGTTAGAGCTTGGCTTATGTAACTGACATCGACGATCCCATCGGTGTTGATGTAGAACTATCGACATCAACCGTGGGTTGACTGATGTCAGTGGAGAGAGAATAAGTAAAAGGGTTATTTTTAGCTCTTTTCCCATTTCTCCACCTGCCAAGTGCCTTTTTCATTGGAGAATGATCAAAACAAGGGCTTATGAGGCACAAGATTTGGTTAGAGAGTTAAGATGGGGTGAGAATAAGTCATGGGTAGTTAGGATTTGGAGGACCTAATCTCAGGCTGACTCATAGGCTAAGAAACGGTCTTAGGGTGAGGTGTCTAGGTGAGGTGTCCAAGGTGAGGTAATTAATTTAAAATAAGTAGTTTTTAATTTAATAAGGTGTGCAAGTGTGGGTTAGAAGTGTTAACGTTTAGAAGGGGACCAAGGGCGATTGACATGATATTGGTGTCTACAAGGACATAGACACCATTTTGTAGACAGTATCATCATGTGACTCTAGTGTCCTTAATGTGGCTCTAATGTATAAATGATAGAACACTAGGCATGAAGGGATAGGATAATTAAATGAGGGCTTAGGATTGTGTTTGAGTTGACTTGGGATGCTTGTGGTCTAGATGAAGGCTAGAAAAGTGTGATAATAGGGTCTAACATAGGTCTAGGGATAAGCCAGGAATAGGTAGTCTCAAGTAGCATTCTTAGCACTCAAATACCACTTTTAGGTGATTACATTTGCCCCCCTTTATGATATAAATGTATCAAATTGAAATGACTAGTATAAAGGAAAAATAAGTGTACTTAGACTTACCTAGAAAGTGAAGCTTATGAAACTAGGTATATGTATGTGAAGTATGATCCAATGCATGACCTACAAATGAAATGTGCATAAATAATTCCCTACTTAAGAAATATAAAAATTAAAATACTATATTAAATAAATAATTAACTAAGTAAAAATGAGTAAATAAATAATAAAGAGGAAAGGAATGAGTATACCTCATTGGGTATGTAAACCAATGCATGAACCATTGACAACTTATGTGTGTCCATCTATATTATGATCAAACCATTGAATAGATAGGACTAAGCTGATATCTTACTCAATATTCATGCACTGATGGTTTAATAACTCAATCCAATCTTGACTCCATCATTTCCCACCCCTATTTGGTGCATCATCACCTATAAATAGCTTTGATAGGACTGTTAGTGTGTCCAACCTTCCCATGTGGGTAGATCAATAAATCCAATAAGATATGAATCCATCATTTCCAACCAACATATATTATATACATATTAAACTTAGTTACACAAAGTACTTGAAATTTTTAACTAGGTGTATCTAATTGTGTATGTTAGATTCATGACTACTCAGGTGTATTAGATGACTCCTGACAACTCAAGAATACTAACCATTATAGATAGAGTAAGGCATGAAACTAGTGATAACATGGAATATGATTTCAAGAGTATAAAGCATATGAAATGGCATGGAATATTTCATTCCATCTAATCAATCAAAGTGTAATTGAGCTTATGGAAATAATGTGCCATGCACATGCCCCTAATCTAGTATATGAGTATATTGATTATGCATTGAGTCATAATTATTATATCTAGATATTTGAACCAAATATGGGAATGATCATGTTGTGCATGATGTCACCAATATGAGTAACTGATATGAATATGATCTAAGATACTATGAATCTAAATAAAAATTGAGTATAACTGAAAAACCTATAATTATATCTACATAAATCTATATTGTGCCTATTATACTATTCTAGCCAATCTAAGTTGTTATAAAACTGAGGCTACTAGATAGTAGCACAATTTCTTGGTGCCATATGGTTCTAGTGTCCCCATTTGGGTGAGAATGTCCTTTTGGTCTAAAATCTATGTCATTGTACTACATTTTGAGTCACTATTTTTCTCTGTATAAATATCTATGTCTAATTTTCTAAAATTGAGCCTATGTACTAAAAAAGGTTCTATGAGTGAAATATAGGATCTTGATCTCTATGAAAAACCACTATGAATGCCCCCTCTTTTGAGGGTAGTTTTTGAACATGTGCAATAACTATACTCAAAATAATGTTTTTTTTGTAAAATGTGTGTTAGCCAAAGCATATATGATAACTGCATGATAATCCAATATAATATGCAAATATAACATCAAAATGTAAGAGAATATGAGCATAAGTATGTAATGTAAGATATACATCATGTCTATAATTTCATAAGTGTGTCAATATAGATGTAATCAATTTATGTAATAATAAATCTAAGTAAAATTGATTAGTTATATAAGGGGATGGGCATGATGTCCATCAAGGCACCCAAGTAGGAAGGGTAGATGCATGAGGCTAAACCAATAAAATTCCCAAGATTTCAAAACTCCTCACCTATTCTTCAAGCTCAAATTTTCCATGGATGTCAAGGTATGCAAAGAGAGAAAGAGTTTGTAAATACCAAGCATAGAAAGCTCCAGAGTTTTCAAAGTAATCCACCCACCCCTCAAGTTGAAAGCACTTTTGAAGATGAAAGTATGATAGAATTTGGTAAGTTAGTTACCAAGTGGAAAGAAGAGAAAAAGAACACATTAACCCAAAATTCTTTCCCTATTCCTTAAAATCCCTCAGATGATCCCATTGCTTACAAGATACCAAGTAAGAAGAGTGCCTCTTCAACCCTTAAATTCATTCGAAAGTAGCCTATAAAGTCTTATGTTCTTACTCCACCAGTTGGACATTCTTCCCCTCCCACCATCTCCATTTTTAAAGGAGGACCTATTGTATGGAGGGAAAATGAGGAGCATCTAAGAGATTAAAAGGAATTATAAAGAGAGGGTGGTGAAGGCATGGACACATAAAATCTTTCTTGGACCAAGTGCCTTGGTCATAAAATGCCCAATCTGTGTGCCATTTAGGGGGAAGAACTAGCCTTGAAAGAAGAGAAACTTGGTGAACTAGCAATTCATATCAAGCAAGGTCTAACAATAACTATAAGTGTGCCCCAATAAGTTCATCATGAAGATGTTCAAGTGATAGTTATAGTAAATATACAATTGGACAACCCTCAAAGTGCTTCTAGAGGCCAAGATAGAGTAATCTCTCTAAAATTAACTCCCTTATTTCAATGAAAATGATAATCAAATTGAAGAAGATCAATATTTTACATAGTCTTGATGAAGAGGAGACTACTCAAATCAGCTACTATTTGATTGAGGAAGTCCATATGGTTTTAGATCTAATGGAGCATGATAATCATAATGAGAGTGTTTAGATTATGAAATAAGGAACTAATTTTCTTGAAGAGCTACCACTTGGTGTGGTGGAGGAGAATGTTGAGGTTGAATAAATCACCCAAGAGAAGAATGTGCTCTAAGTAAAACTCCTTGATCATTTGGACATTAGCCTCCAAGAACAAGAATAATAAGGGGAAATTATTCAATGTGAGTTTGTCATGAAATTTAAGAAGGCTCATAATGACTCTTATGAATGGTCTAGTGACTTATTTGAGCTCTAAAAGTATATCCAAGAAGGTGTGGACTCTAATATTTTCCCCATCCTTATTGATAACTCCACCACACCAACCTTCATGAAATCAAAAGAAAATGGAAGATATCTTCAAGACTTATTTGTATTCCTAGATATGGGTTATATACTTTTGTAAGGAGATCATGATTTGAGTGAGTGTAAGAAGGGTCACATTCTAAACATTCCATACCAAGAGACTATTGCAATTGACGGTTATTTATTTTATGTCCTTAAAAATGGTTACCAACTCCTTGACCAATTTATATACCTTTGAAAGTATGACAGTCACCAAAGTAAGAAAGATGAAAGCTTTTTTTAAGTGGTCATGGTCTTGGTAAGCCAAAGATAGATATTGAGGGAGTAGATTTATTATTGTACTAATATTCCATTAAGAAATCTAAAGTCTTTGGCAAGTCTACAACTCCTAGAGAATAAGATAATAATGCTAATAAAGCTGACACTTCTATCAATAATTGAGAAGATGACCTCAATGATGATTGGAAATAATACATTAAATCAAATTAAGAGATTAAATCTCTATGTAGAGGTACATTCCTTATTAAGCATTTTTATGAAGAGTTTGGACAAGATACATCCATTGAGGATCATGATCAATCTTAGGTTGAGTATGAAAAGCTCCTTGAAGAGCTTGATGATCTTATAATAGCTCGTAAGAAACATGAGGTAAATCAAGATACTATAGAGGCTCAATAAGCATGATTAGATGGAGTATCATTGAATAAGGTTGTGACTAATAAACAATATGAGGAGAATATTGAAGCATAATATGAGTATGTGTTCATAGGTTATCAGTTTGTAGTTTTCACCTCACTTGAGAGAATGATAAGAGGAATGCCATTCAAGGAGAGGATGAGGACAATGAGACCTAGGTCCAAAAGCTAGCTTGCTTAATGCCATTATTCATCTCATGGAGTAAAGGATCCAAGAAACTTCCCCTTTGATCTAGGAGGAAGAAGACATGTACAAGTTAATTGTTTATAGTAGGTTGTCTTTGTCTTATTTCTAATAAGTGTTTGTCAACAAAAATTTGATATATTTACTTCTTATTTTGTTTGGTGTGTTGTCCTTGTTGTGTGAGTGGTGAGACCATTTCCAATCCTTGAATGCTTGTATGGTATTAAGTCTAATTGTCATCCCAATTAGAGTGATCATCTTAGTCAAGTCATGATTTTCATGTGTGATTCCTTTTCCCAAAGGATGAGATAATGGGTTCTCTTGACCAAGAGGTAGGTCAACCCCTAGGAATCACAAGTGATGTTGAATAATTTTGACTATTTTGGTCAAAATGTCAACACCTATAGAAAAAAACTTGATAGACATTCTTTCATACCTCATACAGTCTTTTACATGCCTTGTGATGTCCTCATTTTGGTCTTATTGAAAACCTTATTAGCATTTTTTAAGGTTTCATTGTATACACTAGGGGTTGATTGAGACATTATCATTTGATAGCATGTTATGAATCATTAGATAGTGTTTTAGGTTTTTTATGAGTTTTCCTTGGGTGAAAGGAAGGGTCTCAAGTGTTTTTCTAATCTTAAAAAGAGGCCTATATCTTGTTTGATAAATTTAAGGTAGTTTCAAAGAGTTTAAGGTTTTTAGAGATGTTAAGGTTTGATTTTCTCCTAGGTCCTCATTTCTTCAAACCAAATATTAGGGTCACATGCATGAATTATGTCTAAATGATGCCTAAGACAATTTGGAATCTCTTGTAGAAAGATACATCTATTCAAATGGAGTCATCAAAACATGGTTAGGTCACTCTAAGCTCAAAAGTCATAAATGATCACTTTTAAGGGTTTTTAAATAGGTTTCAAGGCATGTTTGAAAATTTTAGATCATTTACAATTATTTCATGCTTTTACAAGACTAATACAATGTGAAAATGATGGTGGGGCCCACAAGAATGAAAAAATATTGTTTATAATGCCAAAAAATACTTGTCAAAGCTCATAAAAATAGGTTTCAACATGGAAGAAGAGAGTTTTATAGCATGGGATCATGGTGCCACCTCTCTCAGGGTTTTTCAAATTTAAATAGTGGTCTAGAAGCATTTTTAGGGTTAGATAATGCAAAAACCTACTTCTTCTCCCTCACCCTTTTTTGCAACATTATAAAACACATTAATTTTCATTTAGTATAAGAAGGAGAGAGCGTACAGTATAATTATCTTAGGGGGAAGGATTAGTCTCTATCCACTTCTAGTATATGGTATTGTTGACACAAGAAAATGCACCCAGTGGCAGGGAGTCTAGCTCCTACCTTCTCCTTGCAACATGGAAACTCCCCTCTCACCTGTGGGACTGGCAAAGCTGGAGGGGAGAGTCTCTAGCTAAGGGCTAGCTGTCATGTCCCCTTTTTCGTGGACATTGACAGGCTTGATGATTAGCTTATTATGCGACCTTCGTAGGCTAATATGATGGATAGAGGGTCATAATGGAGCTTGGCTTGACTTTGATTCGCAGAATTTCTACATTTGGTTTTCATTCAGGGTCTTTCAAACATGTTTGATTGATGCTCCTATTATTTAGGGATATTTGACATGCAGCGGAGCACCTTTATTTTGGTATGGTAATATGCGGAATCACTCCCTGATTCACTTGCTTCGATCGGTTTGAAGATCTGACGTATATTGAGGGAGATATTAATATTTGATTGATTTAATCAAATATTAATTATTTGGTCTCATTAATAATTAATTATTAATTATTTGCTCTAATTTTAAATTAGAAACCCTAATGCTAATTTAAGAAAACCCTAATTAGGGCAAGCATATCTTTTTGAGGGTATAAGGGTTTCTCATGGAGGCCATTATTGAGGTATGCATAGATTATTGATTATTGAAAATTGAAGTAATTCTTCTGTGAAGACTGAGCCAAGGGTTCCAGGATTCCATTGCAATGAAGAACGTTCCCTCTTCATTGTGTGTGATTTAGAGGTTGTGAGATATCAGCTGATTTATTGCCAAATTGAGAGATAGCTTCATCCAGAAGTTATCACAGAGATACAGATCTGAGAGATAGCTTCACCCAGAAGTTTATCACAGAGCTTTCCAGGTATTTTCTTTATTTAGTTTTGATCTAATAAGTTATACAGAGATAGATCTTGTGTTAGAATCTATATTCGTGAGATCAGGCTATTCAGCTATTAGGGGTTAAGAAGAGACAGGTTGGCGGCCGTACCAAGTCCGTACAGGTCCGTACAGATCCGCATCAGGCACCGACCTCGGCAAATATAGGGCTTCCAGTGACCGACATCGGTCGACTGAAAACCGACGTCGGCAGAAAGCCGACCAACAGCGACCGACATCGGCGAGATATCGACCGACGACGGCGACTGTGTGTCGACACAGAAAGGCTGAGACCCTTCCAGATCCAGTTTTCATTACCAAATTTTGCTAAGTCAGGGTTTTAAGATCAGATTTTAATATTCTTTATTTTGTATAACAGAGACTCAATTGTGTAATCATCCAAAAGAACAAGTAATGAGATCTTTATTTGCTATTGAGAGATTATACTGTGATTTGTGTATGCTTATTTTGAATCTATTCTGCAAGTTTGTATCTGTGATCAGAGCTTTATGAGTTTATATATTCCCTGTTTGAAGGGGATATTACAGTGGTATCAGAGCTTTTGTGCAGATAAAGGAGCCCCTAAGTAAGGGATATTATAGTGGTATCAGAGCTTTTGTGCAGATAAAGGAGCCCCTAAGTAAGGGATATTACAGTGGTATCAGAGCTAAATTCCTGCCATCCTGTTGGGCACATCAGAGCTAATGTCTTGCCATCCTGTTGGGTAGATTGGGTAAAGTATCATGATGACTTCATATACTCAGAGTTGATGGGACTATGATATGAGGAAGTTGAAACTAAGTTTGAAGAGGTTGAATGAATCTCTTTCATATCCTACATCCAAAAACAAACCTGCACGGTATATGACAGCGAATGAGGAGTGGGAGTTAGTACTACCTCGAATTCAGAAGTTGTTAACTTTTGATCGCTTTGTTAAGCATAGGAGAGAGCACTACAGATCACTTCGATGAGAGAGTAGCATGTCCCATGATTATTATGATTATGAGATAGGAGATAGTGAAGATGAGGATGAGTTTGATGCTTGCACTCAGAGTGTACATGTGTGCTCAGATGTTAGTGCTCTGAGGGTCGATGATCTCTCAGCTATGGCAGAGATTGTAGAAGAGTCCCAGGATCCTATTATTGCAGATGACACTCAGGAGAATGCAGTGGATAGTTTTGAGGACTTAGTTTCACTGATTGTTTCTTTCGATATGGAAGAGTTAGACAGTGATGCTACAGTTGTTGATACTCCGCATGTTAATATGAGCTTTGGAGTTGATTCACAGAGTATGGATGGTAGTATTATAGCGATCAGTGATTCTGAGTCTATTTGTTTGGACCATGCATCAGTGGAGGAGTGTGGGAGACAATCTAGCCAGTGCCATCATGTGTCTAATCAGCTGAGAGTTAGTGAACGAGACATTGCCACCGCTTGTAAGCATTTCGACGATGCTCGTCAGTTGTTAGCAGTTTATGGATGGGGTTCTCCTACTAGCATCGAGCAGGGAGGCAGTTATTTATCCTTGACAGAAATCCACTCCTTATGGGAGGCTATCTAGAGTCTGAGATAGGACTATATGCAGTTGGTCACTGACAGAGATTATCTTATAGAGTGGGGCAGCACAACATATGATTCATTGTTGGTCGAGGAAGATAAGGTGAGTGAGCTTACGCAGCAGCTAGAGGTGACTTCTGAGATTCTTGAGACTACACAGTTAGCTTATGAGGAGTCACAATTTCATTTGGCTGAGATGACCATGGAGTTAGAGCATTTACGGTCTTCACCAGCCCTAGACTCAGAGATTGATTCTTCTCACACAGATGACAGTGTGGTCCAGCTGGTTGTGCCACCTTTACAGAGAGATCAGTTATGGGATGGATTGGCACCATCTTTTTTAGATGGAATTTGCAGTTGCCAAGTACACAGTCTACATTATCGACACATCCAGGGCAGTTGTGATTTCAGAGATTGGTTGAGTTGTGTTCACCAGTTTGATTATGGGTTCCTCTTTGTTCTACTTCTATTGATGTTACAGGTACTTACATTGATTCACAGCAGTGCAGAGCATAACTACATTTGGGATCCAGGTGGATCGAGTAGTTCATTATTCCGAGATTGCTTAGGGACAAGCAATTTCCGGAGGGGCGGATTGTCATGTCCCCTTTTTCGTGGACATTGATAGGCTTGATGATTAGCTTATTATGCGACCTTCGTAGGCTAATATGATGGATAGAGGGTCATAATGGAGCTTGGCTTGACTTTGATTCACAGAATTTCTACATTTGGTTTTCATTCAGGGTCTTTCAGACATGTTTGATTGATGCTCCTATTATTTAGGGATATTTGACATGCAGCGGAGCACCTTTATTTTGGTATGGTAATATGCGGAATCACTCCCTGATTCACCTGCTTCGATCGGTTTGAAGATCTGACGTATATTGAGGGAGATATTAATATTTGATTGATTTAATCAAATATTAATTATTTGGTCTCATTAATAATTAATTATTAATTATTAATTATTTGCTCTAATTTTAAATTAGAAACCCTAATGCTAATTTAAGAAAACCCTAATTAGGGCAAGCATATCTTTTTGAGGGTATAAGGGTTTCTCATGGAGGCCATTATTGAGGTATGCATAGATTATTGATTATTGAAAATTGAAGTAATTCTTCTGTGAAGACTGAGCCAAGGGTTCCAGGATTCCATTGCAGTGAAGAACGTTCCCTCTTCATTGTGTGTGATTTAGAGGCTGTGAGATATCAGCTGATTTATTGCCAAATTGAGAGATAGCTTCATCCAGAAGTTATCACAGAGATACAGATCTGAGAGATAGCTTCACCCAGAAGTTTATCACAGAGCTTTCCAGGTATTTTCTTTATTTAGTTTTGATCTAATAAGTTATACAGAGATAGATCTTGTGTTAGAATCTATATTCGTGAGATCAGGCTATTCAGCTATCAGGGGTTAAGAAGAGACAGGTTGGCGGCCATACCAAGTCCGTACAGGTCCGTATAGATCTGCATCAGGCACTGACCTCGGTAGATATAGGGCTTCCAGTGACCGACATCGGTCGACTGAAAACTGACGTCGACAGAAAGCTGACCAACAGCGACCGACATCGGCGAGATATCGACCGACGACGGCGACTGTGTGTCGACACAGAAAGGCCGAGACCCTTCCAGATCCAGTTTTCATTGCCAAATTTTGCTAAGTCAGGGTTTTAAGATCAGATTTTAATATTTTTTATTTTGTATAACAGAGACTCAATTGTGTAATCGTCCAGAAGAACAAGTAATGAGATCTTTATTTGCTATTGAGAGATTATACTGTGATTTGTGTATGCTTATTTTGAATCTATTCTGCAAGTTTGTATCTGTGATCAGAGCTTTTGTGCAGATAAAGGAGCCCCTAAGTAAGGGATATTACACTAGCTCCCTTTGATGCATCGTGTTTGTTTCAGCAAGTGCTAATACAGGTATGTATGTATATATATATATATATATATATATATATATATATATATATATATATATATATATATATATATATATATATATATATATATATATATATATATATATATATATATATACACACACAAATTGGGGGGGAGTGAAAAGGGAGAAAGATGCAGGAAAACAAACTTCTCTAAGGAGGTGATGCACCAAAAGAAGTCGACCTTCACATATCCACACTCAGAATCAGATAAATACATACATACTCTACGCACTTGGTAGAAGGACCAGGCTGCAAGGAATTGGCAGGGAGGCTTTCATGAAAACAAAAGAAACAAAAAATTAGAGGTGCTATGAAATGCACAATGTAAGCAACTTCCTCTATTCTGGTCTTCCAATTGTCAACTCTTCTCCTTTAGCTACAAAAATGGTGCCTTGTAGACAATAGGTACGTTGGTGTTGGACCTCTGAGAGCATTAAAAGACAATGACTGAACAAAAACAACACTCAAGACATACTCAAAAAATTCTATCCAAGATGGAGGTAAACTGCATTTTATTGATTCAGGTGGAAATTTTGCTAGGGCTGTGCCTTAGCAAAATGTGGAAGATCCCCATTTTTTAATGACAAGTCCTCAATATATAGGAGAAGAAAGGAGGCCTTTTGGCACCCCTTTTTTACAAGTGGCCCATAGTAGGCACTGTGTCAACCACCAAAATAACTTCCAAATCATTTCCTTCTATGTCCCTTGGATGTTTCATCTGCTTCTGCATCCTGGCCATTCTGCTGTCAGGAATTGAATTTATGAGCCGCACCATTTTCCTGCTTTGAAGTGCATATTGAAGGAAACTAGTCGTGTTGACCAATGTTGTGCCTCTTTGATGACCACATGGTAGGTGATGTGTCAGCCACTAAAATAACTTTTGAATCATCACCTTTTGTGTCCCTTGGACATTTCATCTACTTCTACATCCTAGTCATTCTACTGTTAGGAATTGAATTTATGAGCCGCACCATCTGCCTGCCCTTTGTTCTCTAGGGTCTTTGTCCTTTTTTGATCCTTCGATCATCAGGGGAAACCTTCTGGTAGGTCACTGCATACCTTGGGCTCATTCCAGGTTGGCACTCAAGCATCCATCATCCTTGGACTCTCCTTTGGCTTCCTATTTTGCCCTTTTCACTAAGAGTGCATCTGCCCTTGACATGTGTTGTAATCTGAAACTTGGGCACCCAGAAGACATATTGAAATGTGGATGTTGACATGTGTTAGCTTTTCCTAAGCTGATAATGGGATGTGGCAACATCTGCTTACATTAGAGCACCTTTTTAGAGTCAAGGAAGTTGACACATGGTTGCTTCCACAGAGCCTTTAGCTACCTTAGAGAAATTTTTGGCCCCTTTTTTGGTTTCTAGCAGATGCTGACACTTGGCACACTCCACATAGCTCTTAGCAACTCATTCAGGCCCACCATAGTCCTCTTTGAAGCCAATAGGGGAAACCCATAGATGTTGCCACCTATTGGCTTTTGCAGAGCCCTGCAGGGGATGCGTGGCACATTCTGCTACTCCAAAAACAACATGTTGAAGTCCTTTGCGATTGCCACTTGGTGCCTTCCACGCTCTATCTTCCCTTGCTTAAAATTTGATGTTCATGGGCCCGTCACCATCCTTGGCAAGTTCATCAGGTCTATTTTTCTTGAATCATCCATTGAACCAAAACCACATAACTTGAAGACAGATGAACCAAGTGTGACCTAAAAGAGACTGGCATTAAACAATAGGGGGAAGTTGACCAAAATTTTGCCTATGGGCAAAATTGGTCAACAAATTGGTGACTCACAGGGGAAGCATGCCTGCTATGCTCAGAAGCTAGTTGCCTTGTAGTCCATTGGGCATGGAGTCAGATTGTAACTTGAAAATAGCAACAGCTCTGATAATTCTAGAATCAATCACGTAGATTCACTCCAAGAGGAAAAAAATGCACACAAATCTAAGAAAACTACTTGTGAGAATAGCACTTAGGGAAAATAGGGAAAGAGAGACTTAATAGCAATGCTTCAGATGTATCCCATTAACTGGGATACACAATTCTTCACCATCTAACATGGAGAGTTGGAAAGCATTATGCTACTTGCACTGAGTGATTATGTACAGGCCGCTCCACAGGGCATTAAATTTTGCATGCTTTTTGGGTTTGGCTCGATCCTCATCCCATTTCAGGACAATGTTTCCTTCAGAGAAATCTTTTGACAAAGATTTCTTATCAAAGTGTCCTTTTGTTTGCTATTGGCAAATGGTCATAGAAGCCATAGCTCGGTCCCTGATCTCTTAGAGCTCCATCAGCTCGCACATCCTGACCTCTATGCGGGTTCCTTCCTCTAACTATAGCTGACGAGTGAGGTCCAATGCTAGCAATTCAAGTGAGATGGGAAGCCTAGCTTCCCTTCCATATACGAGCATATATGGAAAATTTCTAATTGCTCTCTTCAAAGTGATTCGATCAGCCCACATAGCTATCTTTAGCTTGGCATGCCAAGTCCTCTAATTTTCTTCTATGGTCCTTTTTATGATTTTGATCAAATTTTTGTTAGTGGACTCAGCCAGCCCATTCCCTTGCAGGTAATAATTTGATGAAGTGCTGAGATATATACCATACCTTAGCACCCATTCACTTGTTCTGGTTCCCAGAAAAGCCAAAGCATTATCTAAGATTATGGTGGCTGGGACCCCAAACTTGTTACTTGGTCCTCATAAAACTCTAAGACTATGCTTTCATTTGATTCTTTTAGAGCAATAACATCCACCCACCTTGTGAAATAGTCCATGGTAGTTAGGACCCACTTGTGCCCAGCACTGGAGGGAGGATTGATCATCCCTATGAAATCTAGGCCCCACTACATGAATGGTTATTCCACCTAAATAGGCTGTAGAGGCATGGTAGCCAACCGTTGCTTTCCATCAAAAAGTGCACACTTGTAGTACTTTCTTACCTAGGCATGGGTGTCCTTGAAAAGAGTAGGCCATAAATAGCCAGCTCTCATTATCCTTGTTGTAGTAGCTCTAAGAGCAAAATGGCCGCCTGTTGGCCCATCATGGAACTCAACCAGTACCTTATCAGCCTGGTTTGGGTCAATGCATCTTAAAAGGACCCCAAAGAGATCTTTCCTTAACAATACTTCATCAACCAGAACATAAGGGAGAGACTAAAACCTAAAGTACCTTCTTTCGGTCCTATCAAGACCCTGTGGACACTAACCAATGAGAAAGAAATGCCTCAAGTCCAATGTCTAGTCCCTTATGATAGCTGGTTCTTTTGTTGTAGCTACATTGTGAATTAGTAAGTTGTCTTCCCTTTTTTGCTTGAAGTCTATAGGAAGGTGTTCGCACAGGCCTCTTCCCCTCACCAACTTGGTGATCTTGATGTCTATGTCATACTCCATCACCTTGGTGATCCACCCTACTCTCTTCTCACTTAAGTCTCGATTGGTCAAGAAATCTTTGATGCCAAGATGTGGAACCATGAGGTGAATCCTGCTATTAGACAACATATGCCTAAATTTCTTCAGGATCCACACTACTGCCAGGACTTGCTTTTCTACATACTTGTATCTAACTTTGAAATCCTCTAACCCTTGGCTAAAGAAAGCAAGTGGTTGTTCGAGGTCATTTCCATTTGCTTGGGTAACCATCACAGATATCACCTCTCCTTTGCTGAAAGTGTAGAGGTTGAAGTCTTTTTTGAAGTTAGGGTTGATCAGATTAGAAGCCCAAGTTATGGCCTACTTGATGGCTTTAAAGCTATCTTTTCTTTATATGGTCCACTTGAATTCCTCACCCTTCCTTAGCATAGAGGTTAGGGGCTTGACCATTTCTGCAAAGTTCAAAATGAATCTCTGAATGAAATTTATCCTACCAAAGAAACTCTACAGGCCTTTTTTGTGTTTTGGTAGAGATATCTCTAGGATAGAGCGAACTCTCTCAGGGTCAATGGATAAGCCTTCCTTGGACATGATGTGGCCGAGGAGTTTGTCCTCATGAATAGCAAACACACATTTCTTTGGATTAAGAGAGATGCCAAACTCCCTACACCTTTCAAAAATATGCCTAAGGTGTTCTATGTGTTGGCTCACTTCCTTGGAGAATACCGTCATATCATCAAGGTATACTAGCACGTTATTGTTTATCAAGCCTCTAAAAGCCTTATCCATAGCTCACTGAAAGGTAGCACCAGCATTGGATAACCTAAATGGCATCTTCTTTTAGGCAAATGTTCCCCATTTAGTGGTGAAGACCATCTTGTGTTGGTCACAGCCTTGCACTAGAATCTGATTATACCCTGAATAACAATCCACGAGGGAGAAACGCTTGCTTCTTGTCACTTTCTGAAGGATCCACTCCATGCTCAAGAGGGGATAATGGTCTTTTAAAGAGACTTTATTAAGGTCTCTGAAGTCAACGCATAGCCTGATCTCCCTATTTTTCTTTATAATAGGAATAAGGTTGGCCAGCCACGAGGAATGTTTGATTAGAAATATAATTCTAGACTCAATCAATTTGTCTAGTTCCCTCTGCATGAGGGGCTCAATTATTAGATTGACAAGCCTCTAATTTTGTGTGACTACCCTGGTGCCTACTTCCAATTCAATGGTGTTCTAGGCGAGTCTTGGGTTGAATCCCTTTAGATCACTGTAATCCCACGCAAAAACATCTGAGAATTCCTGACACAACAAAATGAAAGCTCACCTTTCTTGAATCATGCAAACTTTTCCAAGTGCAAGAAGCTTTTCCTTGAAGATCTCAACCCTTTCATAATTATCCTCTTTGGTTGTGATGCATGCCTTGTCATTTCTTAATTGGTCATCTCCATTAAAGATGCTCTCAAGCATGACCAGACCTTTAGGGAGCTTATTATTCTTCAACTGAACAATCTAATTACCATATTACTGCTGCAACTTCACTTGGTTCTATGTTACAAACTTGGCTTCTTCCTATAAGAAGAAAGTCATTTGCTAGTCACTTTCAAAAACTTGTCAGTTTGCAATGTTATCAGGGACAAAAGGCCAAACTACCACTTTCAAGTGGCATGAACCACAGTCTCGACTTATTTCCTTGGAAACATTGAATTGAGCGCCAATTGTTGCTAGCCTATCGACCTATTTGTTTTGCTTTCTGGGAATGGAGGTGATATTGAAAGTGAGGAAATCTTCCACCAAGTCCCAAACCCTGTGCTTGTAGGATTTTAGTAAGGAATTCTTGGTCAAATTCAAGCCTCTCACCTAATTTACAATCAGCTCGTTGTCTTCCAAAACCTACAACTCCTTAATCCCTCTTTTTCTTGCCTATTCAAGGCCATGTATAAGAGACTCGTATTCTGCAACATTACTTGTGTAAGATAATTAGAAATGGAAAGTTGAAAAGTACCTTTCCTTTGAAGGGGAGACTAACATCACCCCACCACTAGCTCCCATCATACTTCTAGAACCATCAAAGTACAACTACCATAGACCAAGGTTGTCCTAGCTGGCCTTCATTATATTTGGCATGGAGGCTCCCTCTTCATGCATATAGTAGACTCCAAGGTCTGCCTCCTCAATGAAATTGTAAGGGTCATGTTCAAAGTTATCATTTCCCCACTCATCTAAGAGTAGGTCTGCAACTCCTTCAAGAGCAGAGGATGGAGATTGGTCTGTCTGGGACTCTTCCAAGTCAATAATAGTGTAACTAACATTGGCTACCTTGGGTGAATATGGTTCTAGATGGTCCTTGTGGAGTGGCTCAGATTTAATTTTTACCTTGGTCCCACACTTGGTTCTAAAAACTAGATATGACCAATTCACTGCTAGATAGCCACCTATCTTTGATGTGAAGTCCCTGGATAAGCAAATTGTGAAATACAGAGGAACATCTGCTACCACTATATCATGAGGAATTAAGAAGGTTGGGAAAGCATGCAATGTCAAGCTTAAACCCTTCAAAATCCCAACTATTTTTGTAGGTGTCCCATTTAGTTGTAGGACTCCCTTATTCATCTCTTCATATTTTAGTCCCATCTTGTCTGCAATGCACTTGGGCATCACTGAGGTACTAGCACCACTGTCAATGATGTAGTTATGTACCAAGAAATCCCCTATGACCAAAGATACATAAAAAGGGGGAGTTTTCTCTTCCTTCTTTACTTGACCTGAAGTGGAAGGCTATACATTTGTCATCAAGACATTATCAGTGCTTGTTGGAACAGCTTGGCAATCTAGCTCATGCAATTATTTATTTAGTATGTCCTTCTATCCTGGAAGAGAATGAATTCCATAAAGAGATGTTCATATGTAGCTTCTTCATCTAGTCCACTATATTGATTTGAGGACTGCCTCCCTTCAGGTTTTTTTTGGGGCTGATTCAATCTGAGGTGCAAGCTAAGGGGCTAAAGGTACAAATGGTAGTCTAAAGTTTGGGGCTTTCTGATTTGAGTGTGACAGAGAAGGTGCAACTATCAGTTGGGTAGTTGCCTGGGCTTCTCCCATTACTCTTCTCTTGAATCTTGTATTGGCTACAACATAGTCAGCCTGATTGTCTACAGTGCCCACATAATTCACTGAATAAAATTCCCCTTCCAAATGATTCATGAGGGTAGATCAGGCTGGGCTTGATTGCTACTCGTGCTGGGCTGCATTAGAGCCTCAAAGACCTGGGAATGAGTGGCTTCTTGATAGTCTACATTTGGGTAATAACCCATCATCTAATTTTTATAAACAGCCTGTTCATGACCATATCCCATGGTCAAACAACTTGGTTGCTCTTATACCAAGTTGTTTTGAATGGGCACCAAGGCCTTAGATGATGAAGGGGGGCCTGGGTTATAGTTTTGAAATAGCCTGGTTTGAGTGAGCTGACTCTGCCCTTGATTATAGTTTTGAAAAGGGGGTCTAAGAGCTTGACCATAATGATGGTATCCCATATTCGGTTTATTGCTTTGAGCTTATTGCCTTTTAATGGTTACAAGTTCATTTGACATACTCTGCAACAGACTCTTAACTTCATGAAACTCATTGGATGGAACAACAACTGGTTTCTCTATACTAGGTAGAGGAGCTAATGTGGGGATAGGGGCCTGAATTGGAGGTAGCATTTTTGGGAAAAGTGGCATGTGAGGTCTAGGGGCTATTTGCCCAGCCTGTATTAAGCAATTTTCAGCTACTATGGCTATGTCGTAGGTAGCAGGTAGCACATGCCCTCCCATGGATTGTATCATTACTGCAATGTCACTATTTAATGCCTTTAAATAATATAAGAAAGCATAGTTAGCAGTTGGTCTTACCAGAATAGGGATTCTATACCAAGTCTTCTAAAATTGTGTGTTGAAATCTTACATATATTCATGTGGGGCTCTCTTTATGGTCGTCAGCTACTCAACAAGTGAGAGGTCATCGCTCTTTTCCCCAAAATAGTCTATTAACTAAATACCCAATTCATTCTAGGAATGGATTGAATTTACAAGCAAAGTCCCATACCAGTCAAGAGCTTTGCCTTTAAGAGACAATGCCAGTAATCTGACTACAACATTTTCCTCTATGACATTATGAATATTGACGAGGTTAGAAATGTTCCTAAGGTGCTCGACGACTGTAATGGGCCCCTCTCTATCGAAAGAAGGCACATTTTTTAGGGTTGCTCCTGGGATTGGGTCATATTGTGGGAGATTCAAGGGCCTCCCCCCATGAAAGGCCATAAAGGGTAATGCAATAGCTGGGATGGGATATAACTGTGGCTCTACTACGTATGTGCCCCTTACAATAGGTTTGGGAGGGTGGCTTGTTGAGTAAGGACGGGTCTCCCCAAACCTCAGTCTTTTTGTTGAGTTCAAAGGCAACTCAATGAAATTGAAAGGAACACCCTTAGAAGCAGAACATGTGGTGACCTTAGGCATAAGAAGTTAAAACTAGTCTTTGATTGGAAAACTAAAGCTCTTATTAGTGGAGTTGCCAGATGCTAGAAAACTTTGACTTGCTGTAATAGGACCAACATCAATCCTGAAAACTTACTAAGTCATAAAACTATGTCCCACTGGGTGTGCCAGAACTGTTGACGTAGGAAAATGCACCCAGTGGCAGGGAGTCTAGCTCTTGCCTTCTCCTCATAACATGGAAACTCCCCTCTTGCCTGTGGGACTGGTGAAGCTGGAGGGGAGAGTCTTTAGATAAGGGCTAGCTCCCTTTGATGCATCGTGTTTATTTCAGTAAGTGCTAATATAGGTATATATATAGATATATAAACTAGGGGGAATGAAAAGGGATAAAGATGCAAGAAAACAAACTACTCTAAGGAGGTGATGCACCAAAATAAGATGACCTTCACACATCCACACTCAAAATCAGACAAATACATACATACTCTATGCATTTGGTAGAAGAACCAGGCTACAAGGAACTGGCAGAGAGGCTTTCATGAAAACACAAGAAACAAAAAATCACTGAGGCACTGTGAAATGCACACTGTAAGCAACTTCCTCTATTCTGGTCTTCCAATTGTCAACTCTTCTCCTTCAGCTATAGAAATGGCACCTTGTAGACAATAGGTACGTTGGTGTTGGACGTGTGAGAGCATCAAAAGACAATGACTAAACACAAAAAAAACTCAAGACATACTCAGAAAAGTCTATCCAAGATGGAGGTAAAATTGCATTTTATTGATTCAGGTGGAAATTTTGACAGGGCTGCACCTTAGCAAAATGTGGAAGATCCCCTTTTTTAATGACAAGTCCTCAATATATAAGAGAAGAAAGGAGGCCTTTTGGTGCCCCTTTTTTATAAGTAGCCCATAGTAGGCATTGTGTTAACCACCTAAATAACTTCCAAATCATTTCCTTCTGCGTCCCTTGGATGTTTCATCTACTTCTGCATCTTGGCCATTCTACTGTCAGGAATTGAATTTATGAGCCACACCATTTTCCTGCTCTATAGTGCATATCGAAGGAAACTAGTCACGTCGACCACTGTTGTGCCTCTTTGATGACCACATGGTGGGTGTTATGTCAACCACTAAAATAACTTTTGAATCATCACCTTTTGCATCCCTTGGATGTTTCATTTACTTTTACATCCTGGCCATTCTACTGTCAGGAATTGAATTTATGAGCCACACCATCCACCTACTCTTTGTTCTCTAGGCTCTTTGTCCTTTTTGATCCTTCAGTCCTTAAGGGTGACCTTCTAGTAGGTTTCTACATACCTTGGGCTCATTCTAGGTTAGTGCTTGGGCATCCATCATCCTTGGACTCTCCTTCGGCTTCCTATTTTCCCCTTTTCAATGAAAGTGCATCCGCCCTTGACATGTGTCATAATCCACAACTTGGGCACCTAGAAGACATTTTAAAATGCAAACATTGACATGTTGTAGCTTTTATCAAGCTAATAATGGGACATGGCAACATCTGCTTACATTAGAGTGCCTTTTTAGAGTCAGGGAAGTTGACACATGGTTGCTTCCATAGAGCCTTTAGCTGCCTTAGAGAAATTTTCAACCCCTTTTCTAGTTTCTAGCAGATGCTAACACTTGGTGCACTCCACATAGCTCCTAACAACTCATTCAAGCCCACCACAGTCCTCTTTGAAGCCAACAAGGGAAACCCATAGATGTTACCACCTGTTAGCTTTAGTAGAGCCCTGCAGGGGATGCATGACACATTCTGCTGCTCCAAAAACAACATGTTGAAGTCCTCTGTAGTTTCCACTTGGTGCCTTCTGCACTCTAGCTTCCCTTGCTTAAAATTTGACATTCACAGGCTCGTCACCATCCTTGGCAAAGTTCATTAGGTCCATTATGTTTGAATCATCCATTAAACCAAAACTACATAACTTGAAGATGGATGAGCCAAGTGCGACCTGAAAGAGACTGGCATTAAAAAGTAGGGGGGAAGTTGACCAAAATTTTGCCTATGGGAAAAATTGGTCAATAGATTGGTGACTCATAGGGGAAGCATGCCTGGTATGCTCAAAAGCTAGTTGCCTTGTAGTCCATTGGGCATGGAGTCAGATTGTAACTTGAAAATAGCAACAGCTCTAATGATTCTAGCATCAATCACCCAGATTCACTCCAAGAGGAAAAGAAAATGCATAAAAAGCTAAGAAAACTACTTGTGTAAACAACACTTAGGGAAAATAGGGAAAGAAAATAGGGAAAGAGAGACTCAGTAGTAATGTTTCAGATGTATCCCATTAATTGGGATATGCAATTCTTCACCATCCAACCTGGAGAGTTGGAAAGCATTATGCTGCTTGCACTGAGTGATTATGTATGAGCTACTCCATAGGGCATTGAATTTTGCATGCTTTCTAGGTTTAGCTCGATCCTCATCCCATTTCAGGACATCTCCTTCAAAGAAATATTTTGATGAAGATTTCTTGTTGAAGTGTCTTTTTGTTTGCTGTTGGCGAATGGTCATAGAAGCCATAGCCTAATCTGTGATCTCTTAGAGCTCCATCGGCTTGCATAGCCTAACCTCCATGCTGGTTCCTTTCTCTAACTGCAGCTGACAAGTGAGGTCCAATGCTAGCAATTCAAATGAGATGGGAAGCCTAGCTTCCCTTCCATATGTGAGCATATATGGAGAATTTCTGATTGCTCTCTTCAAAGTGATTCGATCAGCCCACAGAGCTGTCTTTAGCTTGGAATGCCAAGTCCTCTGATTTTCTTCTATGGTCCTCTTTATGATTATAATCAAATTTTTGTTGGTGGACTCAGCTAGCCCATTCCTCTGCAGGTAATAATTTGGTAAGTGCTAAGATATATACCATACCTTAGCACCCATTCACTTGTTTTGGTTCCTAGAAAAGCCAAAGTGTTATCTGAGATTATGGTGGCTGGGACCCCAAATCTTGATAGCAGGTCCTCATAAAACTCAAGGAATACACTTTCATTTGCTTCTTTTAGAGCAACAGCCTCCACCCACCTTGTGAAATAGTTTGTGGCAATCAAGACCCACTTGTGCCTAGCACTGGAGGGAGGATTGATCATCCCTATGAAATCTAGGCCCCATTGCATGAATGGTTGTTCCACTTGAATAGGTTGTAGAGGAATGGTAGCCAACCATTACTTTCCATCAAAAAGTGCACACTTTTGGCACTTTCTTACCCATGCATGGGTGTCCTTGAAAAGAGTAGGCTAGAAATAGTTAGCTCTCATTATCCTTACTACAGTAGCTCTAAGAGCCAAATGGCCACCTGCTGGCCCATCATGGAACTCAACTAGTACCTTATCAACCTAGTTTGGGTCAATACATCTTAAAAAGATTCCAGAGAGATCCTTCCTAAACATTAATTTATCAACTAGAACATAAGGGAGAGACTAGAGCCTGAAGTACCTTCTTTCGGTCCTATCAAGACCCTGTGGACACTCACCAGTGAGAAAGAAATGCCTTAGTTCTGATGTCTAGTCCCTTATGATAGCTAGTTCTTCTATTGTAGCTGCATCATGAATTAGTAAGTTGTCTTCCCTTTTCTACTTGAAGTCCATAGCAAGGTGTTTGCATAGGCCTCTTCCCCTCACTAGCTTGGTGATCTTGATGTCTACATCATACTCCATCACCTTGGTGATCTACCCTACTCTCTTCTCACTTAAGTCTCGATTGGTCAAGAAATCCTTGATGCCAAGATGTGGAACCATAAGGTGAATCTTGTTGTTAGACAACATATGCCTAAATTTATTTAGGCTTCGCACTACTTCCAAGACTTGCTTTTCTACATACATGTATCTGACTTCAAAATCCTCTAACCCTTGGCTGAAGAAAGCAAGTGGTTGTTCGAGGTCATTTCCATTTTATTGGGTAAGCATGGTGGATATCACCTCTCCTTTGCTGAAAGTGTAGAGGTTGAAGTCTTTGTTGAAGTCGGGGCTGATCAGAGTAGGAGCCCAGGTTATGGCCTGCTTGATGGCTTTAAAGCTGTCTTTTCTTTGTGTGGTCCACTTGAATTCCTCACCCTTCCATAGCATAGAGGTCAGGGGCTTGACCATTTATGCAAAGTTCAAAATGAATTTTTGAATGAAATTTATCCTACCAAAGAAACTCTGTAGGCCTTTTTAGTGTTTTGTTAGAGACATCTCTAGGATAGAGTGAACTCTCTTGGGGTCAATGGATAAGCCTTCCTTGGACATGATGTGGCCAAGGAGTTTGCCCTCATGAACAACAAACACACATTTATTTGGATTAAGAGAGATGCCAAACTCCTTACACCTTTCAAAAATCTACCTGAGGTGTTCTATGTGTTGGCTCGCTTCTTTGGAAAATACCATCACATCATCAAGGTATGCCAAAACTATTGATGTAGGAAAATGCACCCAGTGGTAGGGAGTCTAGCTCCTACCTTCTCCTCACATGGAAACTCCCCTCTCACCTATGGGACTGGTGAAGCTAGAGGGGAGAGTCTCTAGATAAGGGCTAGCTCCCTTTGATGCATTGTGTTTGTTTCAGCAAGTGCTAATATAGGTATATATATAGATATATAAACTGGGGGGAATGAAAAGGGAGAAAGATGAAGGAAAACAAACTACTCTAAGGAGGTGATGCACCAAAATAAGTTGACCTTCACACATCCACACTTAGAATCAGACAAATACATACATACTCTACGCACTTGGTAGAAGGACCAGGCTATAAGGAACTGGCAGGGAGGCTTTCATGAAAACACAAGAAACAAAAAATCACTAAGGTGCTGTGAAATGCACACTGTAAGCAACTTCCTCTATTCTGGTCTTCCAATTGTCAACTCTTCTCCTTTAGCTATAGAAATGGTGCCTTGTAGACAATAGGTAAATTGGTGTTGGACCTATGAGAGCATCAAAAGATAATGACTGAACATAAACAACACTCAAGACATACTCAAAAAAGTCTATCCAAGATGGAGGTAAAACTGCATTTTATTGATTCAGGTGGAAATTTCGCCAGGGCTGTGCCTTAGCAAAATGTGGAAGATCCCCTTTTTTTAATTAGGATCCAACTCCTTAAGAGCACACTTGATTACCTTTGTATAAGCAACTAAACACAGAATTAAACCAGAAGTAATATGTAACTAGAATTCAGAAACAACACAAAATATGAGAGACAATACAATCTTGTGTTAACACTCTTCCAAAAGGAAATACAATGAAGAAATCACACTCTTCCCACACCTCTTGGGCATACAATAATTATACCTCAAGAGTTCTCTCTCTCAATCAATTACAAACACAATCAACTCAATAACCAAGTTATTGTTTCCACCAGTAAGGGATAATCAACTCAACCGTTATTGCCTACTTCCAGTCCACCAAGTACTCAAAGTACTCCAAGTAGATCTCCCTAATCTTGCACCTTGTTGTGTTGCAGATCTCTTTGATCTTGCTACCCCATAGATCTCCTTTAACCTTGCACACACACACCTATAGATCAACTGATCTTACTTACCATGTAGATCTCCCCTGATCTTGCTACCTGTAGATCAACTGATCTTACAATTGGAAGAACCCTTGTCCTTGACAAGTCCTTTTGATCCTTCACACTTTACAATATAGCCCCATGGGTATCTTAAATAGATCCCATACAAACAATAATTAGACTTCCCAATTATAATAATTATAAATGCAGACTCAAGACTAAAATTAGTTCTTTACATGCAAACTGACTATCCATCTAAAATTAGACCAGTTCTAGAAGTGCATACAAATGCATGCACACACAGGTTGCCGACATCAGTTCCTATCTGACCAAAGTTAGCTGACCCCTAACTGATGTCGGTTGCTCTACACACTGAATATGACTGACGTCAATTGGCTTGACCAATGTCAATTAGTCTACAACTCAGCAACCTCCTCCATTTGCATCAGTGAAGCTTTTAGCTCCATAACCTAACAATCTCCCACTTGGAGATAAATAGTTTCACCTGTACCTATACCTATACATTGTCTAATTTTGTTTCCTAGCTTATATCCCTCTTCAAGTTCAATCTTGAAGACCAATAGAAATTGAATGAAGATTCAACTTCCCCTTTGTTCCTGACTTTGTTAACATACCTGCAGGGTTCCTATCCATATGGATCCATTCCAACTTCAACTCACCATCCTCTAATACCTATTTAATGAAGTGGTACCTAAGCTTTATATACCTAGTTCTTAAATGAAAGGCTAAATCCTTTGCAAAATAAATTGATCTTTGACTATCACTGTATAATTTGCAACTCTCTTGCTCCTTTCCCAACTCTTCCATGAATTGAGTCATCCATATCATTTCCTTGCTAGCCTCTATGACTGCAACAACCTTCTACATTTTTGAAATCTAGCTAACCACCATTCTACCAACAGTGAACACATATCTTGTGGTGCTTCTCCTGTCATCCAAGTAACCTGCCATATCTGAATCTACATACCCATGTAGAGAAGTACTTGACCCTGCATAGCATGAATACCTATTGTTGGTCCCTCTCAGACACCTAAGAATCCATTGAACTACTTTCCAGTGCTCCTTTCTTGGATTGGCCATAAACTTGCTGACAACTCCCACTGCTTGGGTAATATCAGGTCTAGTACTCATGTACTCAACCTCATCATGTGATTCAGGACACTATTTTGTGAACTGTCTAACCATAGGTGTGCTAACCAGTTCTGCATCCTACATATTGAACCTCTCCACTACCTTATTCACATAATCATTTGGAGACAAAATCAACTTGTGACTTTCCCTGTCTCTAGAAATACTCATGCCAAGGATTTTCTTTGCTGCTTCCAAATCCTTCATGGCAAACCTCTAAACTAACTTTACCTTTAGCTCAGCAAATCCCTACATGTGTGACCCTACAACAAGCGTATACACTACATATAGTAATAGGATAATGTAGATAATATTATCCAAACTAGTAAAATAAACATAATGGTCAAATTGACATTGACTAAAGCCATGCTTTGTCATACACCTGTCAAACCTTAAACACCATTGTCCTGGAGCCTGCTCAAGACCATATAACCTGGCCTTCTATCTCACCTACCCATTCTCTCCTTTCTTTAACCTATGAATCCATTCATCTTTTGGTGCTTTCATTCCAGCTGGCAACTCTACCAAATCTCCTGTTTGGTTCTCTTCCAAAGAATTCATGCCATGCTCCCACTATTTCTTGGATTCTACCTACTTTGCCTCTTCAAAACTTCTTGGTTCTTGACCATCAGTGAGCAACAAGTAGTATAAAGAAGGGGAATAATTAATTTGAGGCTTACTTACCCTTTTAGTCCTCCACATGGGCGTTTGAGACTCCTTGACAGCTTGTTGTCTGCCCAAAATCCATTTTAACAGTGACCGATCCCAGTCATTTATCAGTTTGCATCTGACCGATGTTGGTTCCATGCAACCAATCTAACTAACATCAATTCTTACCTGACCGACATCAATTTTCACCTACCTAACATCACTAACTTTGGTCTGCACATGACCAATGTTGGTTCTTGCCTGATTGACATTGGTTCTCACCTGACTGACGTCGATAACTATGTTTTCCTGTGAGTGATGATTTTTACCTGTGAGCTCATTTTGGATCATAACCTTGTCCAAATTAACACTACCCTACTTAGAATTATTTAGCCCCTTGAGCTGATCTCTGTCCATCATCTTCTCCTTGAAAACCAAGGCTTTCTAGTTCTTCAATATGTCAAAAACATCAGATTTCCTCTTTATGCAATAAACCCAATCCTTTCTTGTAGCATCATCAGAAACATAACATTATGATCCTCCAATAGAAGCTCCCTAAGCTGGTCTCCACACACCTATGTGAACAAGCTCCAACCTGTGCTTCTTCTTTGTTGACCCAGTTGTGAGAAACCTCACTTTCACCTATTTCCCAAACATACAATGCTTACAAAAAATCTCGATCTATGATTTTCAAATCTAAACTCTTACCTTTTGACTTAAGAACATCCATTCCCTTCTCACTCATGTGACCAAGCCTATAGAGCCACATCTTTGCATCTACATTTGAAGTAGATAAACTAGAAGGAGAGTCAGGGATACAAGTAGATAGATAAAGAGTACCTAATTTCTTACCACATGCTAATTCAAGTGCACCCTTGGAAACTTTCCAAGATTCCACTATGAGAGTAACTGTGCAACCCTCATCACCCAACTTTCTTGCAAAAATTAGACTCCTCTTCAAGACTGGGACATGCATGACATCCTTCAACACCCATATGTTACTTGTCTGCAATTTCAGCCGCACTTCCCCTTTGCCAACAATTTGACAAGGCTCACCAACCCATAAATAAATCTTTCCAAAGTCTCCATGGACATAATCATGGAAAAATACTCTATTTGGGGTTGAATGGAAAGAGGCAACATAATCTAAAACCCAAGATTCTACTTTATCCAAGGAACATATAAGAGCATCTTGTACAACAATACCTACATCATTTGCTTCTTTATTTCCTTCATGCTGATCTTCTACCAACCAACAATCTTTCTTTACCTACCCTTTCTTTCCATAATTCCATAATTGATAATTCTTGCCATTAAATTTCTCCATTCTTAGTTTACTTTCTTCTACCATTGCTTTACTCCCACTCAAACAGAAACCCCTGTGAGTGACCTATAATCAATAAACACTTAACACACTCTAAACTAAGGTGTTAGTGAACCAAGCTCTAAACCAAGCTCTGATGAACCTGGCTTTGATAACAGCTGTTAGGATCCAACTCCTTAAGAGCACACTTGATTACCTTTGTATAAGCAACTAAACATGGAATTAAACCAAAAGTAATATGTAACTAGAATTCAGAAACAACACAGAATATGAGAGACAATACATTCTTATATTAACACTCTTACAGAAGGAAATACAATGAAGAAATCACACTCTTCCCACACCTCTTAGGCATACAGTAATTCTCCCTCAAGAGTTCTCTCTCTCAATCAATTACAAACATAATCAACTCAATAACTGAATTGTTGTTTCCACCAGTAAGTGACAATCAACTCAACCATTATTGCCTACTTCTAGTCCACCAAGTACTCAAAGTACTCCAAGTAGATCTCCCTAATCTTGCACCTTATTGTGTTGCAGATCTCCTTGATCTTGCTACCCCGTAGATCTCCTTTGACCTTGCACACACACACTTGTAGATCAACTGATCTTACTTACCATGTAGGTCTCCCCTGATCTTGCTACCTGTAGATCAACTAATCTTACAATTGGAAGAACCCTTGTCCTTGACAAGTCCTTTTGATCCTTCACACTTTACAATACAGCCCCATGGGTCTCTTAAATAGATCCCATACAAACAATAATTAGACTTCCTAATTACAATAATTAGAAATGTAGACTCAAGACTAAAATTAGTCTTTTACATGTAAACTGACTATCTGTCTAAAATTAGACCAGTTCTGGAAGTGCATACAAATGCACGCACACACAGGTTGCCGACATCGGTTCCTATCTGACCGATGTCAGCCGACCCATAATCGATTTCAATTGCTCTGCACACTGAATATGACTGACGTTGGTTGGCTTGACTGATGTCGGTTCCTTTGCAACTCAGTAACCTCCTTCATTTGCATTAGTGAAGCTTTTAGCTCCACAACCTAACATTTTTAATGACAAGTCCTCAATATATAGGAGAAGAAAGGAGGCCTTTTAGCACCCCTTTTTTACAAGTAGCCCATAGTAGGCACTGTGTCAACCACTGAAATAAATTCTAAATCATTTCCTTCTACATCCCTTAGATGTTTTGTCTACTTCTACGTCCTGGCCATTCTGTTGTCAGGAATTGAATTTATGACCCACACCATTTTCCTACTCTATAGTGCATATTGAAGGAAACTAGTCACGTCAACCACTATTGTGCCTCTTTGATGACTACATGGTAGGTGTTGTGTCAACCAATAAAATAAATTTTGAATCATCACCTTTTACGTCCCTTGGATGTTTCATCTACTTTTATGTCCTAGCCATTCTACTATTAGGAATTGAATTTATGAGCCGCATCGTCTGCCTACTCGTTGTTCTCTGGGCTCTTTGTCCTTTTTTGATCCTTTGGTCCTCAAGGGTGACCTTCTGCCAGGTCATTGCATACCTTGGGCTCATTCCAGGTTGGCACTCAGGCATCCATCATCCTTGGACTCTCCTTCGGCTTCCTATTTTGCCCTTTTCACTGAGAGTGCATCCGCCCTTAACATGTGTCATAATCTGCAACTTGGGCACCTAGAAGACATTTTGAAATGTAGACGTTGACATGTGGTGGTTTCCACTAAGCTGATAATGGGACATGGTAGCATTTGCTTACATTAGAGCACCTTTTTAGAGTCAGGGAAGTTGACACGTGGTTGCTTCCACAGAGCCTTTAGCTGCCTTAGAGAAAATTTTGGCCCCTTTTCTAGTTTCTAGTGGATGCTAACACTTGGCACACTTTGCATAGCTCCTAGAAACTCATTCAGGCCCACCACAGTCCTCTTTGAAGCCAACAAGGGAAACCCATGGATGTTGCCACCTGTCAGCTTCCATAGAGCCCTGTAGGGGACATGTGGCACATTCTACTACTCTAAAAACAACATGTTGAAGTCCTCCATAGTTTCCACTTGGTGCATTCCATGCTCTAGCTTCCCTTGCTTAAAATTTGACATTCGTGGGCCCATCACCATCCTTGGCAAAGTTCATCGGGTCCATTCTGCTTGAATCATCCATTGAACCAAAACTGCATAACTTGAAGACGGATGAACCAAGTGCGACCTAAAAGAGACTGGCATTAAATAGTAGGGGGAAGTTGACCAAAATTTTGCTTGTGGGCAAAATTGGTTAATAGGTATTAGTTCATTCATTAAGACCTTGTGCTTTATGAACCATTATTAAGAAGTTAGGTTGTTCCTAAACCCTTTTAAAATATTGTAGGGTTAATTTTGCTCTTGAAATTATAGGTGTGAGCTTGGTAATGATACTAGAGCATTTTTAAAGTATTAAGGGGGTATTTTTATATCACATTCATAGGTTTTCATGGAGGATCCAAGATTGAACTCTCTCATATAAGGTCCATGTGCCAAGGAATAATTTGTAGTCATAAAGGGTTGTCTTATCATTTTTTAGGATTAAATGATCAGTTATTTGTCTTTCCAAATAGTATATGAGTTTCAAAAAGTTTTAATCAATCCCTATAAATCATTTTCTTCATAATTGTAATCCATTCAACATCTTCAAGGTGAAATAATACATCAAATGTTAGAAGTGTTAAGAGAGATTGTCATGTTATAGGATTGTAGGCATGTTGCAGGTATGACAAAGATAAACTTTGTCAAGTATGAGGTGTGTTAGTTGTCCAACACCCTAGGAGGATGTGTATCATCTCACATTTCATTAAGGATCAAGTTCAAGAGGTTTTCCAAGTGATAAATCATGATGTTAAAATACATAAGTCCCTTTTAAGGTTAAAGCAAAAAGAGTTTAGTAGCCTATAAGTCTATATACCTATAGGTCACTATTGGAACCAAATAGATACTCATTAAGGGTGTACATGGCTCTTGGATCCATAATCTAATATCTTATTTCTTTTACAATCTCTAAATAATTTGAATACCTAATTTCCTAGACCCTCAACTTGAGTTGCATCAAATAGACTATATACGATAAGTTGGACAACATACCTAAGAAAATAAATATAGAACTATCAAGTGGATATCCAAGATAATATAAGCCATTAGAAACCTAGTAGATATTTTGAAGTACTTGAGCACATTTCATTTAAGATCATCAATGAGTAAAATAGGTTTAAAAATGATTAACTATAGACAAATTAAAGACAATGTGACATAAGATTGAATAATGACCTTAAAGAGTTGACAAAAATGATGCTAATAATCTTGATAAACATGTTTTGATTATGATATTTCACTAATAAGGTCAATTTAAACATTAAGAACTTTTTGTGAAAATTATAGATAGTGAGCTTGAGATATCATTTTGGAAGGGCTAAAGCTTAATGACAGAGATGCGTGGGGATAGATGGTTTTGGGAGATATTTATAAGGTTACTATACTATGGATTGGGAGTAATGGTAAGGCCTTTGGGGATTGTAAATTCATGAAAACCCCTAAGTAAGGACTGTCACCCTGTAGACCCCTTGAAACTCTCATAAGATGATTAAGAAGGTACAAATTTTTCTCAGTAGTACAATGAGCTTGTGAATAAAGGCAAATGGTTCTTAGGGATGGTGAATGGGTCTCCATGCTCTAATATTATGACATTAAGTTTTGGTTGAGACCCATAATCTATATGAATAGTGATTAATATCTTGGAGCACTCTAAAGCCCTATTTCACACTATGAAGAGACTTGAGAGACCCAGTCTTTTGCTTGGAGGATGAAGGAAGTTTTGAATGGGACTACATGGTGTTTAAGGGTGATGGAGAGGTCCCTCAACTATCATCTAGTGGTGTTATAAAGGAGGAATATGATCTATCCTCTATAAAAAATAGTTAATAATAAAAACTCTCAAAAACCCTCTAGAATGATTCAATGATTGGGTTTTCATCTCTAATGGCTTCTAATATATTGAATTAGATAAGTACCAATATGATCATTATAGGTCTTATGATTACCTGAGTATAACATTGATTGTCACATGTGAGGTACAATAAGTACATAAATGGCCTCAAAGATAAGTTGTTGACCTAATTTGAGCATTTAAGCTTGTAATAAGTATTCATATCATGTGAAAAGGCTCAATAAGCCAAAGTTGAGGCTCTATAATATTTTAAAATCCTTTTTAAGATTCCTCAAAGTGATACATAAACTATTAAATCACTGGACCATATTAATTTAGTGATGTTTTCACTATCTTTCACAATGAGACTTATTGCAAATTTTGCAAAGAGTTAATTAAATCTTGAGAAGCTACTAGACAACCTTATAAACATTGCATGAATCTCTTAAATGTTATTTTGGTCATAATAAAATATTCTTCATAAGTTACAAGCCTTTTTAAGCCTAAAATGGAGAATTATGATGACTCTTGTCTCAAGGAGAATATGACTACTATACATAGGTTTGTTTAGAGAAATGGGATTGAAGAATGAAGTGAGAAAGGACATGGATACTTTATAAACCTAGCTGGAGACAATTTTAACAAGTGTTAAGGATACCAAAAGTATTAATAACCTTATTTAAAATGTCTTATTACAAATCTATAGATAAGAAACAAAATGTATACCTATAACCATAGTAATTTATGTAAATAATGAGCTTTAGATGTAATGTATACATGGTTGTGTGAAAGGATAATTAGGGAGGATTTATGGAGGTACTCAATATTCATAGAAGACTAGAGAGAAAGTTAGGAGGGAAACCTAAGTAAGCCTAATATATAACCTATAGTCACACATTCTAGATACCATAGTCAAACATATGTACCAACTACATCAAAAAATCTTATTAAGAAAAATAAGTTTAAGTATGGACACTTTAAAAAGGAAAAATGGAGTAGAGGAAGTTTTTTCAAACCTATTCAAGGCCTTTATACTATTCACCTTCAAACTTCAACATCTAGGATCAAGAATCCTAACATGCACCTGTAGGCCTATTTAGTGGAATTGGAGAGGAGGGGTGATTGTTGGAGTATTAAAGAGTTGAAATGATGAGTATGCTTCATTTAAAGTTTCTAATATGGTATCCACATATTTTCAAGGTGACTAAATAATTTTTAAGGCTCAAGAAGCCTAGTTAGGTCTAAAAGGCCTAAATTTACACATACAAGTTTGTATTCAAATCTTGAAGAGAACATAAGGTTTTTTCATTATTTTCAAGGTTGTGATGGTCAGAAGGATGTTAAGGATCATGTTATATTTACCCATATGGGATAAACCCATTAGAGTGAAGAAAATGCAAGACTCTTAGAGCCTTTAATGCTAAATTACTTTAAAATCCTTGGTATAAGTTTGTGAGGGTGACAATAAAGTTGAAAGATGGAATATGAAAAAGATCTATTAGATCACCTCATATGAGGCTAAAAATACCCCAAGGAAGACTTTAGAATCAAAAATAGAAAATATACCTCGATAGACCAAATCAACCTCTTCAAGTTCTCAAACAGGCCTAGATAGGCACAAATAGTCCCTTTCCTCATGTGTGAAGTATAGGGAGAAGGTGCATGGAATATTGAAATCATTAGGGATGATATAAGGGGTTGTTTACTAATTATTATTAGAATTTATTTGTGGTTTAGGCCTATTACCTTTATGAATCATTGTTAATACCAAAGGAGCTTCTAAACCCTTCTTAAACCTCTCATAAAGACCTGATGGAGGAAATGTGATTATCAATGCCTTCAAATGCAAAGTTTTCACCTTAAAAAGACTTTGGTGGTCTCCACAGGTCTCATGGTCATCAAGAAATGGTTTTTGGTGGCATGCATGAAGTACATATTATACTAAAAAGTGTCAAAAGGGATGGTTATAACCTATTTTAGAACTTGAAATTACCAAAAAAGCATGGGTTGCTACATAGTAAAGAGGTAATGGAGCATGATTATGCATGGAGGTAGTATGAAGGTAAAGATTTCAAAGGAATCTCTTTGTAACTAATGTTTGAGGGATGACCTTGTAACTCCTCATTCAACCACTAGGCCACCTTGTATAAAGGCCATTATGCCACCAATTCAATGTATGGGGAGAGTTATGAGACTATTTTATACCCTTAATTCATGTTTGTAATTTATGAGTTATGGTCATCATGGCATTTCCACTCCATTTATATTGCACATTATTCCTCTCTCTCTCTCTTTCTCATGTTTTATAAATTTAGCTTCAAAAGCCATTATATACATCCCTCTGATGGGTATGAAAAAGTTCTTCCCATTTGTATCTTGAATCCTTTGATATAATATAAAGATTAATTCATCCTTATTAATATTAATTTATAGTGTGTTTATTCTTGTATAATTTTCAAAAATGGTTGAATCCTTCTCCCTTTGCAGGTCCTTATCTCTTACCTAGATGCAAGTGGATTATCTTATGTAGTTTAAATGACATGTGAAGGTGCTAAATATTATGATTGAAGTAGAAACTAATTAGTGGATTCTTAAATCAGACCTCTATTTCATCACCCTCATGTTATAGTCACTTGACATAGTGTCCATGTGAAGCACTAATGTATAAGAGTCTTTTGGAGAGAGTGTTTTAGAAATCAGTCTTTATTTTACTCATATGTTTTATTGAAGGATCAAGTAGAGGAGACATAAAAATGGTGAATTATATCCTATAATATAGGGTTTGATTTCATGTCTCTATTATATCTATTTTCATTGGCAAAAAAATTAGGTTTAGTGGTTGAGCTCAGATGATGTATTATGGGAGCTAGCCATAAAACTAGAGACTCACCTCACTCATTAGGCTACCCACATCTAGAGGTGATTCCATTATATCAGCTGGATGAGGTAGGTTTAAAATTACTTTTCGTTAAAGTTGTAATCTAGACTAATAACAATAGATAATTCTTGGTTTATACATTTTTAGAAGTATTCTAATCTACATAACATGCCCTCTAATGTGAAAGTTAGGGTGGCAGCTTGTCAGTTAATAAGTGATTTTGAATTATTTTGGAATAATCTCTATGCATTAGAGGGATATTAACCAATGATCCTTGGATAATTTTTGAGATAAAATTTAGAAAATTTACTTAAGTTCTAACTTTAAAGAACATAAAATCACTAATTTTCAATTACTAAACCAAGATAACATATTTGTCACTGAGTATGAAAATAAGTTTCTAAACCTATTACATCATGTAAATTACATTCATGATGAATAGACTAAAGTGGAAAAGTTTAAACTTGGAATGAAAGAGATATTAATGAATTATGTCAATATGACTAACCCAAAAACCTTGGTGGCTACTATTGAGTTTGTTCATATGGCAGAAGTTAAATAAGTCAAAATGAAAGGTGAGATAAGATTTTAAGTTGATTAGGTAGTAAATCAAGTCCAAAAATATCTTTCCCTCACCAATTTTTTTTAATAAATTATACTAAAACATTAGTTTACCAAGAGTATTAGTGTATTTATCAAGTTCTAAGGAAAAAATAAGAACTTTAAGGCCTAAAAATCACTGAAAATAAGATCTAACAATAGAAATCAAACCCAAAATAACTAATGTAGACTAGCCATGGGTGTCAATACTATTCTTATTTCACCATGAAAAATTATTTAGTGTTGGGAATGTAGTGATAAAAAATATCAAAAGGACTACCCTAATCTAAAACATGGACAATCAGCTAATCTTAAGGTGTACATAATAGTTGATAATTAAAATATCCACTTTCAAGTTACTATGATTGAATCCATGGGTACTTTATCTAGTTTTAATGTATCATTAATAATCTATAGTGCCTAGATCCTTTTATAATAGTCATGGAGGTGAAATGGATTCAAAATCCTAAAGCATGTAAAAAAATTTCAATCCTATAGATGAAAAATCTTGTATGTAAATGTTTCCAACTTTATGAAATCCAAATTCAAGAACTATCTAAGGAAAAGGAACCATCCTATACATATTTTCCTTTCCTAAGGGAATTTATGGATGTATTTACTCAAAAATTACCTAGTCTTCCACCAAAATGAGAGTTTTATTTTTATATAGCTACTATGTTTAGGACTATATCCATGTACAAAGCTACTTATATGATTAATGTGGAATATTAAAAAAAATTAAAATTATAACTACAAGAACTTTTAGATAATGAAAACATTAGGCTAAGTATATCTCCTTGGGATGCTCTAGTTGTCTTTATGAAGAATAAATATGGTACCTTAAGGTTATGTGTGGACTACTATATGGGGAATAAAGTGATGATAAATAACCATTATAATTTTCCAAGGATTGATGATTTGTTTGATAAAATGAAGGGGTAGTTGGTTTCTCTATGATTGACTTGAGATTAGTATACCATTAGCAAGATTGAAGGAGGAAGATGTTCATAACTTTTTGAACTTTTTATGGTCATTAAGAATTAAATATTATGTATTTTGGATTAATTAATTCACCAACAACATTTATGGAATTAATAAGCAATGCTTTCAAGTATTATATAGATAAATTTGTGTTGATTTTCTTAGATGATATTCTAATTTATTCTAAGAATGAAGCTAAATATAAACAACACTTGAGATTAGTCTTTAGAGATGAAGACAACATAAAATGTATGGAAAATTTTAAAAATGTGCTTTCTTTCAACCTATAATACATTATTTTAGGCACATCATCTCTAAGGATGGTATTGTTGTAGATCCAACAAAGATCAAATCTATAAAAGGTTGGCCTACATATACTAATGTACATGAAGTACATAGTTTTATGGGCTTGGCTAGTGTTTTAAACCTTTAGGTTTTAACTTATGTAAATCCTATGTTTGTTAGAGAGATGAGTAGACTAAATCAAAAAAATAATATGTATAAAAATAGTAATAAATATGTGAAAATAACTACTTATCTAGAAAACACCTAACAAAGATGATTTGAGTGTTGGAAAATGAGATAGGAATAGGTTTGAGTGTCATCAACTAGATCCATGTATCATAACCCCTCATAGATATTAGTGTCTCATATGGATAGAGGCACCATGTGGATTTAGTGTCATGATAATGTCACTAATGTCCAATGTGTAGGACTACCCTAAACTTTTGGGTGCACCTATGTCTATGTTTCTAGGTTTTATTTTTATGTGCACTAAATATGGAACTCTATATTATGACTACAATAAATTATTTATGATGTAAACCCTAATCCTCTTTAAAATCAAGGCATGAAATAAAAAGTGTGTTACTTAGTAGGATAGGTTAGAAATAATCAATACCTCATTGTGATGAGAGTTGCCTACATACCAATACTTTGATGAGAGATCAAGCCCAATGTATTTCTCCCCCCAAGTGTTGGTTCAAGTGCAAGTGATACTAGTATAATAGTGGAATTGAGTTCTAAGTGTGATTGAGATTGGAAATTTGGAAAATATAAGCTTAGGGATACTGTAGATGGTAGTATGTAGAAGTAGGGTAGAATAGGATTAGTAACCTTGAGTTTTCTCAACTTATTTATTGTTTGAATAAGTATTTTGCATTTAATTTCCATATAGTGGATAGAGGGATACAAGTCATATATTTATAGTGTTTTTTTTCTTATGTGGATAATGAAGGATGTTTAAGTTGAATTTAGGAGGTTTTTACCTTTGAAAGTATATTCATTTGTTAAAGATAGGGTAAAGGACATAGATACCATTTTGGGGATACTAGCACCATGTGGCTCTAGTGTCAATAATGTGGCACTAATGTCCAATTGGTAGAACACTGGGCATAAAGGCATATGGTTAGGAAATGAGGGCTTAATACTATGTTTGATATAACTTGAGATGATTATGGTCCATACAAAGGCTATAAAATTTTGATAATAGGCTCTAGGATAGGTCCAAGGCTAAGCTAGGAATAGGTAGTATCAAGTATCCCTCTTACACTCAAATAGCACTTTTATGTGATTAAATTTGCCCACCCCCACTTTATGTTATAATAGTATCAAAAATCAAATGATTAGTATAAAGGAAAATTAAGTGTAACTAGACTTACCTAGGAAGTAAATCCCATGAGTTGAGTTTGAGTATGTGCAGCTAGGTCTACATATGTGAAGCATGATCTAATGCATGACCTGCAAATGAAACATGCAATATTATCCCTTACATAAAAGATATAAAAAATAAAATATTATATTAAGTAAAGAATTAAATTAATAAAAATTATTAAAGAGATAGAAAAGAGTAAAGGAATAAATATGCCTCATTAGGTATGTAAACCAATGCATTAACTTGGTGATAACCTGTGTGTGTTTATGTATATAATGATCAAATCATTGAATATCTTGGACTAAGATGATAGATTACTCAATCCTCATGTGTGGATGGATTAATAACTCAATATGGTTTTAAATCCATCATTTCCCACCCCTTCTTGGTAAATCATGACCTATGAATAACTTAGATTGGACTGATAGTGTGCCCAACATTCTCATGTGGGTGGATCCATAAATCAAGTAGGATATGAATCCATAATTTCCCACCCATGTGTAGTAGATGCATATAAAACTTAACTGCACAAAGTACTTGAAATTTCTAATTGAGTATATCTAATTGTGTATGTTAGCTTTGTGGCCACTTGGGTACATTAAGTAACTCTGAGTGAATCAGGAATGCCAACCACTATAGATGGGGTAAGGCATGAAATTGGTGATAACTTGGAATATGACTTCAAGTGTATAAAACATAGAGAATTACATGGAATTTGTCATTCCATCCAATCAATTGATGTTTAACTGAGCTTATGGAAATAATGTGCCACACACATGCCTCTAATCTGGTATATGAGTATATTGATTATGGACTGAGTTATAATAATTGTATCTAGATATTTGAACTAAATATGGAAATGATCATGTCATGCATGATGTCCATAATTTGAGTAATTGATATGAATTTAAGCTAAGTTAGTGTGAATCTAAGTAAAAATTGAGTATGAATGATAAACCTATAATTGGATATATGCAAACATGTATTGTACCTACTATATTATTCTAGCTAATTTGATTTGTTATAAAATTGAGGCTAATAGATAGTACCACCATTTCTTTTATGAGATTTCCATGTGGTGCTAGTGTTCCCATTTGGGTTGTAATTTTCTTTTGGTCTAAAATCTATGTCACTATACGAAATTTTGAGTCACTATTTTTCCCTATGTTTACCTATGTCTAATTTTATAAAACTAATTTTATATGCTAAAAAATATTTTATGAGTGAAATATAGGAACTTGATATCTGTGAAAAAATCCTATGAATGCCCCCTCTTTTGAGGGTAGTTGTTAAACCTATGCAAGAACTATCCTTAAAAAAAAAAGCTTTGTAAAATGTGTGTTAGTCTGAGCATATATGATAACTATGTGATAATCCAATATAATGTGCAAACATAACATTGAAGTTTAAGATAATCTAAGCATAAGTATGCAATGCAAGATGTATGGAATGTCTATAATTTCATAAGGGTGTCAATATAAATGTAATCATTGTATGTAATAATAAATCTAAGTAAAAATAAGTAGCTATTTAGGGGGATAGGGTATGATGTCCATCATGTCACCTAAGTAAGAAGGTTAGATGAATGAGGTCCCTCATGGCATCAAAAAATGGTGTGTGTAGTAATCAAAGACAAGTTTCATGTCCATGACACATACAAAAAAGCATACATACAATACATATGAGGCACACAAAGTAGGCCAAAAGGCCATAATATAAGGGAAATGGGCACAAGTCACTAAATTTGAGAAAATGAGACATACAATGATATGTTTAAGTATCCACATATGCAAGAAACAAGCAAGCTATATTAGAGCCACATAGAAGGACATGTTGAAATTTTTGCATACATAATCAGGAAATCACACACAAGGGACATGGGCACATGTCCAAGGCATACATACTATGAATATAAGTGGTGTAAAACCAAAGAACAATAGCATATTTAAATGCCATAAAATAAAAGAAGAAAATAAATATAATCAAGTTTAAAATATGAAATGTAGAAATGAAAACATGCATAAATATATGTAATACAAATATTTGAAAAATCTAGGATGTATATATGTTGAGTTTAAAATAGTGATAGCCCAAAAAAATTGAGTATGAGTGATAATGATCAATATCAAGATATAACAAGGCTAAAAATATAATGTAGAGAATGTAAGGATAGAACATGGTAATAGAAACTATGTATAAGATTCCCCTAAGTTGGTGAATGTGTCATTCGAATAACCATGAATCAGTGTATATACCCTTGGTGGGTAGATAATGATAAGTCTAGATCAATGTAGTGGAACTGAGTCTAGTATGTGATCTAAAAGCACTCAAAAATAATAAGTGAAGAATGTAGTATGATAATACAAACTATACTAAGATAGATAACATATGTAGTATCTATAAAATATAAGAAATTTTAAGATATCAATGTATACAATCTATAAATTTTGTATTTTTTTATTAATATTTGAATGTTTTTTTGTTTTTGACATGCTATATTATTTTTGTATTGTTTGGATATAAGCTATGTTTAATAAATATGAAAATGAACTATGTACAAGGAGAAAGAGAGAAGGAAAGTATGTACAAGAAGGAAGAAATCATACTAACTGATAAGTCTCATGGGAGACTCACTATCACTATGACCTATGTTGAATAAGATAACTATGATCATGCATTCTATGAAAAAGGGAAATTATGATCCCATAATCTATTGTACTAAGTAATAAATATTTGTATCTGTATCTACCTATTTATTGGTGCTAAAAATTTGTGGGACTAACTGTGGAATTATATGGGTCTTATGAACCCATCTGGTAGAGGAAGCTATAGGTGACATAGGTGCCTTATGTTCAGAACCCCAAGAACCCAATAATATTTATCTAAAAAAATGTGAGTGGATGAAGGCCATATATAATTTTTGACATATCTTTGATGTAGGGGTCTCTCTAATATTGGTATCTATAGAAGAATATGCATACATGCCTGTATTGTAGGAGTAGACTTTAACTGCACTGGTGGCTCTACTTAAATATATGATGTATCAATAGGAACTATGCTCTGAGCTATAACTGATAATTGTTCTATATCTAGTAACTATCCTAAAACTATAACTAGTGATTGTGTTGTAATTTCCTATGGAATGGGTAGAGGATATTCATATACAAGACCCTCAACTTTAACCACCTAATTTGTAAGTATGTATTTCAATAATTTGTGCACTATGGATGGGGTGGATCATATTTTTATTATCCATGGTCTACCCAATAACATATCCAATGTGTGTGTATTAGGTACTACTAAAAATTGAGTGGCTATATGTATTGGTACAACCTATAATGGAAGCATAATATCCTTAATAGAGCTCTAAACATGACCACTAGAATTACTAATAACTATGTTTGTGGGGAATATACCTTGTTTTAATTACCCCATATGTTGTAAAAGTGTCATAGTGTAATGTTAATGCTTGACCTATTGTTGACCATAACACTCTAGATAGGATTATGAACTATGTATACTTGTATAAATAATACATGTAAATTTGTATCATCATCAAAAAGCTCCTAGTTTGAGAAGGTGATGAGTGGTCTAGTTACAACTATAGTATGGTACATGTAATAATGTTGTGCAGTGGGTGTGCCTCATCTTTAATAGTATGATATGAATCTAGTGGTGGATGTCCTTGATATGTGTAGTGAACACCTGATGTGTTCCCTACCTCATTTTTATGTTCTTTGAAAATAGATCTAAGAATATATTTAATTCCTTAACTTCTATTTTCTATACTTTTGGTACCTTGGTAGGTGTGCCCACATCATAATGTTATCCTCAATCAGATATTGTATCTTATGTTTTAAGCTTATGCATCTATTTTTTATATGGCTTGGTACCCTATGATACTCTCAAAATGCATTATAACTATAGTTATTTCAAAGAGGTGATGTCATATCAACCTCATTAAAGAAAGGGAGAGATATGACATTACATTCCAAGAGATTTCATAAAACTCATGTTGGCGACTCTATAAGGTTGGTGAAGATTTAGTAATGTAGAGTGGATACAACCAAGCAAGGAGATGGCTCTAAAGCTATGTTAACTATGTCCTTTTAATTACTCTTATTATTGATGAACCTTACCTTATATGGAGGCTTATTTTACCTCTTAGTAGTTGATTTTGATCCATTGGTATACTTTAGTTTTCCCATTGATAAAAGCTTTACCTCTCTTTATTTTACTATGTGGCATAAATTTGTGAATGTATGAAACTTCTTAAAAAGGATATTTTTGTGTAATGCTAGTAAAAGACTTTATTTAAATATGTATTAAATCTCTTTGCCTACCATGGGGCTAGTTAATTTATTTAATATAGTCTTGTATCATAAGATATATTTTGTGATAAGTTCATTTGAATTTTGATTCAATTGTGAAACTTAGGCATATGATATCTTGTCATTGATATTTATGGAGAAGTGTGTTAAAAGCATGTCTAAAAAAGGATTAAATTTTTTGATATATTGATTTGGTAAGTTTTAAAACCACTATAGGGTATAATCCTTTAAACTATGTGGAAACAACTTTGTGAAAATCCAATAATTGGACAAGTAATCAAAACATGCTACATGAAAAGATCTAAGATTATTCATTGGGTCACCTTTGCCATCATATAATGTAAATTTAGGTGCCATGAATTTGGATGACAAAGGAGTTGCCACTATGTGAGAGAATATTAGAATCGAAGGCATGTAATGGCCTCATAGATCCCTTCTCAATATGTAACACCTTATCCTATAGATTATTAACCTCATGCATAAGGGATTGCATATCTAGAGTAGAGGAACTAGACACAAGAGGTGTAGATATCACTGAAGGTTATTGAATTATAATTATAGGTTGTGATAGCTAAGTTGGCCCCATTATCAGTGTCACAATATTATTATGTAGGGGAGTTGAAGATTGACCATTATTTGTTTTATTCTTTATTTATAATATGGATTGTAAGATTTGTGGGTGATCAGGGAATATTCTTAAATTTTATCTCTAAAGATCTATAAGACCTCATCTTTATTTACAATTATGTTATCATTATTAAGTGGAGGGAGAGTGTCTCAATTTCTATTTTGTGTATTATCTTTTTCTTTATTATATTATTCATCTTCAGATGCATTATCATTGAAATCCACATAATCAAGTTGTGAAGGATCAACAAATGGAGTTAAAATAGGTCCCTTATCAATGTTATAAGATTGAATAATAAGAATTTAAATGTGCTTTATAGGATTAACACCTAGTCTCGCACTTATTCTTAATGGAAGAGATAGATTTTTTAGATGGTATATAGTAAGTAAATTGGAATATAGATACTAAAATAGAATATATGAAATCTGAAAAAATTGAAAGCAGCTAATAAAAATAGGAAAAAGAAGGATACAAACCCTAAGAGCATCTAAGGTTAGGGTTTGAGAAATGTTTTGGGTCACCAAATCTATTAACCTTTTAAGGTTTAGCTTATGTAAATCTTATATTTATTAAATAGATAAGTAAGATATACTAGGTAAATAATATGCATAAAATAGCCACTAATTTTTTATTATAGATTTGACTTTCTAAAAATAGTAATAAATATGTAAAAATAAAGACTTACTAGAAAACACCTAATATAGATGATCTGAGTGATGGAAAATAAGATAAGAATAGGTTTAAGTGTCATCAAATAGATCCCTATAATATAACCCCTCATAGACAAGAGTACCATATTTGGACAAAGGTGCCATGTGGATTTATTTTCTTGATAATGGCACTAATGTCTTTTGTACAGGACTATCTCAAACTTTTGGGTGTACCTATGTCTATGATTTTGGGTTATATTCTTATGCACATGAAATTTATAACTCTGTATTATGCCTATAATGAATTATTTATGATACAAACCCTATTCATCATTTCAAATAAGGCATGAGCTAAAAAGTGTGTTTGTTAGTAGGATAGGTTGAACATCCTCAAAACTCCATTGTGAAGAAAGTTTCTTGTATACCAATACTCCAAGGAGGAATCAAGCCCAATGTAGTCATCCCCACCTAACTACTAATGCAATTTCATGTGATGCTAGTATGATAGTGGCCTTGAGTGTCTTGAGTGTGCTTGAGATCATAAATCTAGAAAATCTGAGCTTAGGGATATTGTAGATGGTAATATGTAGAAGTAAGGTAGAATAGGGATTAATAACCTTGATTTTTCTCAACTTGCCTTGTGTTTGAATATGTATTTTACATCTAATTTCCATGCAGTGGATAGATGGATACAAGTCATGTATTTATAGCGTTATTTTGTTTGTGCATATAATGATATATGTTTATGTTGACCTTAGGAGGGTTTTACCTTTAAATATATATATTTTTGGGAAAGATAGGGTAAATTACATAGGCACCATTTTGGGGACACTAGTGCCATGTGGCTCTAGTGTCCTTAATGTGTTGTTAATGTCCAATTGGTAGAACACTAGGCATGCAGGGCTATGATTGAGAAATGAGGGTCTAAGACTATGTTTGAGATAAATAGTGATGCTCATGGCCCACATAAAGGCTAGAAAGGAGTGATAATAGGATATAGTATAGATATAGGCTAAGCTAAGAATTGGTAGTCTCAAGTATCACTCTTAGCACTCAAATACCATTTTTAGATGATTATATCTATATACTTGTATTTGTGGAATTTTTTCTAGCATATCCAATCCCATCGATTCCTTATAGTTAAAGGGTAATAATTTTATTTGGAAACCCCTTTATGAAGAGTCATTTTATAATCTTAAGAAGTGTTTAATTATAACACATATGCTTGTCATCCTTAATCTAAATTGTAATTTTAAGATTTGGATAGATGCTTTAAAGAAAGATTTTATTAGATTTTTAACCCAGGATGGCAAGGTAGTGTCTTATGAGTCACAAAATATCAAGGATAATGAGAATAAATATCCCACACATGAAATGGAGATTAATGCCATAGTGTATGCTTTGAAATAGTGGAATAATTTTCTATTGGTTAAATATTTTAGGTGAAATCTGATCACCATAGCCTAAAAAACTTATTTTCCAAGATGATTTGAATATATGCCAATGTAGATGGTTGGTATTTATAATAAATTTTGACATGGATATTTCCCATGTCAAGGGTAAGAAGAATTATGTTACTAATGCACATAACTGACACATGTACCTTATTGCATTATCTATGATAAAGTATGATTTTATAAATGTAGTGTTAAATCAATAATTTTATAATGAATAATGCCATGAGTTAATATTATGTTTGGATGAATATATTATTAAAGAGGTATTTGATTAAAAATATGGCCTTATACGACATAAAATTAGATTTTTTTACCAAGTTTGGAGACTTATGAAGTCATGTTTTGAAGAAGTGCATACAAAACCTCATGATGCTCATCTTGTTGTCATGAAGATGACACATGAGTTGAAAAGGTACTAATTTTGGCCTAGTATGAAGCATGATGTGGCTAACTTTGTGGTTAAACTCTTATAATTATTGTGTGTCAAAGCTAAGAATTACCACCCTAGGGGATTATTTTACCCTCATGAAATACCAAAGGAGAAGTGGGTTGTAATCTCACTTGATTTTATTTTTGGGCTGCCTAAATCTCACAACAAGCATGATACCATTTTGGTAGTAATTTATTAGTTGACAAAAGTTTGTCATTTTATTACTAGAGATCTAATTGATAATGCTCACATGTTTGTATAAATATTTCTAAAATAATATGTTCATCTACATGGCATGCCATAAATGATTTAGTTTATTAAACAAAAATAATTTAATTCAAGGTTTTGGTGAAATTTGACTACAATGTTTGGAACACACTTGAATTTTATCTCCATGTAGCACCCAAAAATGGATGATTAAGGACATGATATGAATGTTTGTGATGGATAAACAAGATAAGTGTGAAGACTACCTTCACTTAATTGAATTTAGCTATAAAAATTCTTATCATTTTATGATTAAAATGGTCCTCTTCAAATTGTTGTATGGACAAAAATATATAAAGCCACTTGGTTGGGATAACTTATAAAATAAGGTTGTTGTTGGACCTAATTTACTTTAAGAATATGATAAGCAGATGGCTCTTATTTTCTAAAATATGAAATCTACCTCTGACTGATAAAATAGTTATGTAGATCATAAAAGAAAACCTCAATAATTAAACTTGGGTGAACTGGAAAGACTTATAAATTACTTCCACATTTTTTCATACCCTTCAAAATTATGAAAAATATTAGTCTTGTTTCCTATTGGTTAGCCCTTACTCCTTCTCTGACTAGGATTCATGATGTTTTCCATGTTGTTTTACTAATAACATACATATATGATCTTTCTCATATTTTAGATTTGAAAAACCTTTAGGGTTTAGAAGAGGATAATATGTAATTGGAACCAGTGAGGTCCCCAAACCATCATAGTTTTAGATTACAAAGTAGAGATATTCAACAAGTGTTGGTTCAATGAGATGAACATAGAAAAAGGAGTGCTATGTGGGAAAATAAGAGTATTTTTAGGCATCATTACCTAAATATATTTATTTAGTCACTAGGATGGATCCTTTTTAAGTGGGAAGGATGTAATATCCTAGTTTTTAGAAACATTTAAAAGTTGTTGATTAATTTTTATTTGATATTGGTGTGACATATTATATGTTTTTTTATTACTATGGTTGTTATATCATGGACATGATTTAGATTCAATGATTATTTAGTTGATTATGTCATTATTATGATTATGATGTGTTGGTTAAAAATTTTATTTAGTTATGAACATTTAATGTTATAAATGGTTAAAATACTATTGATGTCTTATTTTCATATCTTTAGGAACTAAATTGAGATAGATTTGATTGATGGAGTCTAGATTATAGGGGTGTGCATGTGTAAATTTAGTTACATTCTACTAAAAGAGTTGATATACTTGAGTTTCCAACAATAACCATTATTTTTTGAGTTTATTTGTTAACTATTGAGTGCACTTCATTAGGTTTAATCTTGTCTATGTGTAGATGTTTGATTGTCATTTAATTGCCTATTGCCTTATTTTTATGATTTTATTGCCTTGTTAAATATACTTATTTTATTTATTTGGATCACATTGGATGATCATATTTGGGTTTCCATTTTGGTTTGAACCACATTATAAAATGACTTAATGAGATGGAAGTGATTACGTTCTAGCTACACTTGTAATAGTGTCAATTATATGATATGTGGGCATGAGTGGATATTATCTTTTTATTTTAATCTAGTCATTATCATCAATTTTATTATCTAATTTTCTTATGAATTTTAATATTTTTGAATGGGTAGTGGTTACCACTTTGTAAAGGATTTTGTGTTACCTTGTTAATTGTTTGGTTTGGTATTTTATTTGGTCTTAGTCAAATGGACCTTAATCCATCAACTTAAAATATTGTATTACCATTATTATTGATAATGATGGCATTGCATCCAAGGCCATCATATGAATGACATAACATGAAAATGATAAAACGAAAATTTAACTTATGGTTTTGCATTTGATGGCACTTCTTTTGAAGTGTTGGTTTTAGCTCCTTCCTTGATAACTTAGGTTTGTTTGTGGTTTGTGTGAGATCGAAAGGAACCTTAACTACCATTGATAGTATTTTGGTAGCTGTCCTACCACTATTAATGTCTTGGGTTTGATGGATTATTTAGGTCTATCAATGTGGATATTATTGGTGGCTAAATTGTAGTTCTACCAGAAGAAATGGGGGATATGGGGGAACAAAAAGAAGTTACTGTCTCCATCTTATTGATCCATGATCTGATTTATTTTGTTTTTAATGTATAACTTTGAGGGTTTAAACTACTTGATACTCCATGGGAGAGAGGTTTGGTGTGTTAATGAATTAAAATAATAAAAATACTATCTCATAGGGAAAAATTAGGAGAAGATGGACTACAAACAATAATCCAAGTAAGATTTATTTTGAGTTTTGTTTTACTTTTTTTATTTGGAGAAAAAATGAAATTTTAATAAATATGAATGAAAAATAACCTTGGTTTTTTCTATAAATATGATTGATATTTTGTTTTATAATCCCATGCACATTTGTCACAAATTTGTTTGAATTTTCTAGTGTTTGGTTCTTTTTGAACTGTTGCCTTGTCTTGGTTGTCTAGATTATTTGAAAGTTATTTTCACCTTGTTTACTAGCTATGAGAAACAAATGATAGATATTTGTGGCATTATTACTTCATGGCATAACTGTAAAGACTTGTATTCATGGATTAAATACTTAGGGTTCATACTGAGATTGTTTAGTGTTTTTGTGGATTGTCCTTGTTGGGTTTGTTTGAGTGGTTATGTGAACTTGGAAACTTTTTGGAATATTTACACCACCATATAATCCAAGTTTCACCATCAAGGTGATGGATGGAGTAGATATAGCCACCGATAGGAGGATAATAGGTTTAGTTGTGTGGGGTTTTCCACTCTACAAGAATTTTGTATTCGGTTATGTATGGATTTTGAGATGTATATTTGTTTGTGAAACCATGCTACAATAAACTCACTAAAATTCAAGCTTATTATTATACAAAATCCATTATTTACTATTTTTTAAATCTTTGTATTGAATTTTATTATATCTTATATCTTATGTTTGTTAATTACTTAAAACTATGTAATGAGGGTTGACTGAATATCTAAGAACCTTGGCATGGTTGTATATACATATTTAATATAATACCTACTTGGGTTTAAGATGACCATGTAATTTTGACTAAGTGTTGATTTTATTATTTTTACTAGTTACAATCATTTTAATATTTTATAATTACTATGGTCACTTGATTGGAAACATTTAGATTTTGTTTATTCATTTGTAAATGTAATATGAAATATGTGGACTACATTATGTGCTTATTTGTGAGTGATTGTTATGAATATTAATTTTCATTTTCATTAATATTATTTCACAACATTTAGAATTTGGGTTGTATATCCTTTAAAAAAAATCCATGAGAATATGCTTACTCATCTGTTATTAAATTTTTATGGAAAAGATGCTGACTATGCTTGAGGTGAATCTTTATATGTGTTATTATTTAGTTTTCATAATGAATAGGAAGTCTTATTTATAAAATTAATTTGGTCATTATATTTGTTTGAGGATGCATATATGGTTATTCTTAAGTCATATCCCTTAAATATAATCATATTTAATTGATTAGTGTTTTGAGTTATTTCTTCTTCTATCATTACCACCTGATTATGCATAACATAGATTATTTGGGTTATTTGTAAGTCATTACAGTTCTCTTATAATACTTAATTAAAATTAAGGAATTATATGTGGCTTATGTATATTTTTTATGGAAGATTAAATATGTGAATTCTATTACTCAGATGACATTAGTTCTATTTGATACTCTACTTGGAATGTAAAGAAGGAAAAAACCTAACTATTTATGAATGGATATTGCATATAGGGTAAATAGAATTACTATTATTATTGTGTTTATTGTTTTGGTACTTTTATTTTGAGTATTAATTAAGGACATGATTATATATTTTATATTGAGCTATAATTATTGTTGTTAAGTAGTTATTCAATGATAGTGGGACTGTTAGTGTCTTTAATATTGGTTTTCTCATTTAATCATTTTGAGTAATAGAGAATTCATGCTAATATTTTATGTTCCTTATTGAAGTAATATTGTAATAAGTTATTGGATTTAGGAATGCACTTACTTTGAAAAAATATTTAGGTTACTTTAGCATTATATGTTTACTTGACTATGAGCATGCTTGTAGCATTCTTGGTAAGATTAAGATAAAATAATGTTTGAGTCATTGGGACTCTATAATGATAAATGTGGTTATTAAATATTTATTTTAAAATAACTCATTATTGACAAAAATTATTATGGTATGTTTTATATTAAATGTTTGTGTTAGTTTGGGAACTCTATGATGATGCATTGTGAGTAATGTAAAATAGTGTTCTCCAAATGTTTTATTTAATAAGCATGGTTATTATTGTTAGATGAATTTTTTATATGTTACTTAAGTATTTTTTAAGTGACACACTTTAAGGGTACTATTGGCCAATTTTGGCCTACATACAAAAGTTTGCCTAGATGGATCAATAGTCTAGGAGTCCTAGTGTAGAGTGAGAAGCTAAGCAGGGTTCTTGTTGATTGAGTGATCTAATAGTGGAAGGAGAAGACCACATGACACTTAAATTTTTTTGAAGCACTTTAAGTAAGATTAAAGTGTAATTTGATGATTTTTTTGGGAAACAAGTCTATAATTGTAGGTGAAATATCTAGTAGGTTCCCATGGTGTTCAAGCATTCAAGGGGCATGAAGCAAGTTTTGTCAAAGTCTCAAATTTTTATCAAAGCATTGATAGGTCCAAAGATGATTAGCACAATCCTAGAAGAACCAGACCATTATGACACATCACGTAGGAATGAACAAGTTAGTTTGGCTATACATTTAATAAGTGTACTTGGGGAGCCTCTCAAATTCAAAGGACTACTTGGAAATGATAATTTTATGCTTTCAATGTCCCCTAAAAATTTGGTGTCTTGATGAGTTTTCTATCTCAAGATATAAGCCTATAAAAATGATCTAGTAGTGAGAGACATCATTGAGGATGTCAAATAAAAGCCACAAGAAGAAGTCATTTGAATTCAAAAATATTCAAAGGATCCTAAGAGTGTACATAATGATGCCAAGTGTCAAAATATAACTTGATCAAATCATATATAAATGGAACATGAATAATATCTCAAGTTAGTGGGACCATCATGTTTAATAACATGAGTTAAATCATGCAAATCAAGATCAATGGTGATCACAAGGTCAACAAGTCAAAGGATTTAGGATTGAATGCAGGGCTAACAAGTGCCATGATCATGGTAAATTAAAGTATCAATGATGTGTGTTTGATCAAGAATATCAAGATTTATGACATACATTTAACCATATAGAAAAGATCGATGATGTGAATCATGTCAAAATGTCAATAATCCTAGATTACACATAAGGCCACCATGTGGTGTAAGAGCATTAACCAGATGGAGATATGATAGTAGGATCTATATATTTAGTGAGGAGTTTCCAAGTGTCATGATTTTGGAAACCAAAATCAAACATAAACAAAGAAAATTCATATCAAAGGTGATTAAAGGAAGTAGTAATAGTCATATTTTTAAATTTGATAAAGAGCATGGCAGGGATAACACATAGGTAGACATGTTAGATCAAAGGATTTTTTAGACTAAGGAAGGTAAATTCATACATCTAAGATCCAATTACAATTTAGGTTGACCTAAAATAGATATATCAAGTTTGAGGGCCACCATTAAAACTTAATTTAGACTTATAGTTTGAAAATGTAGAAACTATAGGACTTATTTCTAAGGTTGTAATGTTGTTTCATGAATATGTTCATCATTATTAGAATGGGATCTATGTGTACAATGATATTTTCACTTTTATGATTCTCAGAGGTAGAATAGATCTATTTAAACCTAATAGAGCTCAAGAATGAATCTATGTAGTCTATTGGATATTTATTAAGGTCATGACTATATGAAAACCAATCAATGGGATTGGTTTTCATCTATAGTAGATATATGATCAAGGTTTAGAGTTGAGTCATAGATAAACAGGACATGGAAGAGTGTCATATCTTTCAACATGGTCATATCCTTGACAAATAGGTACCTATAACCACTTAAAGTAGACATAGTCATGGCTCTATTAGTCCATATATATGAAGATTTTATTCTTATAATAAAGCTAAGTGGAAGACAACATAGAATTTTTGAGGAGATTTGGGGATTGAAGAGTGTAAGTGGAGCATTTAATTCTTTTTTAGAGCCTTTAAGGATTTTCCCTTTTAAGAAGATCACGACTCAACACCTTTAGCAAGTTCTTGTCTTCTAGTGTATTTCTCAACTAATGATAAGGATGGAAGGCTATTAGAGCTAATAAAGGTTAAAATTGTCAATAAAGATTGATTCTAATTAATCAAAAAGTGGTTGAGAATTCATTGAAAGGTGGTGGAATCTCATTTATTGATGTTGATTATGTGCTTCTCCTCTCTCTTCCCCTTTTTCATATATCTCCCATTTTCTTCCCCATTGTAAGATATAATCATTGATACTCTTGAAGAGTAGGAGACCTTCATTTGACAAAGTAGGACCCTATCAAAATTTGTAAGAACTAACTCTCAATGTAATAATATGATTTTAGCTATCTCTTACCTTTAACTAGTGTTTGATAAGCTTGTTCACGCTAGATTTGTGAAGGAGATTCTTCCATGACCATTGTCCTTATTCCATACCTCTTTTTAGGTGTTTTTAAGCTAGTTTTAGATCTAAATTTGTGCTCTTTCTACCATTAATTAATGTTTAGTGTGAATCTCAGAATTCCTCTTTACTTCTTTGATTTCTTGGTGATCATAGTTCATGAAATACTTATACAATTAGCTAGTTTATCATATTATGAGAGCAAACATTATATTATGTTGATCTAGTGTTTATTTCAAGCTTATGTGAGTGTCTCATTTAAATTAGGTGTATCACCTTTTATCTCTTTTAGTTCCCTATTCCATTTTTCTAAACCTTTTCCAAGTAGAGTATTAGTTTAGGTGATATACCAAGAAGAATTTGGCCCTCTCTAGAGGTTCAACCCCACTATAGGATACTGACAACCTGGGGTTATTCCCATATTATGGATAAGAGTGGGGGATCCTAAATAACTCTCCCATAGTGGTGTAATTATATGCCATAATAGTTTTTGGCATGCCCAGTGGGACACCACTTTAAAATAATACTGGTTAAGTTTGATGCTAGTTTGATCAATTTGTAGTTGTTAAAGACTTCATGCAATAGTATCTATTAAATATAAATAACACTCAATAATCTGGTGGTAAAACAATAGCTATCTTTCATACTTAAGGTGACTACAAGATTATCTTCTATAGGTATTCCTTTTAAATTTTTTGAATTACCTTTAAATGTAGCAAGAAGGTTAATATTTGCTAAAACTCACCCATACATGGGAAAATTTCCTCCTAAACTAGTTATTAAATTTATCTCTATAAGGTCTTTTTTGGGTCCTTTCATTGCCATGGCAACTCCTAAAGTTTTTTCTTTTATGGTTTTCAATGGCTAGAGTCATTTGGACCTCTAATAGTATGATCTTATTCCAATAGTAGCTCTTAAAAGTGTCCCTTATTTCATGGGAGACAATTCCAAAACCCCTTATGAACACCTTAAAGATATATCTAAAATTTTTTAATATTCTTGATATTACTAAGGAAAATGTGTATATTAGGCTGTTGTCCATCTCATTCAAGGGAAATGCCCTATATTGGTATAGAAACCTTACTGCTAACTCCACATCATGGTATCAGTTAGGAGATGCCTTGTATAAAATATTTTAAAATAAGAGTGACCACTTGTCACTTTCAGAACAATTAACTACAATCAAGAAGGCTCCTCATGACGTTATGCAAGACTTCAATACTAGATTTCAAAAAACTTAGGATTAGATCCCAATATTTTTTAGGCCTACTCCAAAATTTATTTCCTTTACTATTTGAAATCTCTCAACAGTAATATTTTATTAACGATCTAGTATATGGGAGGAAACACAGTACCAAATGATTATGAGGTGGTAATCAGAGCAAAAAATTGTCTAGTTTAAGCTAGTAAGCTTACACCTAGATCACCAATGCCTTTATTTCCTAAGATTAAACCACCTCCTATTTCTATTTTACCCCTTGTTATCATTATTCATATGCCAACACTTACTACCATACCTACACCAAAATAGGAAAAGGCTTCAACTAATCAACATGGCAACTCCCAAGAAAGTAAGAATTTTTAAGATCTTAAGAGCATGTTTCAATCCTTTGGAAATGAGTTGGTAAATGTGGAGAGACAACAAGCCCAATTTAATAAACCTATAAAGTTACATATCAACCTTAATATTAGTCTTATAAATAAAATAGGCTACCTTATAAAGGAAATCTCCAAGGGTAGGGCCAACAACAAGGTAAAGTTTAAGGGCAACCTAACTATGTTAGGTAGAACAATTATAATCCAAATGTTTCAAGCACCTCTACTACTTTGGTCCATACTTATAATAACATTGCTCAAGAATTTGAGGGTGCCATGACTTGGAATTAGTATTTTGGTCAATTAATTATCCCAAACACTAAGTTCAATCAAGATTTTAGTGAATGATGGCATTAAGGTGCTATTTATGGATACAATCAAGCTCTTATGGCTCAGAACACAAAAGTACATAGGATTACAAAAATAGAAGAGCCTCAACAGGGCCAAGGGCCTAATGAAGGGCCAAAATAATTGTGGGATACAATGGTTAATTATTATTAAGAAGATTTTTATGCACTCAATCAATAGGTTAGTTCTAGCCAAGCATACATTCCAATGGTAGCTAATACAAGGTTCAATATAAGGAACATGGATGGTAGTTAGGAAGTAGTCAAAGAACCTTATATTATTGTTCAATTATTATCAAATCCAAGTGAACCCATGGATATTCCAAAGGTTTTTATAGCTCCAAATAATAAAAACCAAGGGAATGCCTTTGTACCCCAAAACTCACAAGTTCAAAGTATAGTTGTGGCTCCAAAGGCACAAGCAAAAGTTGGTGGTTTTCCCACCAATATTGTTGAACAAATGACAAAATAAAATGTAAGTATACCAATGTGGGACATGATTTATATGCTTGTTTAGATGGATATTATTCAAGAAGGATTGTCAAAGATTAATGTTTTAGATAAGCCACCAATCAAGGAAAATGTAGTCCTCACTACTGCAACCAAAGTACCTAATGAAGGCCAATCAAATAAGCTGGTCAAACCTCCTCCCTTCTATATTTTTTCAATCATTGGTGACTCATTAGTAAAAAAATACATGGTAGACAATGGAGCAAGTACTTCAATGATGCCAAAGTCAATAGAAGATTAGTTTGGTTTGAAGTATGCACCCTAATCTAAGGGAATTTTGTAGCTTAAAAGATCTTCCACTAAACCAATTGGTATCATTAAAGGTCTAAAATTGACCCTGCATGCTTGTCTTGGTGTTTTAGTGGCTCAGGATGTGTTGATTATATATGTGCCTCTTCATTTTGCTTTGTGCTTATCTAGAGATTCCAAAACAAAAATTGGAGGTTATCTAGTAACACATTGGTCTCACATGGCTTTTATGATAAGATATGGTACCAAGGTGTCTATTAAAGTTGAGACTATTGTAAAATTTCACATAGAGCCTTATGGGATAGATAGATCAAACATCAATTTCACCATCCTAGATGAAGATGACCATTTGCTTGGTCAAGAAATAAACATTCATCTTAAAGAGATACTTGCTATGTTATTGGATGAGTTATAGAGTGAAAATGAGTTAATTAATCCCTTTCAAGGTGTTTAAGAAAGAGACAAGGGAGTATATTTCTTGCATGAGGAGTTTGAATCCATGTCATCCCTCACTAGGCCTCAAAAAGATACTAGTGGTTAGTGGAAATTATTATTTGATGGCTCAAGGAGCAAACATGGGGTAGGTACAAGTGCAATGTTGATATCTCCCTCCAATGATAAGTACTTCTCTTCTTATAGGTTCCAATTTAGTTTCTCTTTTAATGTAGTTGAGTATTAGGGCCTTATCCATGGCCTTGAATGGGATATTAAGAGAGGAATCAAGCATTTAAAAGTATATGGGGATAGTGAGCTGATATTGCATCGAGATAGAGGATAAATATCATAAAGAATCCATTTATGAGATCTTACAACATAGAGTGTGGGATGTACTTGAAGACTTTGAGTTCTTCAACTTCCAATCAGTACCAAGGAACCAAAATTATCATGTTAATAAGTTGGTAGCTTTGGGAGATCAATTTGACCTTCCAAGTGAATTGAAGAAATCCAAAGTGATGCCATATGTTAATGTGGTAGTAAGACCATCAGTGCCAGATAATGAAGCTCATTATCAGGTATTTAAAAGTGACATGCAATTTACTTATTTCTTGCAGTAAGAAGTAGAGTTTTCCTTAATGAACCAAGATAAATTTCAACATCAGTATGAAGATCAAGTTGTTCAAATGAGGTCTAACAAACTTCCTAAAGGGATAGTCACCCTTGAAGGTTTTTTTCATGAGGGAGAACATACGAGGAAAGATAAGGTAGTGATGTCAATTGATGAAAACTATGAAAGAGTCCTTATCCTCAAAGATAAGCTCCTCAAGATTGGTAAGGTAAGCACTAGGGATAAAAAGCATGATTTCATTGAACTTTGTAGATAATACGCATACATCTTTAATTGGGAATATAATGACCTGAGAGGATTTGATCCCAAGCTAGCCCGACACACTATAGAGTTGGAGAATAATTCTAAGCTTGTTAGGTAGAATCAAAGGTTTATCAACCCCAAAATTGAAGAGCTTATGAGAAAGAACTAAACATTAATTGAAGCCAATATCATATTTCCCATTAAGTACTCCTCATGGGTAGCCAACCTAGTACTTGTAAGGAAGAAGAATGGGGAGATCAGATTGTGTGTTAACTTCAAAGACTTGAACATAGTCTCTTTAAAAGATCATTGCCCCTTACCATCCATGGATTAACTTGTTTAGATAGTTATTGGTTCAAAATGCTTCTATCTTTTGGATGGGTAGTCAAGATATAATCAAATGATGGTAAGAGAATAAGACCAATATAAGAATACCTTCACCATAAAGTGAGGCACATATGCTTATTATATTATTCATTTTGGCTTGTCAAATGCTAGGGATACCTTTCAAATAGCCATAGATATGGATTTCCAAGGTTTGTTAAATTAGATGGTGTTGGTCTAGTTGGATGACATCATAGTTTTCTCCAAGAAGGATAGTGAGAATTTGGATCTCCTAAGATTGATCTTTGAGAGATGTAGAGAATATGAGATCTCATTTAATCCCAAGAAATGTGTGTTTGATGTCCATGAGGGCAAACTCTTGGGACTTATTGTCTCAAATCAAGGATTATCTATTGACCCTAATAGAATAAGTGTCATCTTAGCACTATCTTTACCTAATCATAATAAGGTACTTCAAAGTTTCCTTGGGAAATAAACTTTGTGAGAAGTTTTATACCTAGTTTTGAAAACTTGGTCAAACCTATCACTACCATGATAAGAATAACCAAGTGTTCACTTGGTCCAATAAAGTTAAATTATCATTTGAGGCTATTAATTAATCCATTTCACAAGTACCCACACTCATGAATCTTGATTTATCAAGGGATTTCATACTGTATTCATTTACCAATATTGACAATATATCTACTATGCTAATGAAAAAAATGGTGGACTTGAGTAGCTAATTGATTTTTTTAGTCAAAGGTGTGAAGGATATGAGGTAAAGTACAATTTTGTATAAAAACAAGTCCTTGTAGCCTTAATAAGTCTCAAAAAATTTAGGCCTATGCTCTCCAATATTAGAATCTATCTTATGGTGTCTCATCTTAGAGTGAGGGACTTCCTTCTTAACAAAGACTTGAATGAGAATAGGACTAGTTAGATTACCAAAGTCATGGAGTATGATGTGGAGATAAAGGTAACTAAGCTAGTGAGAGTAAAGGCTTATGTGAGAATATGGTTGATGAGCTTCAAGAAGATACAAAAGTTGTTCTGGTGACACAATACAACTCACAAATAGATGCACCTCCACCTCATAATAGATGGCTCTAGGATATGACACATTTCTTAATTACAAGTGAGTGACCTCAAGGTATGGATAGGTCAAAGAGAATGTATTTTAGACTTCATTCTATTCCTTATGCATTGGTTGATGGTATCTTATTCATAAAAAACCTCAATAGAGTTATTTAAAGGTGCATAGATGATGACCAAGTGTGAAGGCTCTTGGATCAATTTCATGATGGGCTTGTAGGAGGCCATTTTGATCCAAGGACTATAGTATAAAAAAGTGATGATTGTTGGTTATTATTTTCCCAAGTTCTTCAAGGATGCATATGCATGGATAAAAAGGTGAAAAAGTTTACTCTCGTTACAAGTAATCAAATATTTGAAACCCTTTCTTTCAACCCAATTTAGGTGGAGCAAACCTTCATGTAGGTGGGTTTGGACTTCCTATGAATGATCAACCCACCTTCCATTAGAGGACACAAATGGGTACTCACTACTATTGACTACTTCACTAGGTGGGTGGAAGTAATTTCCCTAAAATAATCTAATGAGATAATAGTTTTGGACTTTTATGATATCATAGTAATAAGGTTTGGTGTACCAGTAATTATAATTTTAGATAATGCCTTAGCATTTATTATCACAAGTACAAGTGAATGGGCACTTCAGTTGGGCATCTATCTTAATACATCATCCAATTACTACCCCTAAGGTAATGGATTGGTAGAGTCCACAAATAATAAATTGATAAGGATTATCAAGAGAACTATGGAGGAGAATTAGAGATTATGGCACACAAAGATAAGGACAACCTTATGGGATGATAGAGTGAATCCTAAAGTTACCATTAGCAATTCACCATATGTCCTTGTATATGGGAGGGAAGCCAAATTTCCCATCTCTAGTGAGTTACATACCTTGGATTTATCCCATAAACTTTAGTTGATGGAGAGTGAACCTATGAGCATGAGGATGGAAGAGCTCATAGAGATTGAAGAAACTAGGGACCTTGTGATGAAGACACTAGAGTTACACCAAGCTCAAGGCAAGAAAAACTTTGACAAGAGAGCCATATCAAAGGAATTAAAATAATGGGATATATTCCTCAAGTGGGATTCAAATAAAGCCAAACCAGACATCCATAACAAGTTTTATATCTTGTGGAGTGGCCCTTACTTGATCCATGGATGTAAATAACATAATGCTTTTTAGCTTGCCCAACTGGATGGAGAGGTATTACCCATTCCAGTCAATGGAATTAATTTAAATCCTTAATGTTAGAAGATTTTTCATCCATTATATATGTTAGAGTATATTTTCATGTTTTCTTCTAAGTGCCTTGTACACATTTATTTTTAGTTTTGTGTTTCCCTTTCATAAGTGCCTTGGGCACAGTGTTGTTTTATTTCTTTTCATCCTTGTTGATTCAAGAGAGGGTTTTTAGAAAAGGGACAGCCTTATATCATTTTCATGATTAGTTAGGGAATAAATAATTGTGACACCATGATCCCAATGGATATGATAAGGCAACTAATGCGTTCCATAGTAGGCATGCAATCCTAGGATCTTATCAAAAATGTTGGCCAATTTTGGCCTATATACAAAAGTTTTTTTGGATGGATCAATGTTCTAGAAGTCCTAGTGTGGATTGAGAAGCTAAGTAGGGTTCTTGTTGATTAAGTGATAAAATAGTAGAAGGAGAAGGGCAATGCCACTTTCAAGCTTTTGAAACACTTTAATCAAGCTTTCAGTGTAATTTGATAATTTTTTTGGGAAGCAAGCTTGGAAGTAGGTCTAGAATTATAGGTAAAATATACAATAGGTTACCATGGTTTTCAATCATTCAAGGGGAATTAATAAAGTTCTATAAAAGTCTCAAAGGTTTATTATAGCCTTTATAGGTCCAAATTTTATTATCACAAGCCTTAAAGAGCTAGACCATTATGACATGTCATGTAGGAATGAAGAGGTCGGTTTGGTTGTGCATTTAATAAGTTTTTTTGGGAGGCCTCTCAAAGTTGAAGGACTACATGGAAATGATTTTTTTATGCCTTAAATTTCCCATAAAAAACTTTTGTCTTGATGAGTTTTTTATCTTAAGATATAAGCCTACAAAAATGATCCAACAGTGAGAGACATGCTTGGGGATGTAAAATAAAAGCCACAAGAAGTAGTCATTTGAATTCAAAAATCTTCAAAGGATCCTAAGAGTGTATGTAGTTCTACCAATTGTCAAAATAAAAATTTATAATATCATATATCAATGGCACATGGATAATAACTCTAGTCAGAGGAACCATCAAGATCAATAGTCTGAGTTAAATTGTGTAAATCAAGATCAACGATGAACACAAGGTCAACAAGTAATAGGTACCTAGGATTTAATTTAGGGATGAAAATTGGTATGATCATGGTGAATTAAAGGATAAATGGTTATGTTTTATAAAGAAGATCAAGATCGATGATTCACAAAAAACCTTACAGAAAAGATCAATGATATGAATCAGGGCAAAAGGTCAATAAGCCTAGATTGCATGTGAGGCCACCACATGGTATAAGAGCATTAACCAGATGGAGATCCAATAACAAGATCCAAAAATTAAATGTAGGGTTATCAATTGTTGTGATTTGGGAAACCCAAATTAAATATTTATGAATCAAATTTAATCAAGTTTTAGGGGGCATAAGATGATGACACATGTCGAAAGTAATAGCAGTCATATTTTTAAATATGATAAAGAGTGTGGCAGGGATGCCACATAAGTAGGCACATAAAATCAAAGGATTTCATGGAACAAGGTAGGTAAATGCATAGATCTAAAATCCAAATACAATTCAGGTTGACCCAAAGTAAATATGTCAAGTTTATAGGTTACCTTTAAAACTTAGTTTAGACTTCTAGTTTGAAAATGTAGAACCCACAGGACTTATTTTCTAAGGTTGTGATGTTGTTTCACAACTATGTTCATCATTATTAGAAGGGTATATACATGTGAAATGAGTTTTTAGCTTATATGATTCTCAAAGTTAGAATAGGTCTATTTAGACCTAATAGAGATCAAGAATGAAGTTATGTGGCCTGTTGGATATTTATTAAGGTCATGACTATATAAAATCCAATAAATGGGATTGGATTTCATCTATAGTAGACCTATGAATAGGGTTTGGAGTAGGGAAATATATAAATGGGATGTGGATGAGTGTCTTGTCTTTTGACATGGTCATATCCCATATAAATAGGTACCTATAGCTACTTATAGTAGACATAGTCATGGTTTTATCAGGTCCATAGATATGAAGATTTTGTCCTTATAATGAAGTCAAGTGGAGGATGGAATAGAAGTTATGAGGAGGAGATTTATGTATTGGAGAGTGCATGTGGAGAATTAAATTCTTTTTTATATCCTTTAAGGATTTTCCCTTTTAATCAAATCATGACTCAGTACCTTCAACAAGTTCTTATCTTCTAGTGTATTTCTCAGCTGATGAGAAGGATGGAAGGCTACTGGATCTAATGAAGGTTAAAATTATCAAGAAAGATTATTTTAATTGATCAAAAATTGGTTTGGAATTCATTCAAAGGTGATGGAAGCTCATTTTTTGATGTTTATTGCGTGTTTCTCATCTCTCTTCCCCTTTCTCATTGATCTCCCATTTTTTTCCCCATTGTAAGATATACTCATTAAGACTCTTAAAGAGAAGGAGACCCTCATTTGACAAGGTAAGACCTATAAAAGAATTTAATAAATACCTATCGATGCAATAAAATTATTTTTACCTATATCTTTCCTTTAACTAGTGTTTAGTAAGCTTGTGCATGATGGCTTTGTGAAGGATATTCTTTCATGACCATTATCCTTCTTCCTTGACTCTTTTTAGGTGTTTTCAAGTTAGTTGTAGGTCTGAACTTGTGCTCTTTCTACCATTAATGGATGTATGGTGTGAATATTATAATTTCTCTTTGCTTCTTTGATTGTTTGGTGAGCCTAGTTTATGAAATACTTATGTAATTAGCTAGTTTGTGAGATTATGTGAGTGAACATTATATTATGTTAATCTAGTGTTGGTTTCAAGATTATGTGAATGTCTCATTTAAATTTTTTGTATCAACTTTTATCTCTCTTAGTTCCCTATTCCATTTTTATAACCCTTTTCCAAGTAGAAGTATTACTTTAGGTGATCTACCAAGAGGAATCTGGCCTTCACTGGAGGTTAAACCCTACTAGAGGATACCCACAGCCTAGGGTTGTCCCTATATCATGGATGGGAGTGGGGGAGATTGAATAAATATACCATATGGGTGAAATTATATGCCACAATATGTATTTATTTTAGACATCCAATTCCTAACACCATTGTGTTGAAATTGTCAATCTTACTCAAAATTTGTGAAAATGCACAATTTGGGCCAAAATCACTTAAACATATTAAATGGTTTGAGCTTGTCATATACAAGTGATAATTTAGGATAATGTATCCCTAAATGTGGAAATGAATTTTATGTTATTATTAACTTTGATCAAATCATTTTGAGTCAAAATGACAAAAACACATTTTGGTGCTCTGAATCACTCTTTTCTTCTAATTCAGAAGTACACAATGTGTGCATGTGTTAGTTTGTGTCAAAAACATCCTAAATGGGATAATGGTCCATAAAAAACTAAAAACACCTTATAATTTGTTTAGATTCAAATTATAACCCAATAATATGACTTTTTGACCAATTTGATTAATGAAGTGCACCAATTTCCAAAGAATTTCACTAAAATTGATTAATCTTAAGTAAATTAAACCAAATAATGATCCTAAGTAATAATTCCATGAAATTTATTGAGTATTTATTTATTGAAAATTTATTCTTATTAAATACATCATCATGAGGTCATTTTTTGGGTGGCATCCATAAGCCATAAATGCAACAAATATCAAGATTATGGCTTCCCATGCCTGTTTAATGCCCCTTCCTCCCAAACTATTATGAGGATATTTATGGATTTTATTTACATAATTAGATTAATTTATGGCCACACATCTTGATATTGAGATGAATTTTCATGGTTTATCTTGATCAATTTATAAAATCTATAAATAGGAGGGCTTAGACCACTTTTATTAAGCTTAAATTATGTAAACTTAAAATGCAGGATTCTCTCCATGAATTTTCTTTGTGTTGATTATAATGCTTTATTTACAATAGGATAACTTCATTTGATAGGCATAGATTGATTTCATATCATGATCCTAGATTATAGTTGGTGTTCTTGAGATGGTGGAAGAGTTTGCCTTACACCATTATTAAAGATTTGAGCACCAAATTAAGGGGAAAAACATGTTTATATCTCCTTATGGATGATGTGATGTCTTGGGAAGGTAATGTATGTTTAATTTATTTCAATGAGTTATTAATTATCATTTTCACACCCCATTGAATAGGTTGGCCTATATTTTTAGTTCTTTATGCATTTATTGTGTTTTTCATGACTAATGATTAATCTAACCATCTTTTTCATCCATCTCTACAATCTTGGCACACCCGATGGGATAATGCATCCCTCTCAAGAAAGGAAGACATTTTGATAATCTTAGATTCCATTAAAAGTCATTACAAATCATTTAGCATCATTTTTTATCTTCATTTTCCTATGTTTCTAACATTTTTTATTGATACACAAGTCACATAGTGACCGACATCAATTTTGTGTAATTAATATCGATATCAGCTAACCGACATCGATTAGGTTGAAGGGAAAAATAAGTCTAACAATTTTCATTTTGGAGATTTTATCAAGTTTGTAGTTGTCAAATTAAGTTTTTAAGTCTCTATTCTGGACATATTTACTTGATCTAGAAGTTTATTTTGGATATTTTATCCTACTATTATGCTAACAAGCATTTTTTGTCCAAATCTTTTTTGCCTAAGGATCATAGGTGACAGTCATCAGTCATTTTCAATTGACAATGGTTATTTTATGACTAGTATCAGTCATACAATAATCAACATCAGTCACTATTGACCAACATCGATATCTGTGTGTAAAAAATAGAGAAATCAAGAGTAAGAAATTCAAACTTGATTGTTTCATTGCAAATTATGCTTCAAAGCTAAAGGATAATCTCTAACTTTTTTTACAGGACCTGCATAGAAAAGTGATTAATTTGAGAATAATTATATTTTTTAACCTTCCCCTTGGTGTTTAAAATGAACCTAGATGAACATGTTTAAATCTTGAACCTTCTTTTTGGTGTTTAAAAGGAAATTAAATTATTTATTTGATTATTTTGTGCATGTTTTTCAAAGTTTTTGAAAACTAAGGCCAAATAGCCAAAAACATCACTTAACATTTCAATTTGGTGTATAGAATGAACTTTCACTTAAAATTCAAATTTATTGAAGTGTTTTATGAAAATCATATATTATTGATTAGATTGTTTGAGAAAAATTAATTGCATGTGTATGCTCTCCCCTATCCCTTATAGGGAACTCAAGTGACCAAAATTACCTTTTCATTATGATTGTGCCTTTGTCTAAGGCATGTAAATGATGTTATCTAGGCTCTCCCCAAAACCTGTATGGTTTGGGTGATCTAAAAATAACCTCTAGATCATTTTCACTTAGATCATTTTATTTCATGCAATTTGGCTAGTGGAGGGGAGGTCATTACCTCTTCATGAGTTCTTTAGGGAAGCTTTGACCTAGGGATTCATCTCCTTGCATTGACTTTAACCCCTCTTTAGGGGGGATATATAAATTAGTATTGCCCCATTGGGATAGTGATTTGAGTGGTTAAACCATCCCCATTAGTGGTAAGTTAGCCTAAAACATATGATTGATTATGACATTGCACTAAAATGAGATATTAATTAATGTATTGGTTGTGAAAAAGATAAAAAAATATTCATAATAAGATGATTGATGTGGAAGATATTGACAAGTAACATCCCTTGGGTTAGCCTTACTTGGGACCATCTAGATGGTCATAAATTGTAAGTTTTAGACAACCCCACTTGTCACAAAGAATTATTGATGCAAGGTGAGTAACCTGAAGGTCCATATCACCATATTGTCTCTAAGGAGAAGGGGGATGTAAAATAACCTACCAACTCATGTGATATTATTTTTATATTAACAATTTAATTCCTTATAAGAGCATGCATAAAGATAGATTTCAACAACACAAAATAGCCTTATCAATTTAGGGCTTAGGACTATTTACTTAGTTGTATTTAGTCTATTAGTTTTACTTGGTCTTGATTTGAGTCAAAAATTGCTTGTAAAACAAACATCATAACCAAATACTTTGTCCACCATTTCTTTAAAAAGGAGGTGTTATGTTGGTCAAATCCAAATCATCTTTGCCTTGTTCAAAATCTCATCTTAAAACATTGCATTTGTATTATCTAAATAACATATTTATGCTACCCATTTGAGTCTAAACCACTTTCAAAAATCTTTAAGTCCTTAATTGATAACGCAAATTCAGAGTTGCACCTTTCTAAGTTACTAGGTTATCATGTTAATTGGTTTTACCATTTTCACTTGACTTGAGTAACTTGGGTTCAAATTTTCATTTGGATTAAATGTCATTTATAGACTCATCATTATCATTTGATCATTGTGAACTTGGGTCATCAAGTGTATTTCTCACACTCTAATTTCTAAAACACATTTTATTTTACCTCTTATTACCATGTGGTAGTGTTATGCTTCCCATTTGGTTCTAGTTTTATACTTAGGAATTCTCACATGTTTTCATCTTGAGTTTCTTGATTAGCATTGTCACATTCCTAATATAAAGGGCTTTCTTATATTTTCCTAGTAGTAACTCATCAAAGTTGAACTAGATTTTATAGTATTGACATATCTCTTAACCTATATTTGGTGTAATAATTTACACTTAGGTCTTTGAGTTATTATACCCTATTCTAATTCATATGATTTAAACCCTACCCAAGGTTGAACAATTTCATGAACACATTCTTCTAATTATGTGTTACTATGCAACCTCTTTTTTTATTATAGTCTCTTTGGTACCTTGTCACTTGTTTAGAAAAGATCAAAACACATACCTTGTTTAAATGTTTTCAAAACATTTTCAAAATCTTGCCAAAATATAAAATAAACCATTTTAGAAATGACTCAAAGGTAAACTCATAGTGGGGTCTCTTATGGCCCTAGATATGAGGAGGAACATTATTATGATAGTCAAAATAATTATATGGTCTTTGAAGACATTCCCACAACTATAGGATCCAATAAATAATTTTTGAAATATCAACACCAAGAGGATAAGGATGAAGTGATATTAATGATGACGTGCTCCTAAAGTTGATTAAATTTGGTGTTAGGATGCCCTCCAACTTTCCTATAGAGCAATTACATACCTTGGTTAGATAAGGAGAGCAACAACAAGAACAAGACTTCACTAAAATTTCATAAATAAACATAACTTCTTCTAGAAAGGGAAAATAAATACTTATATAATCAAAACCAATTTATCAATATATTGTTAACAAGATTAAGAAGATAAGTCAACAATATGTAGACCAACTTATTGTGGACTTGACAAACTCTTTAATTACCACGTCAATTCATAATGACACTTCCAAAGAACAATGAAATGTGGTTGAACCAACACAAAATCTATTTGAGAACATAATAATGATAGATCAAGATGTCTTAATCAAACAACCTAAGTCCCAAGAGGTTATGCAACATGATCCACTAGACATAGAGAATACATTTTTCAATCATCAAGGACCTCTTACTCCTTTGCAAAACCAAAGACCAAAACATTCAGTATGCTTTGAATAAATTTTACAAAACAATTTAGATAATTTGTTTTAGCCAACACATACATTGACAAATAGACCATGGACTCCACAAATTCAATAAAACATGTATAATTTAAGGTAGTAGATTTCAAATAATCAACAACTTACTTGACTCAAAGAGCAAACCAAAACCAAGCCATGGATCATAAGGTGTATATCCCTAACAAATACATGAAATAACAAGGGCACATACCACCCCAAAAAAACTATGTTCCACCCATGAATGCACCAAACATGTAAGAGTGGAACTCTATGAAAGAGATTCTATCATGATTAGAAACTAGAAATAGAATCAAAAAGTAAAAATTTGATGAGATATGTCCATATCCATTTGATTTAAGAAGTATTGAATTCCCATTTCTATATAATTTTAAGGCACCCAAATGAAACAAATACAAGGGAAAGGGTGACCCTCATGAACACATTCATGCATTCTTTGTGTTATGCCAATAGGTTGCTTATTATAGCATTTATTTGATTTATTTGTTTCCATGAAGTTTATCAGGACAAGATATAGATTGGATACTTAAGTTACCAAAGGGATTAGTTTCAAATTAGAATGATATATCATAAAATCTCATCAACCACTTCTCATATAACATTAAACATAAATTGACCATTATTTACTTGTACAAAGCCAAAAAACATGATGAAGAAAGCTTCACAACATATCTACAGAAGTGGAGAGCATTAGCTAGTCACTTTCAACATAATTTTTTAGATAAATAGTTGGTAGACATATTTTCATAGAACTTATGCCCTAATGTCATGCACAATCTATGGCTTGCTTATGCTAACTCATTTGAATAAATCATAGACAAAGGGGTGAATATTGAGAAGGATATTATTTCAAAAGGCCTTGTTAATATTTTCACATAGGGTCAAACATCAAATCAAACCCAATCACTAGTTCAAATGGTTGTGTAAGAACCAAAACATGGTTAGAAATGGTGTGATTGAAACAAGCACATACAAATGGCCCAAGCCCCATTGGCCCCAAACATACAATTATCTCCACTTAATCCACCACCCAATTTGCAAAGATAACCTCCACGAAGGACATTTCACAATCAATTTAGATTCTTTAGCAAATTGGGAGAACCTATTGAGATAGTATTTCAAAATCTTATGGTAGCTAACCTAATTGTATGACTGGTACCAAGGCCATTTCCTCAAGATCAACCAAATCTATATTAGTATAAAGAAAATGAATGGTGAAACTTCCATCATGTTATCAATCATGGTGCCCATTTTTACATCTAATTGTGATATTTTTTTAAATATCTAATTGATAGTGGTGAAGATAAGATCAAATTATCCCCACAAAGTACTAATTAGGATATCAAAATCTATCGAGATCTATTTCCTCAACATAATCAACAAAAATCAAGGAACCAACAAAATCAAGGAAAAAATCAATGGCATAACCAAAACTAGAATCAAGGTCAAAATCATAATCAACATAATCATAATCAAGATCAAAATCATAATCAACATTATCATAATCAGGATCATAATACCCATGCTAACAACTTAGGTTAAAACAACATGACTTACGACTATAATAACACTATGGTATGTATTTTTACAACACACATTACCACTATTACTATTAAATCTTGTGAACTATCTCATACTCCTCATAGAATAGGACCCATTATTATAGGGTCATCACCCTTTCCCTCTACAAATTCCACATTGAGTTCATGTAATTCTATTGTGACTCCATTTACATAGGTTATTATTTCTAGACAACACCCTTCCTCTAATTATAATGGCTCCTTATGAAATCAAAATTAGTCTAATGCAACTAGATACCCACGAGTCACCCTCCAAGTCCCTTCACCTTCATTTTCTAATTATAATGGTTCCTTACCACCTCTAGGTTTCACAATCACAACTAGATGTTTATGAGTTACTCTCTAAGGCCCTTTGCTCTCTTGTTCCACTAAACCCAATGTGAAAATTATGCCTTCAGATCTAAAGCCTAATATTATACCAACCAAGACAAATTCATCTCATCCTAATGTTGAAAAGCTTTATAGTCTATTAGACCTACTGAGTAAAACCCCTACGAAGATTTCTATTTTGGATCTTTTGTGTACATCTAAAGTCCATAAAACTATTTGAATATCCTTTTATAAGAATAAACTATTCTCAAAGATATAAATCCTAAATACTTCCAAATAATAGTGGGATAATTATCTTCATTTTGATAGCTCACATTTGATCAAAAAGACATGTCCGCCCTAGGTCAGAGCCATAAGAACCCACTGTATATTTAGGTAATCATTGAAAACCATAAGATTAAGTGAGTTCTTATAGATAATGGTTTAGGACTAAACATAGTGTCCCTTAAAAAATTACATAGATTGGGCTATACTAATAAGGACATTCAACCAGAGATGATCACCATAAAGGCTTATAATAATTTTGAGAGGGATTCTTCTAGTACTATTTGGTTGTCAATCATTGTTGGGTCTATTTCCCACCACACTTTATTAAATATTATGGATATTAATTTTCCTTATAATTTACTTCTTGGTCATCCTTAGATCCATGAAGTATAGGTCATTCCATCCACCTTACATCAATGCCTTAAGTTTCTCCATGATGAGATTGAGGTTACTATTGCCACTAATTAACATCCTTATTAGTATTACAAACATTTAGAGGCTAAGTATCATAATTATAAGTATAGTCTAGGTTCTGAATTCATTAAAAAGAAGAACAAGGAGATAGTTCCACATCCACCTCCATCTAATTATATTAACCCTAGTGACCTTACATACACTTTGGTTGATCCATTTCTTGCAACTCTTGTAAAAAAAATTATTATAAAAAATGTGGGCATTTTCACATACCATCTTAAGGACACCATCCATATTTCTAAGTTTCTAAAGTCTCCCAAAAAATTTGGTAAACCCCAAAATTCTAAAATCCCTAATAGACCCAAATTGATTTGGAAATATAAGAAAGAATAGTAGAAACCACCTATGGTATTTTTACTTGCTACTTTACCAAAATAGGATCAAGAGGCTTTCATAGAAGGAGACTAGTTATATTCTAACATCATTGTTGATTACTTTCAGAATCTAAAATATACTATCCCTAATCAAATCATGGATAATTTTGATTATACAAGAAAATTCCTTGGCCCATGAGTGTAAGGAATCATATAACCTTTATTAGTTAGAGTACCTAATTTAAATTATGGTCTCAGATTTATGCTTCCTTGTGGTGACCTCATGACTTTCGATAGTGATTATTCTAAATTGACTAGCGATGAAACTCTTGGTAGTAATGTAACATACTTTTATAGCCTTTCCAATGAGATTACTAACTAGGATTTATTTGATAAAAAATTCATTATGACCTTCACACCTTATTATTCCCTATGCCTTTGCCATCCCAAACTCATTGATTGGGACCAACAAAATTTGGTCATATGCCTAGATGAGTTTCAAAATGAAGAATCAATTATAGAATACATCAGATTAAGAGATGGATTTCCCATTGGTGATCACAAACAAGGATTTGATTTTTCATTGGATCCCTCTACCTACTTTGGAGAGCAAGAAAACTTTCTTGGTCATAACAAAGATAAAACATTGATATCTTTAGGTGAACACCTCTTTGAGGTGCTCATTGATCAGGGAAAAAGTAAAGAAGAAGCTAATCCCTCAAGTTAAAACATGTTTCAAGCACTCTTGGATGGGGAATTGTGCTCATCCCCAAAGAATGCTTAAGGTCCATGAACTCCTAGATCTATAGCCAATACAAACATCTCTTCATAACAATAACATATTTTTAAGCATCTCACTCTTGAGTTTCCAAATATTTTTGCTACTTGGCCATTACCTAAGATGGTAGATTCATATTCATCACAATATCTATAGATTTTAGAGGGACAAAAAGAAAATATAATAAAAGAAGATGATCATGATCACAGCTTGCCTACTATTCTTGAAGATGGATCTATACTTCTTGTAGAGAACATAGTTGAAGTGAACTTGGGAACATATAATGATCCCAAAATTGTTTATCTTGGAGCTTCCCTTACTGAAGCATAATGTGAACACATTATATTTATTTTGATGGATTTCATTGATATTTTCACATGGGCATACTCAGACATGCCAGGATTAAACCCTCACTTGGTAGTGTATTGACTTATTGTTCATCTAGATGCCAAACCAATTAAACAAAAATTTATAAAGATGCATCCATGCATCACCATCTTGGTAAAATCCAAATAAGATAAATTATTAGAAGTAGGCTTCATTATATTGCTTGACTATTCTAAATGGATATATAACATAGTTCCAATTAGGAATAAGCCACAAGGTATACATCTTTATACAATTTTTAGAGATATTAATAAATCATGCCCTAAAGATGATTTTCCTCTACCCAACATCAACATGATATTTAATTCTACTGCTAGGTATGAGATTCTATCCCTCATAGATAGATTTTTTGGATATAATCAGATCAAGATAGCCTAAGAAGATCAACACAAGACTACATTCACCACTCCATAGGAAACATTCTATTATCAAGTCATGCCATTTGGCTTGAACAACATTGGAGCCACATATGAACTTGTCATGATTGTCATCTTACATGACATGATACATGATATTATTGAGGACTATGTTGATGACATACTAGAAAAATCAACAACACATGATAAACATCCTAACATTTTATGAAGAATCTTTGAGAGGCTTCATGAATATAAATTCCACCTGAATCCTAAGAAGTGTGTCTTTGGAGTCACTTCAAGGAAATTGATGGGGTTTATTCTATCATAAAGAGGGATCAAAGTTGACCCTACTAAGGTTAAATCTATTTTTAAAATACCTTCACCTTTAAATCTTAAATAGCTTTGAAGCCTACGAGGAAAGATCTAGTCAATCCATAGGTTCATTTCTTAATTGGCAGATAAGTTCCACCCATTTACTCATATCTTGAAGAAATGGGTCACATTTCAATGGGATGAAGACTATCAGTTAGCATTTGTGAGTCTCAAGACATATTTAGCTAACTTACCAATTTTAAGACTACCAATACATAGGCTACCACTACATCTTTACATATTAGTAAATAAGCATGCACTGGAGGTAATTTTGGCCTAACATGATGATCAAGGTAAAGAACATGTAGTCTATTATTTGATCCATACACTAATGGCTTATAAACATAGTTATATTCCTATTGATAAGGTGTGCTTATCTATGGTGTTTACTTCCCAAAATTTGTAACATTATATGTTGAATAATAAAACAACTGTCATAACTAAGGTGGATCTTCTTAAAATTTTATTATCCAAAGCAGTTCTCACAGGATGTATGGCTAAGTGGGTCATGTTCTTAAGTGAATTTGATGTTGAGTATTATAATCAAAAAGCTATCAAGGGGTAGGTTATTTCTGATGAACTTGTAGAAGCCCCTATTATAAACACTCAAATACTTAGATTTGACTTTCTAGATGATTCTATCATGGTATTGGAAGAAGTGCAATGTGAACATGAATAATGAAAACTATATTTTGATGGTTCCTTAAATTCTCATGGATTTGGAGATATTATATTTTTTATTACACCATAAGGGGATTTAATTCCTAAAGCATTTCACATTAATTTTCATTATACAAATAATATGGCCAAGTATGAGGCACTTATTTTAAGATTGCATCTTGCCATATAGTGGGATATCAATCATTAAATGGTTTATGGTGATTCCCAATTGATCATCAATCAAACCACTAATTATTATCAACTTATAATAAAATCATGGATAATCTTAAGGTTCATTTTAAATATTTGTAGTTTTCACAAGTATCAAGGACTAATAATAGATATATCGATGTAATGGAAATAATTAGGTCAATGATACAGATTGATGATAGTGATAAAGAGTGTCAGTTTTTGATTGAAAATATTATATATCTTGCACATATTATGCCAAATTTAGAAAGGGCATGTGCCATATCTGGTCCCAATCCCCCACCTAAACTACCTTTGTATCAAGACTATTATAATTACTTCCATGACCATGTTTTTCCACTTGACTTATCCAATAATCAACAAAAACTATTCCTTCACCATCTAGCTCATTATACCCTCCTTAAAAACATGATTTATCCTAAAGGATATGATGTAAGGCTAATTCATTATTAATCTTTAGGAGAATCCAAGCTAACACTAAAATAATTTCATGAAGGAATGTGTGGGTGTCACACCAATAGTGTAGTGTTAACTAAAAATCTCCTCAAAATAGGCTATTATTGGCCAAAAATGGAGATAGATGCTTGTAATTATGTGAGGAATTATGTTCCTTTTCATTAACATGGAAATTTAAAACATGTACCTTATTTACCACTATATCTAATCACAAACCATGGATGTTCTCTACTTAGGGCCTCGATCTCATCAAAAAAATAAACCCAACATCTTTAGATGTCCATAAACACATTTTAACTACTACCAAGTATTTTACTAAGTGGATTGAGGCCATTCTTCTCACTTATGTTACCAAGAAGTAGATTGACAAATTTATTCATTACCATATGATCTATCGATATGGCATCCTAGCTCACATTATATTTGATAATGGTGGATTCTTAGTAAATAAATATGTAAAATACCTTTATACAAAATTCAAAATCAAGCACAAAAAATACACACCATATAACCTGCAAGGAAATAGACAATACATGCCATCAAACAAGACCATTATAGCCATTTTAAAGAATATTATCAATGATGATGGTTGTAAGTAGCACTTAAAAATCTATATTTCCCTTTGGGCTTATCAACCAGTCATTAAACCCCTATAGGATCCATTCCATACTCCCTTGTTTGTTTCACAGAAGCTATTATCCTAATTGAGATTGAGTTGCTTCATTATGAGTATCCTTGGAGCATATTGAAGATGATGAAGAATATAGAGTCTCAAGGTTGAAATAACTATAATTTCTTGATGGTAATCATTTGTCTACCCTAGAAAAATTACAAGCATATTAGAATAGATTGTGGAGAAGATATAACAAGTTCATTCTCCCTTGGGAGTTTGAGATTGGTGATTTGGTCTTGAAAGAGAACTAGAAGAACATAAATGTTGAATGCAATAAAAAGGTAAGTTCTAACCTAATTAGTTGGGACCATATATTATCATGGAAAAATATGGATCAGGGGCATATCGATTGGCTAATATGAATGATGAATAACTTCTTGAGCCCATGAACATTTTTCACCATAAGAGGTTTTACACTTGACAACTTCGAACCATTATCTACAAGACCCCTTACTTAGGGGAAACTTGTGCTGAAGTAATTTTATCTTACCATTGTATCCTGGACCATGCTCTCATTGACCATATTCATTTTACATAACCCTAGACCATTCTTTCAAGAACCACATTCTTTTCATGATTATAGATAGTGAAATATTTAGACCATTGGTACTCTAAACACATCTTATCCCACCCTGTACCATCCTCTTTCAAGACCATATTCATTCTAGACCATTCTCATTAAGAACCACATTATATTCATGTCTTGGGTCATTGTAGCCTAGACACTTTTATCCCTTGACCAATTATGATTTTGATTATGACTCATAAGCATTATCAACACATTTGATGCTAGATATACAAAGTAGATTAGTGGGAATAGTATTTTTTAGTCTCTTCTATAGACTAGTGAACACATATACCACAATGTATGGTTTTTTTACTATTGCATAATTTTTCATATTTTATCTTATGCTACACACTTTTTTATTATTTTTATACTATTCATTAGACATTATTGCCTTATTAGGACCTCAATCTCACCAATTTATGAGCATGTGTCGTTACAATTGGCTTAAATATTATTGGAACTTATACTCTTAGATGATCATCTCATTTATTAGTTGGTTCTCCTTATACATATGTTATCCCAAAAATACCATAAACATTAAAAAATGATCCACATAATAATAAAAACATTGTCTTGCATTTTTGTACATTCTGATCTCCATGCTCTTGCCATTTTTCAAGTAATTATCCCATGCACTTGTCATTTTACAATACCATTCTCATTTATTTCAATGTCTTTCCATTTTGGCAAGGCCATTCCCATATTCCCTTTTTTTCTACAACATTAATCATATCTTTTGGTCATCACATTTTCTTCTATCCCACTTCCTAGGAGAACTACATTTAGCCTGAAGTTCATGTTGGATAATGTATCCATATAATGATGTAGGCAACATCCACTTGTCTTATACATCTGGAGTCAACTCGGCCATCCCTTTCCTTTTTTTTCTTCCCCAATTTATTTTTCATTATTTCCCTTTCATTTCAAGAGCAAATTTGTGTCCTTATTTTTGTTATTCTATGATAGAAAGTAACACCTCTACTACACATGCCTGAACAATTATTTTTAAAACTCACTACCTTGGTTTTCATTTATGTGTGTTTATTTGATTTTTATTGGTATTTTAATTTACTTTATTGTCTCTTATTTTATTTATTTTTCTTTTCTTTGGTTGTTTCCTCTTTTTTCTCCTTGGTCTCTTTATTTTTCTATTTGGTCTTGTTCTCTTTTTTGTTTTTTCCAAGTACATCTTGATGGTCCACATGGATATTGATTATTCATATCTTGATCTCATGTTATTAAGTTGTTCTTGCTTTGTTTTAAACATTCTTGTTCCTAATTTAGTATTGATTGTTCATATCTCAATTTTGAGTTAGGTTCATTTGTGTTTTGTTTTGTTTTATTTATGTTTATTTTTTGTTTAAATGTAAATAGTTGTAACTCTAGTCTTGGTAATTTTTACCATTTCCTTAGTTATAGGTATTCACATTTGAATTAGCTTAGCATAATTTAAATTTCATGTCATTATAATTTATTCATACTTATAATGCCTAATTTAATTTTTCTATGGCAATCACTATGTGCTTTGGTTCCAAGTCTCAACATTGATGTAGATCTGATGAATATCTCTTAATAACACCAAGGAAACTAGGTACCTATGGCTTATCCTACACCTGACTCTATGCAAGATGTGAATCTTTGGGCATACATCATGAGTCCAATTGAGCACTGGTTAGTTTTCTTCATCTTTATTCCATTCTCTCCTACTTATGGGTGAACTACATTAGCTTGAGGTCCATTTGGAATATGTAGGTAGTGTTTAGATACATGGTGTATCTCAGGTTGGCTTGACCATCTTCATTCTTCTTGTAATCTCTTTCATCACTTTTTGCATCTTTGTATGTCTAGTTTTTTATGACTTTTTCAATCATTAGACCATTGCATCTACATTTTCACCCACTCGTATTTAATCTATGTAATAGGTTATATCCTTGAGATATTACTTGCCAATTTTCCCTACAAGGGCACGACATTTGAACTAACCGTTGAATCAAATCAGCCCTATGGGGGAAAACCATTCTTTATCAGTGATCAAAATTTACCCTACTGGAGAAAAATTGTTTATCATGTGATCAAATTCTATCTAATGAAGAAATTATTATTTTATTTTATTTAGAGACAGTGTTCTCCTTTTCTTATAATTCTAAGATCTATAAAAATTTTCCCTCATTCTGGCAATATTTTAGTGTGTAACTTGTCTTGAGATTGATCAATTATGAAGTACACAGCTTGCACCCTAACTTTGGGTGTGTTCAAAGTATGTCACTTTTATTTTTCAATTCCCCCTATTTTTTGGGCCCATTTAACTCTAATTATGTTTTGATCATTGATGGAATGAACATGTGAAAGCATTAGCTCATCTATATTTAATCTGTTCCATAGGTTAATCTAGCTTTCTCTCTTTTTTCAAGAGTCCATCCTTTTCTTTCATCTTAGTATGTCCTCTCGAGGGGGCATCATGGGTCATTTATAATTTATTCTTAACAAATATTTTATTTGAAAATATGTTACTTTTTTTAATGTCTCACTATGCTTTCTCAAGAAGGGGCAAAATGTAGACATCTAATTCCTAACACCATTGTGTTGAAATTGTCAATCTTACTTGAAATTTGTGAAAATGTACAATTTAGGCCAAAATAACTTAAACATGCTAAATGGTTTGAGTTTTTAATATACAAGTGCTAATTTAGGCTAATTTATCCCTAAATGGGGCAATGCATTTTATGTGATTATTAACTTTTATCAAATCATTTCAAGTTAAAATGATGAAAACACATTTTGGTGTTCTGGATCACTCTTTTCTTCTACTTTGGAAGCACATGACATATGCATGTGTTAATTTGTGTTGACAACATATTCAATGGGATAATGGTTTATAAATAACTAACATCACCTTATAATTCCTCTCAAGTCAAATTATGACCTAGTAATATGACTTTCTAACCAGTTTGATTAATGAAGTGCACCAATTTCCAAAGAATTACACTATAATTAATTAATTTTACTTAGGAAAATTAAATCAAATTATGATCTTAAGTAATAATTCCATGGAATTTATTGAATATTCCTTTACTATAAATTGATTCATATTAACTGCATCATCAAGTGAGGTCATTTTTGGGGTGGTATCCATAAGCCATAAATGCAACAAATATCAAGATTATGGCTTCCCATGACCCTTCCTGCCAAATCATTATGAGAATATTAATGTATTTTATTTTTATAATTAGATTAATTCATGACCACACATCTTGATATTGAGATGGATGGTCATGGTTTATTTTTATCAATTTAGAAAATCTATAAATATGAGGGCCAAGACCACTTTGATTAAGCTTAAATTATGTAAACTTATATTCTCTCCACAACCTTTCTTTGTGTTGATTATAATGCTTTATTTACCTTAGAATAACTTAATTTGATAGGCACATATTGATTTCATATCATGATCCTAGATTATAGTTGGTGTTCTTAAGATGGTGGAGGAGCTTGTCTTGCACCATTATTGAAGAATTGAACACCAAATCAAGGAGAAAAACACATTTGGAGCCACTTATGGATGTTGGGATTCTCTTGGGAAGGTAATATATGTTTTATTTCTTTCATTGAGTTATTAATTGTCATTTACACACCCCATTGAATAGGTTGGCCTAGATTGTTAGTTCTTTATGCATTTCTTGTGTTTTTCATGAATAATGCTTGATCTAACCATATCTGTAATCCATCTCTACAATTATGTCTTATGAAGTTTTAAATACGGATCATGTTTTTATATTTTTGGAATATATTCTTACTTTGGGATGTATAATCTATTTTATTCAATGCATGTATTATATTTATTATAATGTGCAACTAAATTAATTACGTGATGAAAATTAGTTCTTTTTCCTTTGATAAAATTACCACAATGGATCAAGGACAAACAAACATGAGATAAAAAATTAAGTTGCCTCACATTCATAAGAGAGTATTCTCTATGATTTATCTAATTAGAATTAAACTATGTAGGGTTACAATAATTACATGCATTATCTTGATTTATTTTTTCAAAGCTTGAATTATTAGGTCTCTCATACATGGACAATTTGTTAGAGGCAAGTTATAAATATTTACCTAAATATAATTTAAATAAAATGAGATAAAAATAATAGGGGGTTAGTAAATGAATGTTATAATCAAGTTGTTCTAGTGTGAATTATGTTAGAATAATGTTATAGTGTTATTTTATTTAGTGGAATAATAAATGCATGTTATTCGATGTTGTGAACCTAAGACCAGAGGATAAAATATCTTTGATTAAGTAGCATTAGTGTTATTTGTTCCTTTTACTTAATTATGGTATGATATAATTTGATAACAAATTTAATTCATAAATATGTGTGCTAATATTAAGTTACAATTATTGGGAAGAGTAACTCTTATGTTCCTATGTGTGTATGAAAATCTAGAACTAGGTTTATGATATTAAGTTATTATGGAAGGTATGATTTATCTAGTTTCTAAAGTGAATAACACATGGATAAAGGTGTTACTAAAATAACATAGAGTTATATAATGATTTATTTTAAATGATTGTTTCAATTTATGATAGTAATAATCATTAGCATTCATATTAAATATTATATGCCACTATTGAAAGGAATTGTGAATAATATATGAATGATGTTTTGACAAAATGATTTAACCATTCAAGTTATGAAATTATATCAAGTTATGTGGATTATATGGTGGATTGTAAAACATATTATATAAATAAATAAACATCTCATTTTTAGAATATTTAATTAGTAATGTTTTAATAGTATAAATGAATGAAGAGTAGAATAGGTAATTCTCATATACTTTTACTTATCCTAAGAGATACTTTCATAAAAGAAACTCACCTAAGACTAAGTATATGTAGTTGATTTTATGGGGAATATGAACATGGAGGAGTATTTATTTATAATTTATAATGTTTCAATGGTACACATATACATACCAAACTTTATATCCAACAAGCGATGAAACACTTCCTTATACGGTCCACTCAAGAAGATTTAACCCTCGATGAGTTGCAAATAATTACTCATTCTTATTATCTATTATTATATGAACAAATCTAATTTTTTAGAGAATACTTTGGTGTCATTCAGTAATAATAGTGTGTTATTGATATTTTTTTACTCTATTTTGTGGGGTTGTTATAGCTTTACATCTACAAACTAGATTGTAAAATCCATAAATCACATACATATATAAAAACTATGAGTTTTTAGTTTAGTTTTATACTTGGATATTTTGGATTCAAATCAAATATTATATTATCATTTCATTTAGATCAAGTAATAAAAAAAACATTCATTTTATAACAAATAGATAAATTTATGTACTCTTTAAATCAAGAAGAAAACCAAAAATCAACAATTGCATTATTTAATTTAAATTGTGTTTTGATTAGCATTGAATCTATACTACAACAAAAGAAAGAAAAAAAAGAGAAAAAATTACTTTTTGTATTTCCATTACTTTAATTTTAGTATTAGTATAGTTTTAATTTCATTTTAAACATCCTTGTTATATATATAAACAAGCCTAAACCTTAATAAAACACAAAATTCAACTTTTAAATTAGAAAGAACACTTTATAAAATCAAATAAAATTAGATAGAAAATAATCCTTAAAAAAAGAAAACATGCTTGTAAACTTCCAAATTAATGTTTGCCTCACTCTTTGATGATGCTTCTAATACAAACTCATTTACATAGAGTATGAATGTTTCATAGAGTGCCAACCCTGATACAAAATAACAATATCCAAAGTGACATAATCAAATCTTTAGATATAATTATTCCATTCCACATATCTTCCTAACCTCGTTATTAGCTAGCTAAATGATCTTGACGAGCAAGGCCATCTAGTAGAAGGCCAAATAGCTAGGCCAATATGTATTCTAACCAATCAAGCCAATAACTTAAAAATAAGATCCTTCCCTTCTTATCCTTGGATATATCCTCATAATATTTCATTATATTCATGGATTTAGTTCAGGAATACCAAACATGACAAATCAAGGAAAATCTCTAGAGTCCTTCAACCTAACTTCACCAAATTCCCAGAGCCTAGTATAGACCAAGAACTTTGTTACCTTTTCCTTGTCTATTATAAAGGTTTTTAGAATGATATAACATCCAAATTAACTAAATTAAATGATAAATATAACATAGGTGAATTGTTTTGGTATTAACATGAGTATTCCTTGCCACCTACTTCTAAAAAATGTGTGCCTGTAATTTGTCCTGACTACCCCATCCTTCCATATCTCCACATCTAAATTCCTTGACCAAAGTATCCCAAACAACCAAATAGTATAACACATATCACATAATCCTATTTATTGTTTTTCTTATCTTGAACTCAATAAGTTTATTACATAAATTTTAGCATGTTACTTTCCACATGTACACACACTAATCCTATGCACTTCTATGGAAATGGGTACAAAAAAAATATTACCCATTTATAAAATGGATCCTGAGTAGTGATAGGAACCAATGGAATAAAATCCTATTTATTAGGATTACATATTATTTGACACATATTACATATATGATTATTATTATGCATCCTTAAACAAGGTTGGCCACCAAAATCCTATAAAAAAAATATAATGCATAGTGGCCTCACCTACATAGTGTCCACATACAACCCCTTCATTACATTCATGTATAGTTTATTATACACTCATGATCGAAAACATGCCTACAAAAAACCTCATCATGACCCATCTTACACAATTCCTCATAAATCAATTGATAGGGACTAGCACATACAACTAGTTACTTCTTTTATTTCAATGTCATCTCACTATGGGTAATGCTTGATGTGATAAAATCCATGACTTTGGATAGATATTGAAGAACATGTTGATTTTTTTTTAAATTGGAAATATGTCATGCCTTCCTCTATGTTATGTGTGTCTTAAACTAAATTTACTTGAGATAAATGATCGAGGCCATAATTTTGTTTTTTAGGCTTCACTACCATTTAGATTTGAAATTATTGAATTAACATAAATAAATATAAAACATATTCCATGTATAATACAAATTTCATAAGATACTTGTGTGCTTCATGGTCCATGAAAAACATGAATGGTGTGACAAGTAGATATTGGTGATTTTTTTGAGGCACGTATGCCTTGTGAGATTTTCAATCTCAATCATCATTTAGTTTTGTCTAGTCATGGTAAAATCCAACTTGAAAATTAAATATTATTATCAAACCTATCATCCCCTAGTTTTGATAAAAATGGCACTAATAACTATTCCCAATGCATTGACTTGGACATGAAATGAAGTATTCCAATCCATACTTTTGAGTATCACCACACTTGTGATTTTATAATTTAGGGTGTCATATGACTCTTTTTATTTTTTCATATAAATTAGTGGATCATCTTTATGTATTAGTTATTACAATGGAATTTCAAATTTTTCATATTTGTTTGATGAACTTGAAACATTAACTCAAATGACATAGGAATGTACACACACCCATTTTCATGTTTTTTCTTATTATAACTATAAAATTATACATATATATATATATATATACAAGTATTCCTTATTTTTAGATGACATGACCAAGTGGAGTTACAAAAGGCATAAAAAAAGTACACTTATTCATATTGATAGATATTTAAAACTATAGGTTGAACTCAAACATCAGGCACAAGTTTGTGTGGTGGTCCTTGACCAATTCATAAACCATATACTCATAAAAATATACTTGGAGGAAGTGATGAATGAATTCATTGAACATGGCTATAATGGCATGCAAAAAATTAGATGTAATTTTATTTAGCCTAAAAGGCATTACATTGTATGAAAATGAACCCCATTATTTCAATAAAATCATATTTAACTAGTCCTATTACTCAATCTAAATTTGATTGTATCTAGAGAATCCATCAGTGTAGATATATATTTCATAAGTTTCCACTCCTAGGATTTTTTTGGTGAGTGGAGTTGGAAATGGCTTGGTGACACACACAATATTGAGTATCTAAAATTAAACACATTTTTGAATGTGACCTTATAGTTTCATGCTTATTATCATGGGATTTACTTGCTCAGATTCTATAATTGGATAAATGATTTAGCAACCAACATGTTATCTATTTCCTCCTTTGCTTTTATGTGTAGAGTAGGATTAATCCTATATGGTATTTTATTAATAGGTATTTTTTCTTCAATGAGCTTGATTTTAATTTCCCCCAAATATTGGTATATACATTTCATTTATTTGTAACTATGTGGGATTATTTCCTAGTATTTGTGTTAAAACTTGATAATTTAGGCCAAATCTTCATCCAAATAATAATAACCAATAATGGTGATCTTTGGGTGTTCTTCCATTTAAATATTGACATTTATAATTTTAAATGGCTCATGGCAATACTATTGATTTTACCCTTGTGTATCCACTACTTTGAATGCTACATAATAAGTCTTCACTTTCAAGTGTTTTTTCTCTTCCTCAAGTGGTATTTCATTAATCTTGCATACCACCTTTTATTAACTGCACATGTAATTCTAATTATAAAATAACCAAACCTCCTCATATTCTTCACTATAATATTATTTATAATTAATTCTTCAAACATCTTGGGTAACATGAGACCCTTTTTAATATACATATTTCATACATGCTCTTCCATTATGGCATTGCCCTCCATGATGAAGTGACACATCCACTGTAGAGGCTTAGTAAGGCTAGAGTTTGGTGAATAAAATGAGAAAGTATGGAAAAAAATAATCTTTTACTTAATCCTAATCATTTTTACTAATGTATTTCACAAATAAATTTACCAAGCATGGGTCTATTAGTTAGGGTTCCATAAAAGACATAAAATTATCTCTATACTATAATTCAATGCATGCTTTGCATCGATGTCTCTTCACATACTCATGATTTTCATTTAGAAAAAAATCTCTATTCTAACCAGGCAAACCATAATTTAGGTTTCTATACTCAAAGTGAGTGAAAATATCCTCTTTCAACTCAATCCTAGTTGGCAAGCTAGGCTTTTACATTACCCACTAACGCATAGATGTAATCCTTAATGTATACACTAAGTAACTTAGAATTTATTTATCTTTTGGGTTAGAGGCTCTCATATAAATCAAAAAGGTAGTGACATTCTCATATTCTTCATGGTCCATTTTTATTATTAAGAGGAATAACTACACATTGTTCCCCATTTTCAAAGCTTATATAGTGATTTCATGTATACGTTATTTGTATAACACCATGGTCTTCCAAGTAGTTTTGGATAATTTCCATCCTCATCTAACTTAATTAAAATTATATAATGAACCTCATTCCCATTATGTCAAATTGAAAATTCTTTAGGATTCTAAAAGATTGGGCATTAGTTTTCTTTGTCATAAATAAAACATGAGTGAATGACCTTAATACATGAATTCCCATATTACACCAATCCTCCTAAGTAATAATGTTGACCTAAAATCGCATGTAAATTAAAATGTCACACTTTAATAAATGATATATAGTTTCATAAAATATAAGTTCTAGGTCATATCTAGTGTTATCTACATTTTTAATGTCACACTTTCTTACTAGGAATGTCTTGGGCACTTCAGTTTTTCTTGCTTCCAATTGCATAAAAAATATTAATCATGGGAAAAATTATATATATAAAAATAGTGATATATATTATTAATTTCACTTCCATCCTTTTTTCCCTCATCCTTCTTTCAAAGCACTCCTTTGGCCTTGGCCTTTAATTTTTTATCATATTAGAGCCCACCTTGTAGGTTTTATATTAAACCATGGCATCCTGCAATATATCCTTCTTAAAAAACTTGTCAAGGTGTTTGGTTGATGGATCCAAATGATTTGTTTATCTTACATCCAAGGTTTGTACGCTAGTTTCTACTTGAGGCTAGGTAGTATCCCTACTACATGTCATAATATTCACCATTTTTACTTATGTTCTTAGACCTCCCTCCTTTGGTATCCATTATTATAATATGTGTACAATTCAAATTACCCCTTTACCTTTATCAAAATTATAATTTTATGTTATCTTTACATAAATTTCTAGCCATGATTTTAGTAGGTGTTTACCACAATAATACCTATAAAATAAAAACTTTGCACAATATATTTGATAGTGGTTTGGGGAACCAAAATTATAGAATGTGCAAGGAGGAAACCTTCTACTAACTCTTTTTTCACCTATTTCATAGTAAGGGTGAAACCCATCATATTTACCTTAGCCATGGTTTGATGGGACAATTGTTGTTTATCTTACTCCTATTGGGACCAACATATCCCCATTTTAAAAAAAATTAGGACCCTTGAGAAACCCTGAAGATTAAGCATGAAAATTTGGCATGTTAAAGCCATTTATATAATTTAAAGATCATCCACTTTGTTAAGATAAAGCTTACTTAGTTTTGTTTTGATTCAATTTTTGTTAATAGTGCTAATAAATGGTCTTTATTTATTTTAGTTGTAGGTTCCATGGTGTTTGTCCCTAGGAAATTCATGTTTCAAAATGTAGGCAAAACCCTCAATTTAAATTTTAATGTTAACAGGAACCAAATTGGAGGAAACATTTAAAAAATCCATTTTGGACCCAAGTATAAAGTTAATGTTTTAAGCTTAGTCATGTTTTTTAACACAACTAAAACTTAGCCTAAAATCCTTAGTCCACTTTTTTATTTACACTTTAAAGTTCCTTGTATGCCTAATTAACATTCATTTTGTAGGGTGATTTTGATATTTCCTAATTTAGCCTAAGGTTTTAACCCTAAGGCCCTGTTGTATTTATTAATACTAATGGGAACTTAGTCTTAATGTCTTAGCTCAAATTTTGATTCCCTGAGTCCACCTTTATGATAGCTCAGTCCTTTGATTTATGCCTTAGCTTAAGGTTTTAATCCTAAGGCCCCAATGTATTTTTTAATATAATTAATACCTTAGTCTTAACACCTTAGCCTAAATATTTTATATCACCATGGTCCTATCTAAAATTCCTCTCATCTTATAAGATCCAACAACCCTTGCTTCATCACAGCATTTGATCTAATAAAGTGAAGAAAGCCTAAGCTTTGACTTAAAAAACATGAAACTCAAATGATATAATGGTTCACACTCTGTCATGGTCTTCTGATCAGATGGTGCAAGGAAGGCCTAGTAGAATCTCACACATAGCCCACTAGACAATCACATGCAAGCTATCAAATCATGATTAATGGTTCTCACTTCATTATGAAGACTTGATTGGATGGAGTGAAGCATAATTGAAAGGTCAAAGGATTATAAAAAGCCTGAATGATTGACATGTGGCACCTTCACATTCAATGATCTAAGGAAAATGGGTCTTACCCAATAAAACAACCAATCATGATCAAGCTCTTGGATCATGATCTTACAGCTATCACTTCATCATAGATTTTGATCCAATGGAGTGAATTAAGTCAAAAACCCTAGGGATCCCCATGGGGGTGCTAAGTGGAACATTCACATTAGGGTCACAATAATATGATGAGCTTAAAATTGGTGTTCATGTGACTATAATTTGATGTTCGTGGGGATGTATTTGATATCCATGTGACCGTCAACTTTAAGCCCATCAAATTAAAAGCTTCACTAACTTAAAATTTACATTCACATGACCATCATTTGACATTTGCAAAGATGTATTTGACATTTATAAGACCTTCAAATTTAATTTAATGAATTATCTAGTTGGGGATAAAAATACACTCCAAAACCTTGCTAAAATGCTCCAAAATTGCTTTACCAATTTAGGGAAATGTTCAAAAAAAAAGAAATGGTCTTATGGTCTAAATATATGAAAAATAAACTTAGTCTAAATTTATACTTTAAGGTCCCCATGGAATTTTGTTTTAAATATAATGAAGCTTAAATTATAGACTTATACTAAGTCTTATTTTAAAAGAGGCCTTTGTTACGTAGGACTTAGACCAAATGACTTCTAGCTAAAGGTTTTAATGTGTTTTGTAAATACAATAAAATCCTATTTGTTATTAGACAATTATGTCATGTTGATCCTTTTGAGCATATTTTTATAAGCCTTGGTGTAAATATTTTAGACCAATCCATACATTGAGTTTATTTAAACATAACCTAAACATTGTCTTGAAACATTTAGCCATGGTCCCCTTTATGTAATTCAAAAAACTTAGACATAAATAACTTAACCTAAGGTTTGCTTCATACTTAATAAATACGTAATAAACATTAACATAAGGAATTTAATCCTAGGTCCCATTTTAACATTATACTAACTTAAAGTTTGGGAATCTCTGTAGATTAATAGTTTGTGATTTATTTTTAGAAGATGATCCAATGATGCAAGGACCCCAAATTTTTTTTAATGAAGTCTAGAGAGCTTACGAGCTTGATTCATGGTGGAAGCTAATTAAAAATAGAATTGATAGATGATCCAATGGCATGAAGATTCCCTTGACTTTTCAAAGGCCTGTGAGCTTGCTGCATGGCCAATGCTCATTTAACAAAGGATTGACATAAGATAAGAAGCATGAAAAAGGCATACAAAGATGTCAAGTGTCATAACCAAGGGATTAGAAATAAAAGGAGCCAATCATAGGTGAGGGCCTAGATAACAATCAATGTTTCATGCTAATCCAAGAATTTAATCCAATGAAGTGAAATAAAGAAGGTATATTAAATATCAATGGCTAGTGCTCAAAGGCATTCATGAAAAATGTCATGAAAGGTCTAGACCAATGCCACATAGGCACCACAAAAGTAGAAAAATACAAAATGAAAGATCTTGTGGGCTCAAAAACATGAAGGTATAAAGTCAAAGATCCAAATCAAATCCAAAGCATGTATAAGCCAAAACCTAGATATATCTTGTCATTAAAGCTCTAAAAACCATAAAACCTACATAAAAGTGACCTAATTGAATTCATTTGGTCACAATTCAATCCAAGAAGAGCTTGATTATGTTTTGAGCACAAAAAGCTTTCATAGAGACCATTTAAAAACTAGTGAGAATAATTTTTAAAAATAAATATCATGGTAACTCGCATACAAAAATTGAAGGAAGAGACCAAACTCTACTTGTTGATGGATAATGATGGCCAAATATTTGAGGACACTTAATTAGACCTTTTAGCCCTAAATGTCTTAAGTATTAGGAATTTGCCTAAACTATTTTTCATGGTAGAGGAAATACCACCCATTTATAAGGATGAACATAGAATTTCCACCACAATCAAGAGACACTATGACATGGTTGTAATCTAGATGGTTGGCATTCACCACACCATGGAAAAACCTAAGGTATTATATTGTATAGACATCCTTACCCCCATATTTTTTGATTTTAGAGTGTACAATGAATGGATCATCAAGAAGGGAAATTACAAAAAGATAGACTATATTTCCCCTATTACTTTTGAGAAATATTATAAGCTCCCTCTCCCCCATGTAGAACTATCCAAGATTAAGGAATGGATTAGTAACCATGACTAGACTCTATCCTTAGGCCCTGGTTGTATCAAGGACCCCATATATTTAGGGACTTTGAGGGTAAAATCCCAATAATCCAATTTAGAGAGGGAATCCAAGTTATAATGACCCTATTGAAATGAGCATTTAAATCCCCCTCCACTACCTATGTGAACAAAATTTGGGTTCCCTTTGTAAATTTCATGGTAGAAAAAAATCTCACCCCTCCAATTAGAGATTTGATCAGTGTCTTCCTAGCCAAACAATTCACTGTCATCAAAAGGAAGATATCCAATTAGTTTTACATGATGTCATACCTACTAGATGCCCCTATTGCCTCAATAAAATTCCCTTTTATTAGAAATTGGTCTTCTAAAGGAAAAACTAGTATTCCCATTCTTAGGGTCCGCCCTTCATCAAGAAGTATGTTGAAATGATGGGGGACATATGGTATTAACCTGATTGTATAGTTATCAAGATTGAGGGGATCATGCCCTAGCCTTACAAACTACCAGTATATGTTCCAAGCAAGCTTCTAGAGCAAGAAATTACCTCTCATCTCATCCATGGTATTGATGAGACCTACAAAGAGAAGAGGAAGGGTCTACTCCACTCCTTCCCCTTAATTATTGGAAAACCCATATTGAAAGACTAGAAATAGGTGGAAATCATGTCCACACACATGAAATCATTTGGATTTCAGCTAGATGAACTCAAAATGTGGGATCTAAGGAACATAGTGGGTGAGAATTCGAAGGACAAGAAGTTCCCCAAGCCTAAGTATATACATCAACGCAGTCTTCATGACACCAATTATATTAAAGTGAAGAACTATGAATAGGTGTTGTCAAAGATTAAAGGGCACAACGTCAAACTTGAGCATAGATTACCCAAGGATGACAAGCCATTAGGATAAGCATGGGAAATGTATCCTTTTTAGTATCACTTACTACCTAGACCATCTGGGATATCCCAAAAGAAACCCCAAGTAAAATAACCCTAGACAAAATAGTAATAACCATAGGGGAAACTTGAGCAAAGCCAAGGTGACCAAGGCTGAGGAAAGGAAAAAGTAGGAGAGAATAAATTAGAAGAAAGGCTTGGAGAGGGGCCCTCACCCTCAACACTACCCCAAAGACCACCTTATCCAATTGAATACATAGACAATATTGCCCTGGAACTAGAAGAGACACTTGATGCGTTTTAAGGAGATTGTATAGGCATATAACATTGACAAAGAAGAGAAATAACTTGAAGAGGCCTTAGTCAAAGAAGGAGAGCTTGGGGAAGATAAAGGAAAATAAATTACTCTAGGTATGGTCCCTATGACATCCCAAGAAAAAAGGAAAGCAAAGCTAGCATTGGTTCTTATGGGACCAAGGACGAGACCAAGACTAACCATCTCTCACCCCACAAATGAGGTAAATTTGTTTAGAGATGAATTACCCATTCATGGGCCAATTATCCTTGACTAGTTAATTTATTGTAAATTACAAAAGATCCCCTCTCTTTCCCATTCATGGATCAGGACAAGAGTTGATGATGTGGAGATACAAGATGACATGAAGCCATGGATAAAGGCTATGGTAAAGGAGAAAGAAGAAAGGAGGATTATGGTCACTCAAAGACCAAAAAGCAAGAATATGGATGATTTAGGATCATCTAATAGCTTAGGTGTGAAGGTCCCATAACCCCCAAAATTCAAGAAGCTAGTCACTATCATCCAATTCAACCCTCAAGAAACTGGATTAGAAAGGGTTATAATTAGGATAGGTATGGATGAAATATAGGAATTCACCTTTCAAACTATGGATCCCTTTTTGGGATTAACCGTAGTTGAGGATCAGTAGCTTGGTGAGGTTTTTATTCATGAAGAGGATGTGGAAATCTTGATTGAGGCCTGGTTAGCAAAAGCAAAAGCTAGGGTCCAAAGCATGAAATAAAGTATTCTAAACCTTGAAATGGAAAAAGAAAACATGTAGATAGGGTAAATTATATTAGTATGTGAGGTAATGACCAAAATTCTTGATGAGTCATTTTATGATATGTTTGAGGCACTAAAAACAATAAAGTTGAGGTAGAGTACATTACCATAGAAGAGTACATTAGCCAAGGGCCTAGTCACCCAATGGCAAGCCTTAGAAGACAAGATAGATAATATTATCAACATTCAAGCAAGGAAATAAATCCCAAACTTTAAAACCATTAGTTTAGGACACTTGAGCATAATTTTAAGAGTTTGGTTGACAAGGTTTAAAGTTTGAGTGCATGGCACAATAATGTGGAAAGGCTCATAGAAGATGATAAGGAGATAATTGCAAGGATTGAACAGCTTCTTGGGACTATGCTTACAAATACTACACAACTAACTTCCCTTAGAATCATAAGTGATGAGGAATTCAAACATAGGACTAATTAGATAACCCAAGAGATCAAAGGAAAAATCCAAGGCAAATTTGAAGCTAATAATAGTAAGATCCTAGACATGATATTCAATGCTAGAGAAAGGATAAATGAAGCTAAAAGCATTAAATAAGCCATGACCAAAAATGATAGAGAACTATATGACTTGGCAGATCAAGAGGAGTGTATCTTGAAGCTTGTTGTGGATCTAGAGCTAGTTGATAAGAAAAATACTAAGGCCATGAGTATCCTCCAACAAAAACATGCAAAGGCCCCACCAAAAAATTAAACAATACTCTATGTTGTAAAATTTTGTAAAATTTTGAAATAGAATATTTCATTATAAAGGCATATGCTAGTTTGTTAGTATAATTCCCCAAGGTCAATCTAATTGTGAAGAACTATTATATTTTAGAGCTTATAAGGATAGTTGTCCTTGTCTTTTGTACACCTGTGTATTATAACTGACTAGTATACTTCCTAATCTTTCTATAAAGGCATGTGTTATCACTTTGTAAAGAGAGATTTTTTGAGAAAATTATCTACACTTAAATTAATTAATATAATCAAGGATTTTGTAAAGATTGTCCACATTTGATGTGTCAATTGCTAATGTCTCTTGTCTCTTAATTACTAGTTAATGTCTTGAATTTGAATGGTTTATTTCAATACTGAGTTACATTTTATAATCATAGGGTTTCTAATTTGTGTATAAACTAAATTAGTTGGATGATCTTAGGTTTTCATTCAATTCATTTTACTTTGTATTTAGATGTGCAAATGCTATTTGATTATAGTAGTAAATCCTTAAAGTAGACATGGGTTTTACTTATGACTCTCTACATTATCCTTTGAAGTTTACCTAGTATATAGTGAAATTTGAGTTTAGGCTATTTTACATTGTATATTAGTTTGAATGTTCACTTAGTTGTAATTGATGCTTTGTCATGATATTTGAGACTAAGATTGGGAATCACTCATTTTTTCTATCTTACCCTTCTCTCTGCTCCCTTTTTACACTAGATCACTCTAATTTTAGCTTCATTATAAATATCCATTTAGATAGTTTGTAAACTTAAATTGGAACATAATTCACTAAGTATTAAGAAATATTTTTTCAATTCATAAATAATGGACCAGGGTGGCTTTTAACCACTATAGACACCTAAATCTAGCCACCAATGACCTCCAACTAGGATTTTGACCAATTCCTACCAAAATGCACAATTTGGCTTTAAAACACTAAAAGCTTTGAACCTAACATATTCAAGTGCCAATTTTGGATAGGGTATCCCTAAATAGGGCAATGCAATTTATGGGCCATCTAAATTTGATCATATCATTTTGAGTCAAAATGCCAATTTTGCATCTAAGTGCTTTGGATTGCTCTTTCCTATCAAATATCTTATACAAGACTTGTTCCTTTGTTATTTTTTATTGATAATATTCTAAATGGGATAATGGATCCAATGCATCTGACATTGACTTCCTATTCTAATCCATTCAAATTTTGGACCAATAACAAGGCATTCTTATCAATCTGAGTAATTTGTGCACAAAGTGCTTAAACATGGTTAAGAGGTAATTAAACTAAATTAGAGCCTAATAAATAAATCCATGGAAAATTGTTGAATAATTTATTTTAGAAATTAATATGGAATATTTGAATCATCAAGTGACCTCATTTCTTGAGAGGACATCCCTAGGCCATAAATTTCACAAATATTAGGATTCATGCCCTCCATGCCTCATCAATGCCTTCCATGATACCCTCAATGCCTCTTAATTTCCAATTATTCTAATGTCATGATGAGCATAATTATAAAATTAATTCCAAGAATTGAATTAATCCTCAACCACACATCTCAATCTCAGGATGGATGGTTCAGGTTGATTCTAGACATTCTCAAAAATATATAAATAGAGAGACCATGAACATCATTTCTAAGACATGATTAAGCAAAGCTATAATGTAATATTGGTTATAAAATCTTCATGAAAATAATGTTACCATGCTAAATTGATTCCAATCCAAGCCAAGCCAAAGTTGCAAGGTGCCAAGGAGAAGAGGAGATAGCCAAGCCTCCTTTGATGAAGGCTTCATGAGCACAAACCGAATAAGCCACTATAACAAGCATTTTGGAGTATCCAAAGAAGGTAAAAGAGAGTTTCTTTTGCATTTTAGTTATGTGTTTTATTCATGTTTTTTAATTAAGCTCTCCCTAGTTTCTAGGCCTAGAGATGTTATGCTAGTTAGTGTGTTTCTTTCATTTTATTTTCATTTTGAAACTAACATGATACTAACCATCCTCTCTTGAGTCTAATTCATAGTTCAAATATGGCATAACCAATGGAACTAGATGCATCCCACACATGAATAATATCATTATGCAACTTTAAAATCTTCATTTGGATAATTAAAACTCTTACAATTTGATTTTCTAACTTTATTTTGCCATTTTTCTTTGTCATGGGTTTACACAGTAACCGACATCGATTAGTAAAATTGTCATCAGTTGGATAGCCATAATCAATCACTATTGATATAAATTATGTTAGTTAGGTAACCATCATCAATTAGTAAGTGTAACCATCATCAGTTATATAACCGATGTTGGTCACTATGTTTTTTTCAAAACACAAACTTGAGAGCTCTTTTTTCTTAAGTTCATTATTTCAAATCCAAAATAGATTCAAAGATAAAGGAAATGAAAATGTTTTTATTGAAAGAAAAAGATTATAATTTGCTAAAAACATGTTTATATCACCTTTTGCATGCTTAAAAATGAATTAGGAACATTATTTTGGTGCTTAATGTAATATCTAGGTGCTTAAGTAAGTTTTTAGCATTAGTTTTTAAAGTTCACAATCTTAAGACCAAGGGGTCAAATGAACACCACCTCATTTTAATTTGGGATTAAAAATAAACTCATATTTCCAATCTTTTTGTCTTCAATAGTTACTTGATCTAATTTTTGTTGAGCAAAAAGAGGGATGCTACATGTATACTCTTCCATTTATCCCCTTTAGGGAACACTTAGAATCAAAAGAACCATTCCTATTGCAAGTATCTTAATCCAAGGCTTAGAAATAATTTCATCTAAAGCACTCCCCAAAAAATTATCAAAGTTTGGGTGATCTTGATAATGACCCTAAAGTCTTTCTATTTCATGTTTTCTTTATTTTTATGCAAACTTGGCTTGCAAGGAGGACACCATTACCTCTCTCAATTTATTTAGGGAAGCCTTTACCTAGGGTTTCATCTCTTAGCATTGACTTCACTTACTCATTATGAGTTATACATGATATGCATCTACATTTGGACATCATACTACACTAAGAAAATAGTAGGATGTAGTAGTTGTAAAAATGACTAAACCTTTTTACAACTAGCCAATGTCATAGTCACCCAATTTTTTTCTTGTCTTTTACATCATTTAATGTAAAATTCATTATGAAATTGATTCACTTAGAAATGTTCAAAAGCTTTCTAGTTTAGTTATCCCCGCATTGCCATATCCTTGATAGGATTTGGACAATTATACTTAGTGTATTTTGGTCATTTTTACTTGGTATGTTTTGAGACTAAAACTTATTTGTTTTTTCATAAGCCATGTCAAAATAATATATTTGAAATGATGAGGGTAGTGTTATTCTATCCAAATCATGTTAAAACCATTTTTCCTTTGATTCTTTTGAAGCATAACATAGATCACATCATTCGAGCATGCTTACACTGTTAGGCTGCTCAATTTCTTTCAAGACTTATTTCACCTTGTATAAAAAACCATTTTTTTCAAACCATGTCATGTATACCATTTGGACCTTTATCTTGTGTTGCCATGTTGTCCAATCTTGTCTATCTTGTTTGGTCAAATCCTAGTTTTCAAAGTTGAGTTTTCAATTAGCCTTGTCAAGTTTAGATTCAAACATTGATTGATTTCTATTTAGGCCTTAATTCATGGGGATGATACGTAGATATTTCTCTTTTGGGTTGCATAAATTTTATTAATTGATTACCCAAAATTAAAAACTATTGATGGCTTGTTTGTTTAAAGCCTATCCTCATCATTTTTTATGCCTTTATTTGAGAAAACCTAATTTTTCTTCAAAGAGCCTTTTATCTTATGCCTTATGCCAATTGATCATGCTTATGTTTGATTCCATGTGCTAAGTCTATGTCAAATTTGTTTCCAAACTTGTTATATTAAAATCATATCAATACCTTTGTTTAAGTCTAGATTTTGACACTATTTGGCCAAAAGTCCTAGCACATGCTTGTTTATTTGAGCCTATATTTTGACTCCATGTTTGGACAAAAGACCTAGTATCTCAAATTTTCCCTTTCCTAGTTTAGACCTTGTTTGGAACACTTTGACCTAGACTTTTGAAATGATGGTTTTTATTTAGATACTTGACCTTTTGTATGTGTGACATTATATGTTTGATGTTAGGATGTTTTGTGCTAAGTATTAGCACAAACCATTTTAGAGATAAAACTCCACTTTCAAACCACATTGGAGATACAGCTCCACCTTTTGACCAAGTTGGGCTAAGATTGAACCATTTGTCCTTTGGACATAGTTTTTTAGAGTTTGTAGAACTTTAAGCCTTTTTGTTTTTTGAACTTTCATCATTTATGTAAATATACCTAGATACAACTATGGTGGATTCATGTATAATCCAACTTATGATAGAATGGCTCCACAAAATGACTTTTATGGCTTTAGTCAAGACCCCAATGATGATAATATGGTTTGTGAGGTATATTTCTATCTACCTCATAATAATTATTCATGGGAACAAAGTCATGAATTGACTTATGATCCAAATTGAGACCTTGAGTGGTGTGAAGAGGCTTATGAGGAGGAATTTCAAGACCTAACTATATATAATGTTTTTTGGGATATGGATCTATACCCTCTTTACAATAATTAGTACATAGAACATAGTTAAGAACCAACTTGTGAGCCAACTCACAACTAGGATGATATGGTTTATGAGGAAGACTTAGATGCTTTGGCTTATGCAAGTAATCAAGCTCCACCACATCATACCATTTCTATTAAAAAAATACAATGTCACATCATTCCCATACTAAAACCTCATCCTTTGGTTTATGTGAGTAACCAAGCTCCATGATGCCAAACTATTTCTATACTAGGACCTTATCCTTTGGTTTGTGCACACAATCAAGCTCCACAAACCCCTTCATCATTATAGGACCTAATCCTTTGGCTTTTATGAGAAATCAAGCTCCACAAAGCCCTATCGTTACCATTTTAGGACTTCATCCTTTGGATCATGCAAGTAATCATACTCCCCAATACATTACCATTATCCAACCATAAGTTATTCCTTGTCTAATACCAATCCCATCTAAACCTCAACCCATCCAGTTAGCTAAAGACCAAGTTGTGTTCAAAATTAGTATTTTGCAACTCATTAGAAACCAAGGCCAAGAAAACCAACCAATCCAAGATTTTTCTATTGAATCAACCATTTATGATAAGTCAACATATGATAAATTACCTATTGATCCTATACTAGTTGTCAAAGAGCCTCTCTTTGATGAGCTAGTCTTTGTAGAGTCACTTCCTAATGATTATAACCACCTTTGGGAAAATCATTACCTCAACCATGTGCCTATTTTTCAAGAGCCTCATATATACAAGACATTCTCTAAGGAGTTATCTCTTGACCTATTTCCCATCTTAGAGGAGTCTCACTTTGACAAACCAATTTTTATAGATCCCATTATGCTATCATAGGCTATTACTTATCCAATACCAAATATTCAACAAGACATCATTATAATAGAATACTCATCAGATGAAGAATCAAATTTAGAATCAGGTTCTATTCTTGAATCGACTTCAAATTTACCATTACAATCTGAATCGACATCAATCTTAACATCAGATTCATATTCCCTAAAGTGAGAATCAGATTTTGAAGAAGAATATGTTTGTGGCTATTACAACATTGGTTATGCATGCCTCACAGATCAATTTGAATACATTTATGATCTTTCTATAGTTTTTAAGGATGAGTAATTTAGCTTTGACACAAGTTATCCTAGTATCTTCTATGAGGATTGTACAGCTTCTCCCCATTTCATTACCATTCCATATGCCATTACCATCAACCTAAATAGATATATCATTGACATTCTATCTCCCACAAGTGTCTATTGGGACAGATAGAATCACACATTTTAAAACTACATCCATGGTGACATAGTAGTTAAAGAATAGAAAGGAGGCTAGGACCACATTCATATAGTATAAAAAGCTCTCCTGATGAAAATTTTTTAGAGACATTAGGGGACAATCAAAGTCAAAACTTAGAATCTTCTACTGAAACTTTTTTGGAAGTGCTAGAAGATAATCAAATTCAAAAGTCAACATTCCTTAGTGAAACCTTCTTAGAGGCATTATAGGATAATCAAGACAATTTCATTAGTGAAAACATCTTTGAGGCACCAATAGCTGAGCACAAAAGTTCTTCACTACTTGATGAAGACAAAATTGAAGATAAAATCAAAATAGATTTCAATCTACAACCTAATCAAATGGTAGCTAATCTCAAGATTAAACAAAAAAAATATGGTTGTCCTATCAAGAGAAAAATTCATCGACCTCACCACAACCAAAGTTATGTTGAATCCAACATCAGCAACATTACATGTGACTGAACATCCTAAATTTCATTTGTTTCCCTGCTATTATACATTCCATTATCATCTACCATTACATTTCACAATCAAACTTACCATCCATTATTTATCCTTCTTCACCAATGAAGATCACAAAATCATTCTTAACAACCAAATCTATAGGCCATTTTTGATAGAGAAGCTATTCAGACAAGGTGTGAGCTATAAATTAACATAATCAAATATTTTTTTTGTATCACTTGTTTATTAGGATGTGCATCTTCCCATCATCAAAAATAATAGAATCAAAAACCACACCCATGACAAAAACATGTACCATACTATTTCATTTGTCATATGCCATTGATTATTGCTACATATCCTTGTGCCATTTTACATATTCCTACCATTTACCCATCACTTGGGGGAAATCCTCTTACCATTTTATCCAAATTATCAAACCATCATTATCTTAGAGTAATACCATGCCATCTAACCATTCCATTCCTATCTAGACCAAAGCCTATTTTTAATCATCCTACCCAATATTGTTTTGATCTTGGTTCATTTAGTTCTTCCCACACTTTTTATGAAGAGGATTCCAATCAAGTTTCAACAATCAATCCGATCCATATTTTAATGATAGTTTATGAAAGTAGTGTGATACTTGATCTGGTAAGATATCTTTCATCCTATCAAAGTTTGTTTATGTGAGCCTAATTATAACTGCCTATGGGTAAAACAGTGTCTTACCAATCTTGCTACTAATTATAACCACCTATGGGAAAATTAGTATCATTGACCTATGATTTTCTATCCTAGTTATAACTACCTATGGTCAAACTAGGGGTAACACTTGTTTATCATGCATTTCCACATCACCTTGCCATTGTTATTTTCATTTGACTAGCCATTTATTAGATTCGAGAACTTGTTGTGACCTAGTTGGTTTTCCCCTACCACTTTTGTGGATGTAATTACTATGACTTAAGGTATTTTTAGGATTATTTGGGTCATGCACAATTCATGTTAAGGTTACCTTAATCCCCCTTTCCATACGTTCTCATCATTTTGAAAGAAACCTAAGCCAAACATTCTCATCATTTTGCAAGCATCTTGTCATTCTATAATGAGTTAAGATACCTCAAAATGCCAAAAACATTCATAATATTTAAAAATCCAAAAATATTTATCCTATCTAAACCTAGTCAGTTATCCTCGATCCACCTTATTATGGCATTATCATTATTAAGATGCTTTATTTTGCTTTTATTTTTAGGCATTCTATTTGTTTGTTTATTTCATTTTGTTTTTTTATTTGTTCACTTGCCTATTTATTTGCTTTCAGTGTTATTGCCTTAATTTGGTTTATGTGTATTCATTAGGTGATTCCTTGCCCACACTTATACTTGAATCCATCCATATTCATACATAAACATTATCATCATGGTTTTTATCATTACTAAATTAGTTTTGAGTGTTTATTAGATTGGGAGTCAATACTTATGCATATTTTGGCCAAGTCTTCATGGTGTTCCATCATGATACCTACCATCGCATGCTACAACAAAAATTAGATTTAGAAAGGTCTATAATAAATGGAAATGCATAAGTTTCTCCTTGATACCTTGGCAATCCTCCCACCCAACTTGATCAATATAACTCATTTGACCATTATAGTTATATAATTTTTAATCAAGATGAGCATCTCCTCATTGATAGGTATAACTAAATCATTCTATTGATCAATCTTATTCCTCTATCCATCTCTTTCATCACTTTGCACCTGTTCATCTTTAATATGTATTCCAAGTTATATCCTTGAGTTATGCTTGCTAATCAACCCTAACTGGGACACAATCATCTTTAGCCAATCTAGGTTCTCTTAATGATTATAACTGCCTATGGGCAAATCATTATTTTGCCTTTTATTCTTGATTATAACCACCTTTGGTTAAATTTGTAATCTTTTCAAATCAATGCATGCAAGCATTTTCTCATTTGGAATAATCTCAACCATGGGTTACTTCCACCTTTATTCTTGCTTCTTTTCAAGGGACCATCCATAAACAAATGTAACAACCACTCCCTGGAGGGGGGATCATCACAGGCTTCCCAAAATCATTTGGAGTTTTGTTCTTTAATCATCATCTTCTTATTGGCATATATACCATCTCTCATTATTTAAGAAAAAATTACTTTGCCTATGGTTTACAACATCTTCCCAAATAGTATCAAACTATAGACACCTAAATCTGGCCACCAATGACCTCCAACCAAGCTTTTGACTAACTTCCACCAAAATGCACAATTTGGCTTTAAAACACTAAAATACGCTAAAATATTTGAACCTAACATATTCACGTGCCAATTTTAGCTAGGGTATCCCTAAATGTGGAAATGTAATTTGTGGGCCAACTAACTTTGATCGGATCATTTCAAGTCAAAATGCTAATTTTGCACCTAGGTGCTTTGGATTGCTCTTTTCTATCAAATCTCTTGCACAAAACACATGTCTTTTTTATTTATTGTTGATAATATTGTAAATGGGATAATATATCTAATGCATCTAAAATTGAATTTCACTTTTAATCCAATAAAATTTTGGACCAATAATAAGGCATTATGATCAATCTAGGTAATTTGTGCATAAAGTGCTTAAACATGCTTAAGAGCTAATTAAACCAAATTAGAGCCTAATAAAGAAATCCATGGAAACTTATTAAATAATTTATTTTAGAAATGAATATGGAATATCTACATCATCAGGTGACCTCATTTCTTGGGAGGACATTTCTATGCCATAAATGCCACAAATATCAATATTCATGCCCTCCATGTCTCATCAATGCCTTCTATGATCCCCTCCATGCCTCTTAATTGACCCTTCTACTTTCATGATGAGGATAATTTTAAACTTAATTCCAAAAATTGAATTAATCCTCAGCTATACATCTCAATCTCAAGATGGTTTAGGTTGATTCTAGACATTCTCAAAAATCTATAAATAGAGAAGCCATGAACATCATTTCTAAGACATGATTATGCAAAGTTATAATGCAGGATTGGTTCTAAAAGTTTCATGAAACTACTATTACTATGACAAATTGATTCCAATCCAATCCAAGACAAATCCACAAGGTGCTAAGGAGAAGAGGAGATAGCCAAGCCTCCTTTGATGAAGACTTCATGAGCACAAGCCAAGTAAGCCACTAAACAAGCATTTTGGAGCATCCAAGGAAAATAAAATAATGTTTATTTTGCATTTTAGTTGTATGTTTTATTCATGTTTGTTAACTAGTCCCTCTCTACTATCTAGGCCTAGAAATTTTATGCTAGTTAGTGTGTTTCTTTCATTTTGAAACTTACACAATACTAACCATCCTCTCCTGAGTCCAATTCCTAGTTCACTATTTTTGAAGTGCTAGAAGATAGTCAAAGTTAAAATTCATCATTCCTTAGTGAAAATTTCTTGGAGGCACTATGGGATAATCAAGACAACTTCATTGGTGAAAACCTCTTTGAGGTACCAATAGTTGAGCACAAAAGTTGTTCACCACTTGATGAAGACAAAATCAAAGATCAAATCAAAATAGCTTCCAATCTAAAGCCTACTCAGATAGTAACTACTCTCAAAATCAAACAATAGAAAAAATTGGTGGTCTTATCAAGAGAAAAAGTCTTCAGCCCCACCACAACCAAAGTTATGTTGAATCTGGCATCAACAACATTACATGTAACTAAACATCTTGATCTCCATTTATTTCCCCAATATTATTTATTCCATTATCATCTACCATTATATTTCATAATAAAAACTACCATCCATTATATGTCCTTGTTTACCATCCATGGCTGCACTTTCCTTTGTAGAGGCTATAAAGATACATTATCTTGACATTTAAAGGAATCAAAATCAATGACCAATGAAGATCACAAAAGCATTCTTGACAACCAAATCTGTAGGCCATTTTTGATAGAGTAGATATTCAAATGACATGTGGGCTATCAATTAACATGGTTAAGTATTTTTTTTATATCATTTGTTAATCAAGACATACATCTTCCCATTAGCAGGAACAATAGAATAAAAAACCACACCTAGTCCAAAAACATGTACCATACCATTTCATTTGCCATATGCCATTGATCATTGCTACATATCCTTGTTCTCTTATCACATATTCCTACCATTTACCCCATCACTCAGGGGAAACCCTCTTACAATTTTATCCAAATAATCAAACCATCATTATCCTAGAGCAAGATTGTGCCATCTAACCATTCCATTCCTATCTAGACCAAATCCTATTTTTAATCATCCTACCCAATCCTATTTTGATCTTGGTTCATTTAGTTCTTCCCAAACTTTTTGTGAAAATTATTCCAATCAAGTTTCAACAATCAATCCAATCCATGTTTCAGTGATAGTCTATAGAATTAGTGTGACATTTGATCTAGAAAAATATCTTTCATCCTATCAACATTTTTTTATGTGAGCTTGATTATAGCCACCTATGGGTAAATCAATGTCTCACCAGTCTTGCTACTAATTATAACCACCTATGGGAAAATTAGTATCATTGACCTGTGTTGTTGTATCCTAGTTATAACTTCCTATGGGAAAACTAGGGGCAACACTTGTTTATCATGCATTACCGCAAAACCTTACCATTATTGTTTTCATTTGACTAGCCATTTGTCAGATTTCAGCACTTATTGGGACTTAGTTGGTTTTTCCCTACCTCTTGTGTGGATGGAATTACTATAACTTGATGTCTTTTTAGGACTATGTGGGTCATGCTCAATTCATGTTGAGGTCACCTTAGTCCTACTTTCCATATGCTCTCATCATTTTATGAGCAACCTAAGCTAAACACTCTCATCATTTTGTAAGCAAGTATCTTGTCATTCTCTAATGAGTTAAGATACCTCAAAATGCCAAAAAAATTCATAATATTTCAAAATATAAAAACATTTATCTTATCTAAACCTAGTTAGTTATCCTTGATCCACCTTACTAGGGCATTGCCATTATTAGGATGCTTTCTTTTACTTTTATTTTCAAGTATTTTGTTTGTTTGTGTATTTTAGGTTGTTTATTTGTTTATTTTTTTCTATTTGTTTATTTGTTTGTTCGATTACCTATTTGTTTTCTTTCAATGTTATTTTCTTGATTTAGTTTATATGTGTTTATTGGGTGATTCCTTACACAAACTTATACTTGAATCCATCCATATTCATATGCAAACATTGTCATCATATTTTTTATCATTGGTTCATTATTTTTTAGTGTTTATTAGATTGGGAGTTAGTCCTTATGCATATTTTAGCCAGGTTTTCATGGTGTTCCATCATGATTCCTACCATCACATGCTATAACAAAAATTAGCTTTAGAAAGGTCTACAATCAATGGAGCTATAGAAGTTTCTCCTTGGTACCTTAGCAAATCCTCCCAACCACCTTGATTAATATAACTCATTTGACCATTATATTTATATCATTATTAATAAAAATGAGCATCTCTTCATTGATTGGTACAAATCAATCATTCTACTGATCAATCTTATTCCTCTATCCATCTCTTTTATCACTTTTCATCTGCTCATCTTTAATCTATATTCCAAGTTATATCCTTGAGTTATGCTTACTAATCATCCTTAATTGGGGCACAATCATCTTTAGCCAATCTAGGTCCTCTTAATGATTATAAATGCCTATGGGCAAATCATTATTTTGAATTTATTCTTGATTATAACCACCTTTAGTTAAATCAGTAATATTTTTAAATCAATGCATGTAAGCATTTTCTCATTTGGATTAATCTCAACCATGGGTTAATTCCATCTTTCTTCTTGCTTCTTTTCAAGGGACCATCCATCAGCAAATGTGATGGCCACTCCCTCAAGGGGCCATCATCATAGGCTTCCCAAAATCATTTGGAGCTTTGTTCTTTAATCATCATCTTCTTATTGGCATACATGCCATCTCTCATTATTTGAGAAGATGTTGTTTTGCCTATGGTTTACAACATCTTCACAAATAAGGGCAAACTATAGACACCTAAATTTGGCTACCAATGACCTATAACCAGGCTTTTGACCAATTTCCACTAAAATGCACAATTTGGATTAATAATAATAAAATATGCCAAATTTTTTGAACCTGACATATTAAAGTGCCAATTTTGGCTAGAGTATCCCTAAATTGGGCAATGTAATTTATAGGACAACTAACTTTAATTAGATCATTTTGAGTCAAATTGCCAATTTTGCACCTAGGTGCTTTAGATTGCTCTTTCCTATCAAATATTTTGCATAAAACACCTGCCTTTGTTATTTGTTTTTGATAATATTATAAATGGGATAACCAATCCAATGCATCTAACATTGAATTCCAATTCTAATCCAGTCAAATTTTGGACAAATAATAAGGCATTCTGATCAATCTGATTAATTTGTGCACAAAGTGCTTAAACATGCTTAAGAGATAATTAAACCAAATTAAAGCCTAATAAAGAAAGCCATGGAAACCTGTTGAATAATTTATTTTGGAAATGAATATGTAATATCTACATCATCAAGTGACCTCATTTCTTAGAAGGACATCCCTAGGCCATAAATGCCATAAATATCAAGATTCATGCCCTCCATGCCTCATCAATGCCTTCCATGATGCCCTCCATGCCTCTTAATTTCCCCTTCTTCCAATTTCATGATGAGGATAATTATAAACTTAATTAAAAAAAATTGAATTAATCCTTAACCACACATCTCAATCTTAGGATGGATGGTTTAGGTTAATTCTAGACATTGTCAAAATATATAAATAAAGAGGCCATGAACATGATTTCTAAGACATGATTATGCAAAGTTATAATGTAGGATTGGTTATAAAAACATCATGAAACTAGTGTTACCATGCCAAATTGATTCCAAGCTAAGCCAAACCAAAGCCACAAGGTGCCAAGGAGAAGAGAAGATAGCCAAGCCTCCTTTGATGAAGACTTCATGAGCACAAACCAAGCAAGCCATTACAACAAGCATTTTGGAGCATCCAAGGAAGGTAAAAGATGGTTTATTTTGTATTTTAGTTATGTTTTTTATTCATATTTGTTAACTAAGCTCTCCCTAGAGTTTAGGCCTACAGATTTTATGCTACTTAGTGTGTTTCTTTCATTTTGTTTTCATTTTAAAACTAACATGATACTAACCATCCTCTCTTGAGTCCAATTCCTAGTTCACTTTTTTAGAAACACTAGAAGACAATCAAAGTTGAAAGTCAACATTCCTTAGTGAAACCTTATCAAAGGCACTATGGGATAATTAAGACAACTTTATTGGTGAAAACCTCTTTGAGGTACCAATAACTAAGCATAAAAGTTCTTCACTACTTGATGAAAATAAAATTGAAGATAAAATCAAAATAGCTTCCAATATACAATCTAATCAAATGGTAGCTACTCTCAAGATAAAATGATAGAAAAATATGGTGGTCCTATCGAGAGAAAAATTCTTTGGCCCTACCACAACCAAAGTTGTGTTGAATCTGACATTAGCAATATTACATGTGATTGAACATCCTGATCTTCATTTGTTTCCCCACTATTATACATTCCATTATCATCTACCATTCTATTTCATAATCAAACCTACCATCCATTATTTATCCTTGTTTACCATCCATGGCCACACTTTCCTTTGTAGAGGCTACAAATATACATTATCTTGATGTTTGAAGGAATCAAAACCAATGACCAATGAAGATCAAAAAATCATTCTTGACAAACAAATATGTAGGCCATTTTTGATAGAGTAGTTATTTAGATGAGGTGTGGGCTATAAATTAACATGATCGAGTATTGTATTTGTATAATTTATTGATTAGGATGTGCATCTTCCCATCAGTAGGAATAATATAATAAAAAACCACACCTAGGCCAAAACATATACCATACCATTTCATTTTCCATATGTCGTTGATCATTGCTACATATCCTTGTGCCATTGTCACATATTCCTACCATTTACTGCATCACTTGGGGGAAACCCTTTTACCATTTTATCTAAATTATCAAACCATCATTATTTGAGAGCAAGACCATGCCATCTAGCCATTCCATTCCTATCTATACCAAAACTTGTTTATAATCATCCTACCCAATCCTATTTTGATATTGGTTCATTTATGTCTTCCCACACTTTTTTTGAAGAGGATTCCAATCAAGTTTCAACAATAAATTTGATCTATGTTTCAATGATAGTCTATGAAAGTAGTGTGATAGTTAATCTAGCAAGATATCTTTCATCTTATCAAATTTTGTTTATGTGAGCCTGATTATAACCACCTATGGGAAAATCAGTGTCTCACTAGTCTTAATACTAATTATAACTACCTATGGGTAAATTAGTATCATTGACCTTTGTTGTTGTATCCTAGTTATAACTGCTTATGGGAAAACTAGGGTCAACACTTGTTTATCATGCATTATCGCATCACCTTACCATTGTTGTTTTCATTTGACTAGCCATTTGCCAAATTTGAGAACTTGTTGGGATGTAGTTGGTTTTTACCTATCTCTTATGTGGATGGAATTACTATGAATTAAGGTCTTTTTATGACTATGTGGGTCATGGTCAATTCATGTTGAGGTCACCTCAATCCCCTTTTCCATATGCTCTCATTGTTTTGAAAGTAACCTAAGCCAAATTCTCTCACCATTTTGCAAGCAGGTATCTTATCATTCTCTAATGAGTTATGATACCTCAAAAAACCAAAAAAAATCATAATATTTCAAAATACAAAAACATTTTTCCTATCTAAACCTAGTCATTTATCCTTGATCTACCTTACTGGGGCATTGTCATTGTTAGGATGCTTTATTTTTGTTTTGTTTTCAAGCATTTTATTTGTTTGTTTATTTCTATTTTTTTATTTTTTTGTTTGTTTGTTTATTTGTTTGTTCACTTGCCTGTTTCTTTGATTTTATCATTGTTGCCTTGATTTGGTTTATGTGTGTTCATTAGGTGATTCCTTTCACACATCTATACTTGAATCCATCCATATTCATACGTAAACATTATCATCATCATTTTTATCATTGGTGCATTATTTTTGAGTGTTTATTAGATTGGGAGTCAGTCCTTACACATATTTTGACCAAGTCTTTAGGGTGTTCTATTATGATTCATACTATCTCATGCTACAATAAAAATTAGATTTAGAAAGGTCTATAATCAATGGGGCCATAAAAGTTTCTCCTTGGCATCTTGGAAAATCCTCCCATCCCACCCTTGATCAAATCAACCCATTAAAAATTCTAGTTATATCATTGCTAATCAAGATGAACATCTCCTCATTGGTAGGTACAATTGAATCATTCACACTAATCAATATTTTTCTTCTATTCATATATTTCATCACTTTTCATCCATTCATCTTTAATTTATATTTTGGGTTATATCCTTAAGTTATGCTTGTTAATTAGCCCTAACTGGAGCACAATCATCTTATCCAATCTAGGTCCTCTTAATGATTATAACCACCTATGGGCAAAGCATTATTTTAACTTTTATTCCTGATTATAACTATCTTTGAGTAAATTAGTAATCTTTTTAAATCAATGCATGCAAACATTTTCTCATTTTTAATCTAAACCATTGGTTAATTCCACCTTTCTTCTTGTTTCTTTTTGAGGGACCATCCATCCACAATTATGATGGCCACTCCCTTGAGGGGGCATCATCATAGGCTTCCAAAAACCATTTGGAGCTTTGTTCTTCAATCATCATCTTATTTTTGGTATACAGGCCATTTCTCATTCTTTGAGAAGACATTGCTTTGTCTATAGTTTGTAACATCTTCTCAAATAGGGATAAACTATAAACACCTAAATCTGGACACCAATAACCTCCAATCAAAGTTTTGGCTAATTTCCACCCAAAATGTATAATTTGTCCTAAAAACACTAAAACATGCTAAATGATGTGAAATTGACATATTCAAGTGCTGATTTTGGCTAGGGTATCCCTAAATGGAGCAATGTAATTTATGGGCCAACTAACTTTGATCAGATCATTTCAAGTCAAAATGCTAATTTTTCAACTAGGTACTCTATATTGATATTTCCTATCAAATATCTTACACAAGAAACATGCCTTTGTTATTTTCTATTGATAATATTCTAAATGGGATAATGGATCCAATGCATCTGACATTGATTTCCAATTCTAATCTAATTGAATTTTAAACTAATAACAAGGCATTCTAATCAATCTAAGTAATTTGTGTACAAAGTGCTTAAACATGCTTAAGAGCTAATTAAACCAAATTAGAGCCTAATTAAGAAAGCCATGGAAACTTGTTGAATAATTTATTTTGGAAATGAATATGGAATATCTACATCATCAGGTGACCTCATTTCTTGGGAAGACATTCCTAGGCCATAAATGCCATAAATATCAAGATTCATGCCCTCCATTCCTTATCAATGCCTTCGATGATGCCCTCCATGCCTCTTAATTTCCCCTTCTTCCAATGTCATGATGAGGATAATTATAAACTTAATTCCAAAAATTGAATTAATCCTCAACCACACATCTCAATCTTAGGATGGATGGTTTAGGTTGATTCTGATCATTCTCAAAAATATATAAATAGAGAGGCTAAGAACATCATTTATAAGACATGATTATGCAAAGTTATAACATAGGAGTGGTTCTAAAAGCTTTATGAAACTAGTGTTACCATGCCAAATTGATTTCATGCCAAGCTAAGCCAAAGCCATAAGGTGCCAAGGAGAAGAGGAGATAACTAAGCCTCCTTTGATGAAAACTTCATGAGCACAAGCTTAGCAAACCACTACAACAAGAATTTTAGAGCATCTAAGGAAGGTAAAAGAGGGTTTCTTTTGCATTTTAGTTGTGTGTTTTATTCATGTTTGTTAACTAATCTCTCCTTAGTGTTTAGGCCTAGAGATGTTAAGCTAGTTAGTGTGTTTCTTTCATTTTGTTTTTATTTTGAAACTAATACCATACTAACCATCCCCTCTTGTGTCAAATTCCTAGTTCATAACCACCAAATCATATAAATATTATGTAATAGTTTATCTTGCTCTATTATTATTTCACCATAGGCAACTAGATTGCTAAAACCTACAACTCATGCTCTAAATTTTCTAAATTCTAAAATGAGAAGTGTTATTTAAACACTAAGAGTACCTGTGTTTCACTTATAAGAATCAATAGGAGAAGCTCCACTAGTGTTAGAATGAGGACTTGAATTCTTTAAACCTTTGTTGATCTTAGCATGTTTTCATCTAAAATCAATGTATCTTTATGCTTTTGAGTGAATTATTTTCTTATAAGTATAAATATCATTGATATTTATTATTTGTGACACATATTTGTACTTATTTAGACAAAAGTTGAAGTTCTTTAGATATTGATTCTTAAAATTTATAAATTTAGGATGGCTCATTTTTATCAAAGGTTGGCATATCTTTCATATATTTGAGTTCCTTTAGGCTTAAACTTATAACTATGGATCATATTCACATAATTGAATGCATTGTGAGCTAATTCAATCAAAGATCAAAGTCCTTTATAGTTTTTCATACAACCTTTTCAAAATAAGCTCAATGTGTAGGTCTAAATCTTGTTATTTATAAAGTTAAACTCAATACATTGTATTTCAAGCAAGATCTTCAAATTTCAAGCTAGAATTGCCCAATGTTAGAATAAGATCACACATAAAAACTAGGGAACCTTTGCTTAAGCTTGAGGTACATAGAAAGGCTAGACCTGACAAAGGTAGATGTAGGAGATATAAATCTTTGCCAGCTTCACCTCTTTAAGGTACTTGTGCCTTCAACCTTCATCTAGGTATGGCCTAGTTGGGAGACTCTTCAATCAATGTGATAGGTGTGGTGCATGATCTTCCATACAACCTTGAAAAGTGTCTATTTATGTTTATTTCAAAGGGTATAATAACTACTAAAAAATGTATAAAATCTTTTAAATTTGACTTAAGGTTGTTGAATTTTATGCATGAGGGTGTATCTTATAGGTTATTCCCCTTCACCTTTAAGGATGTTACATATGAATGGTTTTTGAACTTGCCTAATAATTACATCACTAGTTAGAATGATTTCAACAATGTGTTTATAGAGAAATTAAGTAAAATTGTTGATCCTTGTGTTATTTACCATCAGTTCAACACCATTAGAAGGGATGCAAGTGAGCCTATTAGGTCCTTTAATGCTAGATTTCATAAAAATTTTAACATGACCATAGACCCCTATAATCTTGATGATGTTTTAGCTCTATAGATTTACAAGGATGTAGTAGATTCCATAACCTCTATATTTTTGAAGAGATCCATGCCAACCATAACTTCATTAGCTAGAGCCTATTCTAAGGCAATAACCATCAATGATCAGATGTAACCCCACGGGAAAATGACATATTTTATTCCAAACATCAACCCACAAGTGTCTATGATGAACTTATTCCCCAATAATAACCAAAATATCCTAGCATTAAACCAAGTTCCAAACCTCAATTAGTTACTATTATGTCATGAATCTTCCAATCAAAATTTGAGATTCTTAAATCATCTTACTAGTAGTTTCAGTCCAAATGATCAAATGGATTTTTTACCATCTACTAATAATATCCAAGTACATAATTATGAAACTCCTAAAAATGATAATGAATCTATCTTAAAAATGGTCCAAAAGTTGAGCACTAATTTTTTTTAGTTGTAAAAACAAGTTGGAAATACTACTAAAAGTTCAAGTAGGAATTTCTCATTTCAAAGGTACAATAGGCCAAATAATAGATTTTAGAATGATAGTTTTCATAATAATAGGAATAATGAGCCATCTTTTGAAAAGAAGACCATAGATATTAACCTCATTGATATTGCATTACCTAATTATTTTAGGGTAAATTACATAGCCAAACATGGAAAAATAAATTACATTGAGTTTTACAAAGCTTTTGAGGCTTTCCAAGAGGAGTTGGATACATTTAAAGTGGTCCCTAACAAGGAAAATGGTATAGGTACCTTTGTATCTAAGTCATCTGATCAATCCTTCATGGTAGACACTTTTGATTTCCCCTTTCAAGAGGAAAATGAACCTGATGAGATCCCTAAGGAGATCTAAGACTTTTATTAGTTCTTGAAGAAGACCTATCCCTTTAGGAATAGAGATTAGAGACATCATTCAACCACCTCAATGCTTCTAAATAATTTTGGAACTCCTCTAAACACTTATTTAAACAACAATCTAGAGCCACCTAAAGGGAGTACTTCTAAACCCAATGTTGATATTCCTAGTTCTTCTAACAAAACTAGGTATAACATAGTTGAGGATATGAAAAAGATAAAAGCTAATATTACTTTGCATGAACTCACATAGATTATAAAATAAAGGGACCTCCTACTAGAATCTATGTCAAAATATTCCAACAATCCACCAAAGATTGATCATGCTAATGTGATTGTACACAAGGCTAAGGCATAATCTCCTCCTTTCTTGCTCACTATCATGATGTTTGGTTAGAACTTACACATTTTTTTACTATATTATGGTGCTTCTACTAACATCATGCCTATAGGTATATGCAAACAACTTGTCCTAAATATTATCAAGTATGATAGAGTTATAACTTAGTTAGACAAATCTGGAGTTAGGTTAATTAGGGAACTTTTAAATGTTCACATGCAAATACCTTTTGAGTCTAGGGTGCAACAATTCATTGATATTCAAGTTTTGGATATACCTAATGTTTATATAATCTTATTGAATAAGGAATGGATCAAGGATTTGAATGGCTACATGTCCATAGATTGCTCACATCTATGGCTACCTTGGAAGGGAGTTCCTAATCAAATCATGGTTGAGAGAGAACCAAGGATGAAACACATGATAACTGAGTATAATTTTGTGAATTAGAGGGATAACATAATTGACTCATACTTAGGGGTTTTCACCCTACAGACTGATAAGGTATGTGATCCCAAGAGTGTTCATGTTGTTCCTAGACTATGGAAGTTGCATTTTGATGGTGCTAGGTGTAATGTTTGATTAGGTGTTGGTATTATTTTCATTGACCCTACTAATAGAAAGTACCATGTTTCTTATAGGTTCCAATTACCTTGCACTAAAAATCTTATTGAATATGAATCCCTTATCCTATGTTTTTAATTATCTATAAAGAATGAAGTCAAAGAACTTCTAGTTTATGGGGATTTATAACTAGTGGTTAACTAAGTAATAACCAAATACCAATGTAATCTCTCATACTTAAAGGCGTATAAGTTTAGGGTTTTGGATTTGATTGAATCCTTTGATGATTTTAGCATTACCTCCATCCCAAGAGGAGAAAACCAAGCTACTGATGAGTTGACATCTGTTGTAGCTAACCTCATTCCCAACCAAGATTCCCCTAATTTTAGCATTGAGTTGATCCCTTGTTCTTTAGTACCTAATAATGTTAATCATTTTCATGTTTTCAATAATGATCAATAGATATTAGATTTCATGACCAATTCTAAAGTGTTTGATGCTCATAATATTGATGAGACCAATGAAAATACATCTAAGGAGGACAAGTTTGATGGTAAAGTCATTCAACTAAATAACAACAAGATTCCTAAGGGTATTATTGTTTTCAAGATATTGTTTGATCAGGATAAACTCAATAAGGTTTTAAAAGTTCCCAAGGTAAGTGGGAAGGATTATAATGTTGTTGATCTTGGCCTCCAAGATCAAATCTAGCTAATAAATATTGGCAAATCCTGTACAAACATTGAAAACAAGAAGGTTAAAGAGATCTTTACCCAATATAGGTATGTCATAGCATGGTTCTATGATGACTTAAATATCTTTGATCTAAGAGTCATTACCCATACTATACCCCTTAAAGAAAGTTGTAAACCATTCAGGCAGAAGTAGAGGCTTGTAAACCATGTCCTAAAACCCATGATCTTCAAAGAGGTCAAAATATTACTATATTCTAGGATAGTCTTCCCCATTAGGCATTCTACTGAGGTGGCTAATTTTTTGTCATTCAATAAGAATAATGGTGAGATTAAACTTTGTATTGACTTCAAAAACTTAAAAAAAGGATTAAAAAAGGATAATTATCCCCTTCCACCTTTAAACCAAGTAACCCAAGTTGTTTTAGGTTCAAATATGATGTCTTTTCAAGTTACAACCAGGTGTTGGTTGATAGAGGAGATAAGATGAAGATAGATTTCACCACTAAGGAACCTTTGCTTACAAAATAATTCCCTTTGGTCTAATCAATGCAGGAGATACTTTTCAAAGAGATATGGATCATGTCTTTCAGGTCCTAATAAGTAAGTTTATTATTATATATATGGATGTTCTAATATTTTTTTCTAAAAATAGGGAAGATCACTTCATGCACTTATAAAAAGTGTTTAAAAGATGTAGAAGGTATGGGATTTCCTTAAACCCTAACAAGAGTATTTTTTGTGTTACTGAATGTAAATTATTGGGATGTATTATAACCAAAGATGGGATCTATATATATTTGGAAAAATTGGAGGCCATATATATAATAAAATCTCTAAATATTAAAAAAAAGCTAAATTAATTCGTTGGTAAGATAAACTTTGTAAGAAAGTTTATTTCTAGCTTTGCAGAGATTGTCAAGCCACTGAATAACATGTTGAAGAAGAATGCCAAGGTCACATGGAATGAATATTCAAGAAAGGCATTCAATATTATGAAAGAGGCCATTATCCAAGCTCCAATCCTCATAAGTCTTTACTTCTCAAGGGACTTTTAGCTCTATTCCTTTGCATCTAACCATACTATGGTTGTAGTGTTAACTCAGAAGATTGAAGGGTAAGACCACCCAATTACTTTTATGAGCACTAATTTTAAGAATTTTGAGTTAAATTATTCATTGATTGATAATCAAGAATATGAATTAGTCAAGGTAGTAAAGAAATTTAGGAATTATATCCTTAGAAATAAGGTGTATGATATCTTACCTAAGCCTACTACCAAACTTATGTTAAGTCAAAATGAGCTGGGAGAACGTAGAGGTAAGTTGATGATAGTTCTATAGGAGTATGACTTGGAAAGGAAAATAACAAAACTAGTAAGGTGCCAAGTTTTGATCTAGATGATTTTTAATACTAACCCTAGGCTAAGTATTATGCAAATGGATCAACAAAACTTTCAAACTAGTGAATGGTATGGTTCAATCATACATTTATTAATTAATGGTACTTGTCCTAGAGGATTATCTAGGGAGAAAAAGAGATCCCTCAAGTTGAATTTAACCCACTACTTGATCAAAGATGGGGTCCTGTATAGAATAAATTTTGAATGGGTTTACTTGAGATGCGTTTCATAAGAAGCCACCCAAATTATGAGCACCTTTCATAAAAAGCTAGGTAGTGGACATCCATTTGGGAGGACCACAACCCATAAAATTATTAGAGGTGGTTATTACTAGCTAATTATTTTTAAGGATACACATAAACATGTGACTAAATGTCACTCATGCCATATTTTTAGCACCAAGGAGCCAAAGTAAATAATGCCTTTGCAGCTTGTCATGGTGGATAAACTCTTTTCTCAATGAGGGTTAGACTTTGTTTGGTTAATCAACCCCAATTCATCTGAAGGTCACAAATATGTCCTAACTGTAACAGACTATTGTATAAGGTGGACTAAATAAATAACTAATAAATAATGCAAGACTAAAGAGGTGATCAACTTCTTGGAGGAAAACATTTGTACTAGGTTTGGAACTCCAGTCTCTCTAGTGTGTGATAATGGATATGCCTTCATATTTATAGAGATGATTGAATGGGCTTATGATAATGGCATCACTCCCAAGTTTACATCCAACCACTATACCCAAGGAAATGATGTCTCTGAATCTACAAATAAAACCTAATGAATGCAATCAAAAAGTTTGTTGTAGATAAGCTTAGGACTTGGCATAAGATCCTTAAGTTTAAACTATGGGCTGATAGGATAAGAATCAATCAAGCCTTAAGAGATTCTCCATTTCTATTAGTATATATACAAGGACCTATTTTTCCTATCACTCTTAATTTTCCCACATATAGATTCATGAAAGAATATATGGAAGAAAGCTAAGAGCTTGCCAACTCAAGACTGTTGGACCTAATTAAAATGGAAGATGAAAAGGAGAAAGCCTTCATTAATTTTAGTAGGCATCAAACCATAGTGAAGAGATGGTTTGATAAAAGGTCAAAGATTAAGGTGTTCAGACAAGGAGACCTAGTTCTCCTTTGGGACAAAACATTTGAGTTGAAGAGTAAACATGGAAAATTCACACCCTTGTCGATTGGCCCATACCTAATTTTAGAGACATTGGAAAACAACACCTTCAAGATCAAAGATCTAAAAGGAGTAGATTTCATGCTACTCACCAATGGGTAGTATCTCAAGCACCACTTCTCTGTTGCTCCTCCTATGGTCTTCATAGAGTAAAATTGTAAGTTGGTTAGATTTAGAGTAGGTAGGCTAGCTAGTTTCCTTTTAGTTCTCTACTTACTATCCCTTATTTGCATATAAACATGTATATATTTATTTACTTTCCTTTGATTTCTCACTTTCCTACTTTCTATTAAGTGTTTCTTTCTTATTACTTTGTTCCTTGATTTCCAATAAGTCTTTTTGGACAATCCTAAGCTTAAAGTTATGAAATTTGATTAAAAATTCCCAAAATTTAGAAATAAAGGTGTGTACCCATGCATATGCCAGCTATGGTCCTGAAATGCAAACATAATGATGTAACATGGGGAGACTGGTAAAGAACAATAGAAGAAGCCAATCATTCCATAGGAACTTAAGCATTGTTCTGACCTCAAATTGGTTTTAAGAAGACTTACACTTGTAAGGTAAGAGCTCAAACTATCATGGTATACCCATATTTTCACTTAATCAACATCCTAACCTAAGATAATGGTTACAACCATAGGTGATTTTCAAAAATCAAACACTTGACCAAATCCTGAAACCTGGCATTATGGTTCCCAACCTTGCTAAAAGCATAAACGTCTCAAGAAAATACAAAAAAGAGGTCAATGAAAAATTAAAAGCTTTATAATCATAGGTGATTCTAGTAATATCAATCAGGACTATAGACACCTAGTTGGAAATGGATAAAGGCCTTGAGTGGAGCTAAAGGCATCTTTGTTAGGGCTATAGACACTTGGTAGTAGAGCAATGCCCAAACCTTCCCTACACTTAAAAGCATAGTTTATAATGAAAATATTATCATGTTATAAGTCAAGTGTTAATGATCAAGGATAAGAAACCTATAATTTTCTTATTGAACCCCATGGAAAATATTGAGTGGAATTAAAGCACATACACAATATGGCTATGTCCTGATATTAAGCCCTAACTCTATAAATGCAAGGTTTGTTTCAACCATGACCTGATTTGGATGATGTTGTTAATCAAGTGGAGTGGATGACCTAATTATTTGTCTAAATTAGAGTCTCTAGGTTATAATATACTGCTATGTTTCCCCCATGAGTCACCATTTTTTGTGACCAGCATACCCTAATTAAAAAAAAATTGGGACCCTTGAGAAACCCTAAAGATTAAACATGAAAATTTGGCATTTAAATTCATTTATAGAATTTAAATATCATCCACTTTTTTAAGATCAAGCTTACTTAGTTTTGTTTTACTTCAATTTTGGCTAATTATTCTAATAAATGGTCTTTGTTGCTTTTAGTTACAGGTTTTATGGTGTTTGTCCCTAGGAAATTCATGTTTCAAAACTTGATAAAAAACCTTAGTTTAAATTTGAATGTTTTTAGGAACCAAATTGGTGGGAACCTTTAAAAAATCCATTTTGGACCCAAGCATAAAGTTCATGTTTTAATCTTAGTCACATTTTTTCACACAACTAAAACTTAGCCTAAAATCCTTAGTCCCCTTTGTTATTTCCCCTTTAAAGTTCCTTGTATGTCTAATTAACATTCATTTTACATGGTCCTTTTGATATTTCCTAATTTAGCCAAAGGTTTTAACCCTGAGGCCTCATTGTGTTTATTAATACTAATGGGACCTTAGTCTTAGCATCTTAGCTTAAATTCTAATACATCGAGTCCATTTTTATGTTAGATTGGTCCTTTGATTTATTCCTTAGCATAAGGTTTTATTCCTAAGGCCCTAACGTATTTATTGATATAATCAAGACCTTAGTGTTAACACCTTAGCCTAAATCTTTTATATCACCACGATCCTAACTTAACTTCCTTGCATCTTTTAGGATTCAATAATCCTTACTTCATCATGGCATTTGATCCAACAAAGTGAAGAAATATTGAGCTTTGACTTAAATAACATGCATCTCAAATGATCTAACAGTTCACCCTCTCTCACATCCTTCCAATCAGATGGCATGAAGAAGGCTCATTAAAATCTTGTATATAGCCCACTGGCCAATCACATTCATGCTCTCAGATCATGATCAATGGTTCTAGTTCATTACAAAGACCCAATCAAATAGAGTGAATCATAGTTGAAAGGTCAAAGTACTATAGAAATCCTAAATGATTGACATGAATCACCTTCACATTTGATGATATAAGGCAAATGGGTCCTACCCAATAAAGCAACCAATCATGAGCAAGATCTCAGATCATGATCTTATAGCTATCACTTCATTGCAAATTTTGATCTAATAGAGTGAATGAAGTTTATAACCCTAGGGAGTCCCATGAAGGTGTCGAGTGGCACTCTCACATTAGGGTCACAATAATCTGATGAGCTTAAATTGATGTTTATGTGATTATCATTTGATGTTTGTGAGGATGTATTTGATGTCCACACGATCATAAACTTTAAGCCTATCAAATTAAAAGCTTCATTAGCTTAAAATTACCATTCATGTGACCGTCATTCGATGTACACAATGATATATTTGACATTTTTGATATCATCAAATTTAAGTTAATGAATTATCTAGCTCGAGATAAAAATACACTCGAAAACCTTGTTGAAATGCTCATAAATTGCTTTACCAATTTAGGGAAATGCTCAAAAAATGGTCAAACACTAGAAATATTCAACCTACAAAAATGAAAATGGTCTTATGGTCTAAATATATGAAAAATAAACTTAGTCTAAATCTATACTTTAAGGTCCCCATGGAATTTTGTTTTAAATATCATGAACCTTAAATTATAGACTTATACTAAGTCTTATTTTAATGGAGTCATTTGTTACATAGGACTTAGACTAAATGACTCATAGATAAAGGTTTTAATGTGTTTTTTTAATATAATAAAATCCTATTTTTTATTAGACCATTATGCCATGTCGATCCTTTTGATCATATTTTTATAAGCCTTGGCATAAATATTTTAGACCAATGCACACATTGTGTTTATTTAAAAATAACATAAACATTAACTTGAAACATTTAGCCATGGTCACCTTTATGTAATTTATAAAAAATAGACATAAATACCTTAATCTAATGGTTTCTTCATGCTTAATAAACACGTAATAAACCTTAGCATAAGGAATTTAATCCTAGGTCCCATTTTAACAATGTACTAATCTAAAGTTCAAGCATCTCTAAAGATTAATAGTTTGTGCTTTATCATTGGAGGATGGTCCAACAATGTGAGTACCTCAAAAAAAATTTAATGAAGTCCCAAGTGCCCATGATCTCAACACATGGCAAAAGCCCATTCGAAGCAGAACTGACAAATGATTCACTGGTGTAAATATGCCCATTATTTTTCAAAGGCCTACGAGCTCACCACATGTCCAATGCCTATTCAACAAAGGACTAACATAAGAAAAAAATCATAGAGAAGGCACACAAAAATGCCAAGTGTCATCGCTAAGGGATTCAGAACAAAAGGAGATAATCATAGGTGAGAGCCTAGATTACAATTAATGGTTCACACTAATCTAATATTTTAATCTAATAGAGCAAAATAAAAAAGGTATTTTAAATACCAATGGTTAGTGCTCAAAGGCAATTATGAAAAATGCCACAAAAGGTCTAGACCAACGACACATAAGCGTCATGTAAACAAAAAAGGACAAAACGAAAGATCTTATGGGATCAAAAACATGAAGGTATAAAAGCAAAGGTCTAAATCAAATCCAAGGCATGTATAAGCCAAAACCTAGATATATCTTGCCATTAAAGCTCTAAAAACCCTAAAACCTACATAAAAGCAACCCAATTGAATTCATTGGTCATAATTCAATCTAAGAAGTGATTTATTATTTTTTGAGCACAAATTTTTTTCATAGAGACCATTTGTGAACTAGTGAGAACAATTTATAGAAACAAAGATCATGGCAGATCATAGATAACAATTGAAGGAAGAGACCAAACTCTACATGTCAATAAATAATGAGGGTTTAATCTTCAAGGACACTAAATTAGACCTTGTAACCCTAAATGTCTTAGGTATTAAGAATTGGTCTGAACTATTCTTCATGGTAGAGGAACTACAAGCCATTTCCAAGGATGAACAAAGAATTACCATAATAAGTAGGAGACACTATGACCTAGTTTTAGTCTAGATGGATGGTATTCACCATTCCATGGCAAAACCTAAGGTACTACATTGTATAGACATCCTTTCCCCCATATTTTTTGATTGTAGAGTAGATGATAAATAGATCATCAAGAAGGGAAATTCTAAGAAGATAGACTATATTTCCCATATTATTTTTGAGAAATATTATAAACTCCCTCTCCCCTATGTAGACCTATCCAAGATTAAGGAATAGACTAGTAACCCTAACCTAGACTCTGTCCTTAGGCCCTAGCTACACCAAAGACCCCATATCTTTAGGGACTTTGAGGGTAAAATCCCAACAATCCAATTCAGAGAGGGCATCAGAGTTATAATGACCCTATTGAACTGAGATTTGGATCCACTTAAACCACCTATGTGAACAAAATCTAGGTTCCATTTGTACATTTCATGGTGGAATAAAATATTACCCTTATAATTGAAGATTTGATCAGTGTCTTCCTAGCCAAACAATTCATTGCCATCAAAAGGAAGACATCCAAGTAGTTTTACATGATGTCATACCTACTAGACACCCTTCTTGACTCAATCAACTTCCTTGGTATTATAAATTAGTCTCTTGAAGGAAAAAACACCATTTCCCACCATTACTCAAAGTTGTATATCTTTAAGTACAGGAACCATATGCAATTTATTTGTGACTATGTCTACCTAGCCATAGTGGAGGCCATCACTAGTATTCCCATTCTTGGGGTCCACCCCCTCATCAAAAAGTACATTGAAATGATGGGGGACATACGGTATTACCCTAATTTTATGGTTATCAAGATTGAGGGGATTATGTCCAAGCCTTATAGACTACTAGTATATGTTTTAAGTAAGCTTACAGAGTAAGAAATTACCTACCAAGTCATCCATGGTATTGATGGGACCTACAAGGAGAAGAGGAAGGGTCTACTCCACCCCTTCCCCTTGATTATTTCAAAAACCATATTGAAAGATTGGAAATAGGTGGAAATTATGTCCACATATAGGGATTCATTTGGCTTTCAACTAGATGAACTCAAAATGTGAGATCAAAAGAACATAGTGGGTGAGCATTTAAAGGATAAGAATCTCCCAAGTTTGAGTATGTACATCAACTTTATTTCATGACACCATTTTTATTAAAGACAATAACTATGAAGAGGTGTTGGGTAGGATTAAAGGGAACAACATCAAACTTGAGCATAGATTGACCAAGGATGACAAGTTATTAGGAGAAGCATGGAAAATGCATCATTTATAGTATCACTTGCTACTTAGACCATCTAGGATAGCCTAAGATTAGCTCCAAGTAGAATAACCCCAAAAAAAATAGCAACAACCATAGGGGTAGCTTGAGCAAAGGCATGGTGACCAAGGCTAAGGAAAGGAAAAAGTAAGAGAGAATAAATTGGAAGAAAGGCCTAGAGAGGGGCCCTCACCCTCAACACTACCCTAAAAATAACCTTCCCAAATTAAACACATAGATATGATTGCCCTAGAACTATAAGTGACACTTGAGGGTGATCTTAAGGATCTTGTAGAGGCATATAACATTGATAAAGAAGAGAGATGGATTGAAGAGGCCCTAGTCCAAGAAAGAGAGCTTGGATAAGGTAAAGGAAAAGAACTTACTCTAGGTATAGTCCCTATGACATCCCATAAAAAAAGGAAAGCAGAGCTAGCATTGGTTTCTATGGGACCAAGGAAGAGATAAAGATTGACCATTTCTCACCCCACAAGTGAGGTAAATTTATTCAGTGATGAATTCCCCATTCATGGGCCAATTATTCCAAACTAGTTCATTTATGGGAAATTACAAAATATCCCCTCTAATTCCCATTCATAGGCTATGACAAGAGTTGTTGATGTGGAGATATAAGATGACATGAAGCCATAAATAAAGGCTATGGTGAAGGAGAAATAAAAAATGAGGATTGTGGTCACTGAAAGACCAAAAATTAAAAAGATGGATTCTTTTGGAGCATCTAGTAGCTTAGGTGTGGAGGTCCCAGAATCCCCCAAATTCTAGAAGCTAGTCACTACCATCCAATTCAACCTTGAAATAGTTGGATTAGAAAGGGTTACAACTAGGATAGTTGTGGTTGGAATAGAGGAATCCACCTTTCAAAATGTGGATCCCTTTTTGGAATTAACCCCAGTTGAGGGTTAGCAACTTGGTGAGGCTACCATTCATGAAGAGGATGTGGAAAGCTTGATTGAGGCCTAGTCAACACAAGCAAAAGTTGGGGTTCAAAGTATGAAATAAAGGATTCTAAACCTAGAAAGGGAAAAATAAAACCTATAAACACATACAATTCTATCAATACCTAGAGTAATGACTAAAATTCTTGATGAGTCATTTTATGACATGTTTGAGGCACTCAAAATAATGAAGTTGAGGCAGAGCACATTAATATAGTAGAGTGCATTGAACAAGGGCTTGGTCACCCAATGGTAAGCCTTAAAAGACAAGATAGCCTAGATTCTCAACATTCAAGCAAGGAAATAGATCTCAGGCTTCAAAATTGTCAATTTAGGACCTTGAACACAATTTTGGGAGTTGTGGTTGACAAGGTTCAAAGTTTGAGTGCAAGGCACAATAATGTGGAAAGGCTCTTAGAAGATGATAAGGAGGTAATTACAAGGATTGAATAGCTTCTTGGGACTATGCTTATAGATCTTGCACAACTAACATCCCTTGGAATCATAAGTGATGAGGAATTAAAACATAGGGCTACTTTGGTAACCCAAGAGATTAAAGGAAAAATCCAAGGCAAATATAGAGTAGATAATAGTAAGATCCTAGACATGATATTCAATGTTGGAGAAAGGATAAATGAATCTAAGAGCATTAAAGAAGCCATGACTAGAAACAATAAAGAATTTGATGACTTGGTAGATAAATAAGAGTGTATCCTAAAGCCTACTATGGATCTAGAGCTAATTGACGAGAAACATACTAAGTCCATGAGCATCCTCAAATAAAAAACAAGTAGAGGCCCCACTAGCAAATTAAACAATATTCTATTTTGTAGCATTTTGAAATAGAATATTCTATTGTAAATGCATATGCTAGTTTGTTAGCATATTTCCCCTAAGTCAATATAATTATGAAGAACTAGTGTATTCTAGAGCTTATAAGGATAGTTGTCCTTGTATATTGTACACTTATGTATTGTAATTGATCGGTATATTGCCTAATATTTATATAAAGGCATGTATTACCACTTTATAAAGAGAGATATTTTTTGAGCAAATTATATACACTTGAAGAAATTAATATAATCAAGGAGTTACATAAATATTGTCTACATTTGATGTGTCAATTGATAATATAGCTTGTCTCTCAATTTATAATTAATGTCTTGAATTTGAATGATTTCTTTGAATATTGAGTTATAATTTATAATCACAAGGTTTCTAGTTTGTGCATACGCTAATTTAGTTGGATGATCTTAGGTTTTGCTTCACTTCGTTTTTCCTTTTATTTAGATGTACAAATGTTTTGTGATTATAGTAGTAAATCCTTAAATTAGACCTGGGTCTTGCTTGTGACTCTCTACATTATCCTTTGAATTTTGCCTGATATATAATGAAATTTGAGTTTAGGCTATTTTACATTGTATATTGGTTTCAAGGTTCACTCAATTTCAATTGATACTTTGTCATGATATTTGAGACTAAGATTTACAATCACTTATTTCTTTTCTACCTTACCCTTCTCTTTGCTCCCTTTTTACACCGGATCACTCTAGTTTTAGCTTCATTATAAATATCCATTTAGATAGTTTGTAAGATTAAATATGGAACATAATTCACTAAGTATTAATAAATATTTTCTATAATTCATAAATAATGGACTAGGGTGTCTCCCAACCACCAAATCATATAAATATTATGTAATAGTTTATCTTGCTCTATTGCTATTTCACCATAGGTAACTAGATTGCTAAAACTTGCAACTCATGCTCTGAATTTTCTAAACTCTAAAATTATAAGTGTTATTTAAACACTATAAGCACCTATGATTCATTTAGAATCATCAACAACTCCTTGTTCATTTACCTCATAGATATCATCAATAACTTAATATTTCTTAATGTTGTGGGTGGATGAATCACACATTTTACAATAAAAACATATTTTCATATGTCATCCTTTGTATAAGTTTACAATTTCACACCATGATATTTTTGATAAATATCCTAAAATTCAAGGAAAGTCTATATGGTACGCCTAGGACATTTTTTATTATTATGGCCCTCGTAATTAAAATCAATACACCATAATCCACTGCATTTTTTTATGCACCATTAGAAGTGACCTTTTTGAAATTATTATGACATAAAATCAATTTATTCCTCTATATATGGATTGATTCCTATGTATACATTTATAATATCCTTATCTCTCCTCATTACTTATATTATCTTTTAGGGATATATGAATGTCTTTATTGACAAGGCACCTATGAAGGTTGGTAAGAGTTCTCCCATAAACCATTTTGTGTGTTACACTAGATATATTTCATATGAAATCTTTGATATCAAGGTTCTAAATCTTGAGTCACAAGTATAAACACTCCGATTCAATTCTTTCTTGATTTTCATTAGAGTAAAAATAATTTGCTATTTAAATTATGAAATATCAAATTATTTAAATAATGTTCTTTCAAATGGCCATAATCTAAAATAACATGATTTAGGTCCTACTTGTGATACCAAGCATTCACACAATCTAAAAATGTGGTATAAAATTGTCTTACCTTCCTCTCTGGAAAAATAATTCCCTTTGAATTCTAGATGTGCTCAAATTTATATGTATTTTATGTGGCATTTTCTACTATTCTATACTCTATTAGTCTCAAGGAAATTTTGTAGATGACTTACTGGGGAAATAGTTGCAGCATTAGTTCCACTTATGTGATTAATGCATTAAATGTTTCCTAGTATCCTGTGATCCAAACACATATTAGGTGGCATCCTCATACACTGACCATATTTCTTTGTTGTGTCATATTTTCTTTACCAATCCTAATTCTATGTTTTTCCATGACTAGATTGATACTTTGGGTCTCTTCTATGACTCCAATAGGCATAATTCCTCTTTAAGTATTAATTCTCTCTTTGGGTGGATTACCACCCCTATTTGTGGCATCCCAATATGTTTAGGGTCTTCATCTATGTTATTTATTATAAAACATGTCTGAAAGGATCATAATTTTATAAAACTTTTTAGTTTGTTTTTTGATGAGGGTTAAAGGGTATAATATCTTATACCCAAGGATGAATATAACTATCCTAAAGTAAGCTAATTAATTGAAAACTCATATAAATCAATATTATAAATTAAAATGTCTAGATATGTTAGATATATAAAGAACATTCAAAATAATATTTTATTGCATAAAAATGAATAAGAGATAATACTTACCTTATATTCAAATGTTAAGGTAGATTTTAGAACTGCAGAGGTGGAAATAGGTAGGGAAAAAATCATGATCTAGTCATCAGGTTTTGTAAATATTATTTATAGAGGCCTAAATACTTGGTCATCCTGAGGACACTTATGTTAATTAAAGTTTCCTAATCCCAATGGTTTTGTGTAGTACATAATATTAATTGAATTATAGAGTAACCACCTAGATCCTTCTACTTTTTTTCACCTTTCTACTAATGTATTTTATATACATGCACAAGTTGCATATTACTATTTTTGGATCAAACATAAGCTCTTCACCTTACATATTTTTACATTACCAAAAATGGGTTAATGGGATCATGGTGTTGAACTTATCCTAATAACCCCTCTACCAATGGGTGTTACCTACATATCCAATAATATGAAGAGGGACTTAAACATATGTAGTTATCCCCTATGTGTTGGCTTGTGTGTGTACAAGGGTGAAATATACTATATGCAAGGGCATGTAATGATATATCCTATAAATTGACAAATATTACTCATGGGGTATTCTTTGAACACTTTAGACTTGTAATATGACTACTCATAAATGACAAAAAGGAAAATACAAAATATTATGGCAGTAGAACTTAGTATGCAATTGATTGAAGGAGCTTAAATAGGTATTTTCTTGGTATTTTATAGATGGATAATTAGTTGTATTTGATTTTTATTTATACTAAACATGTTATAAATATATCATATAAGGTTTAAATAAAAAAATGGGTCAACCATAGGATTCAACATATTTTGAAATTACATGAATTTTGAGGATTAGACACTTGATAAGAATCTAGACACTTACATCAATGCAAGTGTCCCTATGTGGGATGAAAGTGTATATTAGGATAATAATCCATTTATATATTAGGTTTTATGCTTTTTGTATAGTTTAAGAGATCTAGGTTATAAAAAATTATAGAGTTAGACCATAAGATTAAAAATTAGGCATGGTGAGAAGGTGAAAGTGATCTTTTTGGTAATAAGAAGGTCTATAACTGAAGGGTAGAGACCCAATAGGTATTTTTCTAGTATACAAGGCTAAGATACTTTATAAATCATATTTTAATATCCACATTCCCCACCTTTAATCTAGTAATACATACGATTGAAACTACTAGTTTAAAGAAAATAAATACATACTAAGGTGTGTACAACACACCTAGACTTCACTTGAACCACATTGAGTGTTTTTTTGGTGTATGACCTATAACCAAAATCACATTACAATATAAATTATTGAATATAATCTATAATTTTTAAATAATTGAAATACTTCAAAAAAGAGCAATGAAGGAGTATACTAGTGTGTCAATACAATTATATTGCCCCTTGATACTTTAACTTAATAAATATAATTACTTATGAACCATTGGAGTCAAGAGAGGTTTAAAATATAACCTTGGATATTTTAAAAGGAATATTATAGGGTAATTATTCCCCTAGTATGGTGTAAGGGTGATTTTTGACATGACCATTGAGATAATTGAATCTCAATCTCACAACTCAAGTGACAGTACAATAAAATCCAAGTTAAGTAGCATAACCATCTCAACCTACAAATGGAAGTAGTGTTAAGACATTAAGGATGTTGAATCTCAACCACACTAATAACATGATCCAATTGCTATCGATATAAAAGGCTCAAATGGTGTTTCCTAGTGAAAATGATGCTTCTTGGTAAAGTATCGGTACTTCTTGGTAAATACATTTTCATATGTATTTGTAATTTTTAATGCACTTACATGGAATATGAACCTATAATGTGTTTCAATCTAAATTCTCTATCAAAATTTAACCTATAATCTATATTTATATGTAATATATGTCACAAATTTGTGGTAAATCTATAAAAAATGATGCAATGTGTATATGATTTTGACCCAAGTGTTTATACAAATCATGTAAATTGTATAATATTTTTTTAATTATGTAAATTATATATGTGTGGAGTTATGTATCTATGACATTCCCCACTAATATGCCCCATTTTAAGGTGAGGGTAATGGAGTATGGTAGTTACCTTAACTCAAAAAGATAAGATAATTATATAATCTATGTATTAATCATGTAGTATATAAGAGTACCATGTCTAAGTAGATATATCAATGAATCTCATAGTATGTGATCAAAACAAAATATAAGATAATTATACACTCTATGTATGAATCACGTAATATATAAGAGTACCATGTCTAAGTAGATATATCAATGAATCTCATAGTATGTGATCAAAACAAGCCCCAAGATGCTTGATATGGAACATAACAACATCTATAAATTAATATTACAAGCTCAATAAATAATAAAACCCACCCAATAACACTCAATGTCACACAAAATGGGTTTAAGGATACCACAAACAAGGGGAATATTAAAATGTCACACACTCAAAGGAATGACACATTAAAATATACAAATTAAAAAAAAGCTATAGACAATGGGACAAGGAAAACAAGAAAGTAACATATTTAAATTTTCCACAAATAAGATAATAGTAAGCAATAAAAATACCCTTAAGGAAGTGACAATGTGAATAAATGAATTATAAGCAACCAACAAAATCATATCATGCTAGTCTTTGAATATATGTGTTATAAAAAATGGAATGTAACATAGAATATTGTTAGAATAATTGAGTTTTATGAGAAAAAATTCAAAATACCCCTTTTCATGGGCAAAAAAGGTATTGGGAAAGCATCATTTGAACTAGGAGATGGAAGATTACTTTCTGGACCCAATAGTGGAAAATGATGAAGTATGCATAAAAGTCCCAAATACTATTATTGGAAAAGCTAATTTGAAACTATAAAATTATTTGTTGGCTAGATTCAATGGGTTTAGGCCAAACATTAATTTATTTAATAAATGGATTAAATAAAAATGGAGGATTAAGGGTTAACTATAACTTGTGGCTTTGGCTAGAAACTTATTCTTAGTTTACAAACACAAAGGACTATATTAAGGTTATACTATGAGGGACTTGATTCATGGCCAAATCTAGCCTTATCCTCACAATATGGAAATTATGACCAATATAAATATTATAATAATGGAGGATATTACCATGTGGGTGAACTTATTGGAGTTTCCATTGAAATATTGAGAACCAATGATCATCATGGGTATTGCTAAGGCCTTGGGTCAACCTATTACAATAAATTAAATAAAAAAATCCCATAGTATAATGGTTTTAGTGAGATTCAATGTATTTATCCTAGATGACAAGCCTCTACAATACTCCATCAAAATCAAGTTTAAATATAGGGAATGGACACAAAAAATTGAGTATGAAAGGGATGCAGACAATTACAAAACCTATAATGTCTTGAATTATTAGACAAAATATTATCCCAAGAACAAACAAGTACCTCATATTTAAAATCCATTATGGGTAAATAAATCTCCCATTAGTCTTTTTTAGGAAGATTCACCACTAATGGAGAAACCTACAAAGAAGATGATTGCTCTAAAGAGATCAAAATCATTAGAAACCATGAGGAAAGTCAAGACTGCTAAAAGTCCAATATAGAGAGAGTAGTAAGAAAATTTTGGAGCAAGTTAAAGGAAAGAATAGACCTAAAAATGGGTATATCCCCAAAATTTCCTTAGGCATGGAATGAGAGTGTGACCATTTTGATATAAGACTTAGACATGTCAAAATAAAAGATTATATCTCTAAGTGGGAGAATGGTAGAAGCCCCAAATCCATTTACTCAAATAATTTTGGTGGAAAGGTGGCCAGGTTCAAGCATTGAGAAGGAGTTGACCACTATAACTTATTTAAATGTTGAGAACCTTATCAAATCTGATTTATATATTTTACCCCAAGTAAATAAGAAAGGTTTCACACCAATCTCAAGGATTAGGGATACTATTTTCATACCAAAAAAGAACAAGAAAAAGAGAAAGAAGAATGAAATTAGACTCAAATCACCACCAAAAAAGGAAATAAAAAAGTGGAAGTGGTTGAAGAACCAAAATTTGTACATAGGTAACCTTCACAAAAAACCATAAATAAGTAAATATAGAAAAGATCAAGATCCAATCGTTAGGTTATATAAATATTATCTCTATAGGCATGAACACTTATGACAACCTTGGTACACTTGAATCAATACAGATGTCCTAATACTAATGATTATATCTAGTAAATAATATTCATTGTATTATAGAGAAACCACCTAGATCCTTCTAGTTTTTTCACCCTTTTGTTGATGTATTTTAGTTATGTGCATCGATTGTAGATTCCTATTTTTGGATCAAACCCTAGCTCTTTACCTTATCTTTTTATACATTACCAAAAATTGGGTAGTGGGATCACATTATTGAATTGACCCTAATGACCCCTATATCAATAAGCACTACCTAAATAGATAATACTATAAATAAGGCCTTAAAAATTTATAGTTTTATCCTATGTGTTGGCTTATGTGTGTACAAGAATGAAATATATTATATTCAAGGGCATATAATGATCTGTATTGTAAATTGAAAAATAATAATAATGGACTATTATTTTATTTATTTATCCCTATAATATGACTACTCCTATTACTAATATGAAAGACAAAATAGGGTAGTATAAATTAGCTGTGCAATTGATTTAATGAGATTGGATAGGTGTTTGCTTGGTATTTTCTAGATGGATAATAAATAGGATTTTATTTTTATTTATACCACACCTTTTTTAAATATATTATATAAGGTTTAAATAAAACAAATAGGTCAACCCATAAGATTTGAGATATTCTCAAATTACATGAATTTTGAAGACCACACTTGATAAGAATATAGACACTTGCATCGACTCAAGTGTCCCTATGTGGGTGTATTGACTTGTGATGTGGGTGGGATGCTCCCATGCTAGTGGGCCCCATTTGGGATGCTCCCATTGGTTTATCAAGGCCCTAACCTAGGAGGTAATGCTTAATGACTCTACAAGATGGTCCAAGGGGTCTTAGAAAAGGACTCAGATCACCCTAGGGCTTTTGGCATGACGGCTAGGCCTCTTCATAGTATCAAAGCTAGGTCACGTGGTCGAGCCCTATGAAAGGTGGGTATGGTTATGGCCTCCATTTGGGGGGATGCTTCCCTTGAGGTATGCCAGCTGGCTTGGGCCCCACCAGGTGGGGTATGCCACGTCAATTGGGCCTCTGAGCAGTGGTGTCATCAAGAGATCCTAGTGGCTAGCCTATAAGGGGTCCTAAAAGAGGACCCATACCACCCTAGGGCTTTTGGCATGATGGCTAGGCCTCTTTGATCTGAGTCCTCTTTTAGGACCCCTTAGACTATCCTATAGAGTCATCAGGCATTACCTCCTAGGTTAGGGCCTCAACAAACCAATAAGAGCATCATGAATGGGGCCCACCAGCGTGGGAGCATCCTACCTGCATCACAGGTCATTATAGTCCACTCGCCTAAGGAAGGTCTCGACCCTAAGACCTACGATCAGCAAACCAAGTAGCCTAGCCATCACAATGGAAGCCCTAGGGTGGTCTGGGTCTTTTCTAGGACCCCATATAGGCCATCCACTAGGATCTCTTGATGATGCCACTGCTTAGAGGCCCAGCTGACATGGCATACCCCACCTAGTGGGGCTTAGGCTAGCTGGCATACCTTAGGGGGAGCATCCCCCTAGATGGAAGCCATAACCATACCTACCTATCATAGGGATCAATCATGAGACCTAGTTTTGATACCATGAAGAGGCCTAACTATCACACCAAAAGCCCTAGGGTGATCCAAGTCTTCTTCTAGGACCCCTTAGACCATCTTTCAGAGTCATCAAGCATTACCTCCTAGTTTAGGGCCTTGAAAAACCAATGGGAGCATCTTAAATGGGGTATGTTAGCATGGGATCATCCCACCCACATCACGGGTCATTCCAGTCCACCCACCCAAGGAAGGTCTCAACCCCGAGACCTATGATCAGTGAACCAAGTGGCCTAACTGTCATAAGAGAAGCCCTAGGGTGATTTGTGTCCTCTTTTAAGACCCCTTAGACCATCTTATAGAGTCATCAGGCATTACCTCCTAGGTTAGGGCTTTAACAAACTAATAAGAGCATCCTGAATGAGGTCCACTAGTGTGGGAGCATCCCACCCACATCATGGTTATGGCCTCTATCCAGGGGGATGCTCCCCCTGAGGTATGCTAGATATCTTGGGCCCCATTGGGTTGAGTATGCCATGTCAACTGGGCCTCGAACCAGTGGCATCATCAAGAGATCCTAGTGGCTAGCCTATAAGGGGTCCTAAAAGAGGACCCAGACCACCCTAGGGCTTCCACTGTGATGGCTAGGCCTCTTGGTTCACTAACTGTAGGTCTTAGGGTTAAGACCTTCCTTGGGCAGGTGGACTGTAATGACCTATGATGTGGGTGGGATGCTCCCACACTAGTGGGCCCCATTCAAGATGCTCCCATTAGTTTGTCGAGGCCCTAACCCAAGAGGTAATTCTTAATGACTTTATAGGATGGTCCAAGGGGTCCTAAAAGAGGACTTAGATCACCCTAAGGCTTTTGGCATGATGACCAAGCCTCTTCATGGTATTAGAGTTAGGTCTTATGGTCAAGCCCTATGAAATTTGGGTATGGTTCTGGCCTCCATTTGGGGGGATGCTCCCCTCAAGGTATTCTAGTTGGCCTGGGCCCCATTAAGTGGGGTATGCCATGTCAGCTGGGCCTCTGAGTAGTGGCATCATTAGGAGATCTTGGTAGGTGGCCTATAAGGGGTCTTGGAAGAGGACCTAGACCACCTTAGGGCTTCTATTTAGATGGTTAGGCTACTTGGTTTGTTGATTGTAGGTCTCAGGGTTGAGACCTTCCTTGGGCGGGTGGACTGTAATGACCTGTGATGTGGGTGGGATACTCCCACATGGTTAGGACCTATTCAGATGCTCTCATTGGTTTGTCAAGGCCCTAACCCATGAGGTAATGCCTGATGACTCTGCAAGATGGTCTAAGGGGTCCTAAAAGAGGACTCAGATCACCCTAGGATTTTGGCATGATGGCTAAGCCTCTTTGTGGTATCAAAGCTAGGTCTCACAATCAAGCTATGTGAAAGGTGGGTATGGTTGTGGCCTCCATCTAGGGGGATGTTCCCCCTAAGGTATACTAGCTAGCCTAGGCCCCACTAGGTGGGGTATGCCATGTTAGCTAGGCCTCTGAGCAGTGGCATCATCAGGAGATCCTGGTGGCTGGCATAGAAGGGGTCATAGAAGAGGACCTAGACCACCTTAGGGCTTCCTTTGTGATGACTAGGCCACTTGGTTCATTGATCATAGGTCTCAAGGTTGAGACCTTCCTTGGGTGGGTGGACTTTAATGACCCATGATGTGGGTGGGATGTTCCCACATTGGTGGGCCCCATTCAAGATGCTCTCATTGGTTTGTTGAGGCCCTAACCTAGGAGGAAATGCTTGATGACTCTATAGGATGGTCCAAAAGGTCCTAGAAGAGGACTCAAATCACCTTAGGGCTTCCACTATGATAGCTAGGCCACTTGGTTTACTGATCATAGGTCTCAAGGTTGAGACCTTCCTTGGGTGGGTGGACTATAATGACTCATGATACAGGTGGGATGCTCTCACACTGGTGGGCCCCATTTAGGATGCTCTTATTGGTTTGTCGAGGCCCAACCCAAGAGGTAATTCCTGATGACTCTATAGAATGGTATAAGGGGTCTTAAAAGAGGACTCAGATCACCCTACGTATTTTGGCATGATGGCTAGGCCTCTTCAAGTTATGGCCTCCATCTGGGGGGATGCTCCCCTTGAGGTATGCTAGCTAGCATGGGCCCCACTAGGTGGGGTATGCCACATTAGCTGGGCCTCTAAGTAGTGGCATCATTGGGAGATCCTAGTGGCTGGCCTATAAGGGGTCCTAAAAGAGGACCCAGACCACCATAGGGCTTTTGGTGTGATGGCCAAGCCTCTTCATGGTATCAAACCTAGGTCTCATGGTCGAGCCCTATAAAAGGTGGGTATGGTTGTGGCCTCCATTTAGGGAGATGCTCCCCTCAAGGTATGCCAGCTAGCCTAGGCCCCATCAATTGCAGTATGCCACATCAACTGGGCCTCTGAGTAATGGCATCATCAAGAGATCCTAGTGGCTGGCCTATAAGGGGTCCTAAAAGAGGACCCAAACCACCCTAGGGCTTTCATTGTGATAGCTAGGTTGCTTGGTTCACTAATCATAGCTCTCGAGGTCAAGACCTTCCTTGGGTGGGTGGACTATAATGACTCATGATGCAAGTGGGATGTTCTCGTGCTAGTAGGCCCCATTTGAGATGCTCTTATTGGTTTATCGAGGCCCTATCCCAGGAGGTAATGCCTGATGACTTTGTAGAATGGTCCAAGGGGTCTTGAAAGAGGACTCAGATCACCTTAGGGCTTTTGGCATGATGGTCAGGCCTCTTCATGGTATCACAGCTAGGTCTCATGGTTAAGCCTTATGAAAGTTGGGTATGGTTATGGCCTCTATTTGGGTTGATGCTCCCCTCGAGGTATGCCAGCTATCCTAGGCCCCAGTGAGTGGGGTATGCCACATCAGTTGGGCCTCTAAATAGTGGCATCATCAAGAGATCTTAGTGGCTGGCCTATAAGGGGTCTTAAAAGAGGACCCAAACTACCTTAGGGCTTCTACTGTGATGGCTAGGCCACTTAGTTCATTGATCATAGGTCTCAGGGTCGAGACCTTCCTTGGGCGGGTGGACTGTAATGACCCGTGATGTGGGTGGGATGCTCCCACACTAGTGGGCCCCATTTAAGATGCTCTCATTGGTTTGTCAAGGCCATAACCCAAGAGTTAATGCTTGATGACTTTGCAAGATGGTCCAAGGGGTCTTAGAAGAGGACTCAGATCACCCTAAGGCTTTTGCCATGATGGCCAGGCCTCTTTCAGGACCCTTTAGACCATCCTACAAAGTCATCAGGCATTACCTCCTAGGTTAGGGCCTTGACAAACTAATGAGAGCATCCCAAATGGGGCCCGCTAGTGTGGGATCATCCCACCCAAATCATGGGTCATTACAGTCCACCTGCCCAAGGAAGGTCTCAACCCCGAGACCTACGATCAGTGAACCAAGCGGCTTAGCTATCATAGTGGAAGCTATAGGGTGGTTCAGGTCCTCTTTTAGGACTGCTTATAGGCCATCCACCATGATCTCTTAATGATGCCACTGCTTAGAGGCCTAGCTGATGTGGCATACCCCACTTGGTGGGGCCTAGGCTAGTTGGCATACCTCAAGGGGAGCATCCCCCAAGATGGAGGCCACAACCATACCCACCTTTCACAGGGCTCGATCATGAGACCTAGCTCTGATACCATGAAGAGGCCTAGCTATCATGCCAAAAGCCCTCTGATTCCTCTTTTAGGACCCATTGGACCATCCTACAGAGTCATCAGGTATTAACTCAACCAACTTTTGAAATTTATACAATAATATTATAAAATAAAAGTAGCCAATATACTATTTATCAAGTATAATAATACAATTTTTTTACATCAGAGTGTAGATAAATAAATACACTATTCCATATAACCAACAAGTATCCATAAACTCATTATATGATATAGCTTTAAAATCATGAAAAAAAGTCTCTCTCAGCTGACTAGTAGAGGAGAGGAAGAGCATCATTAGAGTGCTTTTCCACAACAACCATAGACCATAGATTCCCTACACAATTCCTAATTAGGGAATGGCCCTCCCTTTATGAATGAGTAGATGATAATGGTGCAAATATCGATAAGTCAACTATAACCCATGTGTTGTAAGATTATAACTACATGTAGCATATCAAAAATAATTTCATTCTAACATGATATCATGCATACACACATATAATCAAACAGGTGAAATTATAACATTTAACTATAAGCATTACTTTAGCCAAAGTTTTCATACAGTTTAATGATCTAGTAGATCAATCATATTCACACACACACAATCAAATTTCATAAAATCTAAGTATCAATGACTCTAAATATATGAATGAGAAACTTCTCATGATAATAATCATTAGTGTCATTAATACCATAGATTTACTAAATAATTCATGTAAAAAAATTCCATAGATTTATTATATAGATTAGTATTTAATATCACAATAATTAAATACAATAAATACTTGTAATAATATTATGTTAAATATTAAAAACTTATTTACATAAATATTTCTTAAGTTTTAATACATCCCTAAGTCTATATTCCATTAAGGAAATATTCCATATATAATTATTTTGTAACAATCATAATAATATTTAAGTATTTACCAATTCCTTACAAACATCTCATGATCACAAGTATTATAAATAAAATAATACAATTCAAGAATTCCATAATAAATCCTAAAATAATCAACAAATAATAAACACAACATTTATATGTTCCAATTATTAATTTAATAATTTTACTCATAATTTATAACTAAAAATATATATTATAAATTTAATTATTAAATCCTAGTTTGCATATGAATAAAACTATTCACTATAAACAAGCATCTATTTGCATACCAAATTATCTACATACATATATATTAGTATGTCCATTTGTATTTATATACATTTAAAACCCTTAGCCATTGATTTCCTAATGGCATGATATATACATATAAATGACCATACATTTGTGTGTGTGTATGTGCATACGCATGTGTGCACGTGCATGTACAATTTTTAAGTGTTAACTTGTGTGTGTGTGTGTGTGTGTGTGTGTGTGTGTGTGTGTGTGTGTGTGTGTTTTAGTTTATACTCATATCCTAAGTTCCCTACTTAAGAATATTAATTCATATTTCAACTAAAATATAAATCATATTAATACCACTAAGCATTATAACCCAAATTTAAATACATTAAAACACAACATAAAATATTAAATACTCTGTTACTTTGCATATGGTAAATTGACTCAATCAAATCATTCATTATTCATATTTCACATAACCAATTAATATAAGGAAACAATCCAATAGATAATGTTTATTCTTATCTTCTCATAAGTCTATGTGTATATGTCCAAGATGTTATGACCTATAATAAATCATATACTACAATGTTAATCCATTGAATAGAGGTTTATGTTTCTTAACATAATATCTTAAAAATAATTATATTTAATGAACATATATTAAAATTTATAAACAAAATCGATATATAAATTAAGTCAAATTGATATTCAGTTGTCCATACAACATTATACAAAATTAACTCATAGTCCAAAAATAGCCATATAATTGACTCACAAACATTCATACTCAGTCGACATAATCTTTTATATATTTTTGGCCCATAAATTTTTATACATTAAAGTATTTATACATAGTCGACATATATATATTTGCACACATTCTAAACATAACAATAATAAATTCACAAATAACTATGACTTGTATACACATTTAAGTCAATTAATAACATTCATCCATCCATAATAATTATATAAAATCAACTCATAGTCCATAAATATTCATTTAAATATAGCCAATAAATAAATAATTTGACACTATTGACTCATAGTCATACAATCATCTATACACTAGTGGTTATAAACAATAACATTCAACCCTTCAAAATAGAAACACAATAAATCCAAAGCCAAGTAATTTACAATGAAAAACTCATTTACATATCCCCAAATCCAAATGAAATACTCAACCAAACATAAACCAACAAAATACATGCCAAACATAAATTGATAAAATACTCAACCAAACATAAACAATGTTAAAACACTATCCCTAATGTCATTCACTGTACATTTATACTCAGTCAAATAGCTAAATTCCAAAACCATTTCTTTAAATTTAAATGAACTAATTAAAATAAATAAACAACTAACCCTTATTTTTAACCCCAAACAAAGAAATGTTTTGAAACCATTTCAATAACACGTGTCCATTTTACTAAGATCACACATTAACACACAACAATTTAAGTTCAAAAGAAATAATACAGTCTTATAAATTTACTACATAAATATATTTATATTCATAGTCACTTTAACTATTTGTACACATGTTATACTCAATAGAATCATGGGTTTGATTCTATGGGGGAATTTATTCTCCCACAAGGTCGAATCCTTGAGCTCCTCTCAATGGTTTTAAACACTAGACAACCATTTATAAAACCCCCTGAAAAATAATTTCATCAAACTATATAATAGGAATACAAACTTTTAGAGTAAACCAAGAATAAAACCATACCTCTATATTTACTCTGAAGTAGTCTTTTCCTCTATATCCGTGAATGGAAACCCCTTTTCTTTTATTCTTTCCTCTCTCATTACCATGACCGTTATATGTTTTCCAAAACTCCATTTTTCCTTTATTGTTTCCAAAGACAATTGCATGCATTTTTAAAACCCCAAATATCATGGTGACGTATTCTCTACCACTTTAAGAATGGCTCACCATTTGATCAGAAATTCCTAACATGCTTCCCACATCTCACAGCTCAACCTCCAAACTCACATACTCTTAATTATTTCATCCAACTCACAGTCAAACCCTAGCCATCTCAAGTTTGAATGGTTTAAATGACCAAGACAAAGATAAACAAACCAAATGATAGCTTCTCAAATTAGGTTTGACTCATAATATGTCAATTAAACATAATTAATATGTTTTAATAAAACTTGAATGTCTATACTTCACTTTATATATTAAACAATCAAGCTGAACATTAAATAATCAAACCTAGTTAGCTATTAGTAAATTAAAACCTAAGTCACCCTAGGTACCCCTTAGGTCTAGGTTAGATAAGGATTATAAAATCATTATGTTATATGATCAAAATGGAATTTGTTCCATGTTATATATATACATGTTCTAACAATACTTTTTTTTAATGATTATAGGTACACACCTATAAAAGTTATGCAAACAATAAAAAATAAAGTCGTCTAAAGAATGCATGTATCTAAAACATTCCATAATGGAAACCATATTATAATCCAACAAATAGTAAAAATTTAAATAAGACTGTATAACATCTAAACATGAATCATAGCTAAACCAAACATGACCAATCATGAATATTCAAACACAATCAAAATTTGAACAATCATGCATTTTATTTTACTACATGGTGTGTGCTAGGTTCATTGTCAAATCTCTACACCTCTAAAGTATTCATCTACAACACCCTCCCTAATGATATTCTCCCTCCATATATGTCTATAGATCAAACTTTTTCCTACATCCACCTCATAAAAGCAAATGGTATTTAGTCTGTAATCATGATAATCAATACAAATATTGGTAAAGCATAATAATACTGAATAAGTATAATCCTCATGCATATAGAACTCATATATAGAAAACCAATCAAGTAATGAGTCACACAAAATAATCATTATATGTTTGTCCATATATCAACATAAATTAAAATAGTTTACTACAATAATATTTAAACAACATTAACCCCATTAATATTTATTTAATAAGCAAATCAAGTTTAGTGAGGAAATTGGGATGTAACAAAAAATGAATATTATATCTTGTAATGTAAGGGAGATTAATAACCTTATGAAATAGAGGATTGTTATAAATGTGATAAATAAGCATGACCCTCAGATTTTGTTAGTAAAATAAATGAAAATGTCAAAATAAACCCCTTCTCAAAGAAAAAATAAAATATGGAATAATGCTAATTATATAATAAGTAGTTTGAAAGGTGTTGCAAGAGGTCTTGTAGTTTTTTCAAACCCTTAGATCATTGAGGGTATTATCATAACTAGAAATGGTAATCAAATTTCCATCATTTTAAAGGACATAGTGATTAATGTGGATTAGATTTTATCTAATATTTATGCCCCTAATTGTAAACAAGGGCATAAAAATTTGTGGAGGGAGCTAGAAGAATTTATAAATAACTATGTGGAATGGAATTGGTTGGTTGCTAGAGACTTTGAATGACCCCTCTCTCCTTTGGAAAAAATGGCACAATATAGGAATTCAATGAAATTATGTTTGACTTAAATCATTTTATTTCTAAAACTAGTCTTATGGATATGGATCTTAAGGGAAATCCTTACATTTGGTCTAACAAAATAATATGAGACATTTTGATTCAAGTGAGGCTGGAGGAATTTGTGGTTTCTATGAACTAGTACATTCAATTTAGTAGTATTTTGAACTCTCTACCTAGGATTGGGTCTGACCATAGTCTAATTATGTTTACTAGGGATATATATTTTAGGTTTGAAAAGATGTGGACATTCCATCCAGATTTTGATGATTCACTTAAAGAGTGGTGTAAAGTTCCCATCTCTAGAACAAATATGTACATCATTACCATGAAGATTAAATCATTTATAAAATGATCAAAATCTAGATTAAAGAAGTGTTTGGGAAAATTTTCACCCAGAAGAAAAACATTGAGGTGGATTTCCAAAAGATAGAAGAAGAAACTAGTAAGAATGGATCAAATGAGCTTCTCCAAATATAGGAAAAGGATCTCCTCAACACTTTCCATAATATGGAAGTAGAAGAAGTAGTTTGGAGACAAAATTAAAGATATCTATGGTTAAAATAAATAGATAAAAATACTAAGTTTTCAATCAATCGACCTCTAGGAACAAAAATCCCAACAAAATTAATGAAAGTGATAAGTAAGATATAATGATCTACAAGGAGGAAGTTAAGAGGGATGAACTATTCATCATTTATTTCAATAACCTTCTTTTTAATATATCCTATATGTACCTTGGCATGGAAGACCAAATGTTAGTGATACTTCTAAATCTTATAATCTAGTTAAAAAAATTGGCCATCCTCAAAACTCCTTTAGATGAAGTCAAAACTATTGTCTTCTCTATGGAAGGGGACAAAGCCCCAAGACCTGATGGCATTCCCTAATTTTTCTTAATACATTATTATAATCTAATCTAGCTAGATTTTGTGGTAGCAATGATTGAATTCTTATTATTAGGTACTATTTTTAAGGAATTGAATAATACCTTCCCAATTATAATTCTGAAGAGAGTGGGGCTAATCAACATAAATATTTTAGAATGATCAAACTTTGTAATACATTATACTAAATATGTACCAAAACTCTTGTTTTGTAGATCCAAATATTTCTAAAGAAGATCATAGCTAAATAATAGGGTGCCTTCATCTTTGGGAGACAAATCAATGATGTAATCATCATTACTCATGGAGTAATCCACTTAGTATAAAATTCAACAAGGCAAGCTATGTTCTTAAAATTGGATATGAACAAAGCCTATGATAAGATTTCATAGAAGTTCCTTTATAGGGTTATTTATATCTTTGGCTATAGTGATATAGTTAAAGGGTTGATTTTAGCATGTATCTCTACCCTTATGTTCTCTATTCTCATTAATGAAACCCCAAAAGGATTTTTTAATGTTGGAAGAGGACTAAGACAAGGAGATCCATTATCTCCTTACCTTTTTATAATGTTGGATGAGACTCTTGCAATGAACCTAGAGAATTTTATATCCTTGGGAAAAATAAAAGGCATAAAATTTTCTGTAATTATCATTTCATTTACCCATAACAATTTACAGATGACACCTTATTAATGGGTGAAACTATGATAACTAAACTAGAATATTTCAAGAATGTTCTCCTAGATTATGAGGTAGTTTTTAGTTAGTGTATCAATTTCACCAAAATCTCTCTTTTTTAACTAACACGCTAGAAGGATTATAGAATTAGTTGTCTAGAATAATGGGATGTTAGATTAAAAACCTATATTCTTATTTAGGGTTATAACATTTTAGTGTAAAAATAAACTCAAACTTTTGGAATCTTCTCCTAGATATAATCTATAAGAAGTTGGTAGGGTGGAAGGGTAAACTAATTACTTAAGCAAGAAAAATTTAAATCCTCAAAATATACATAAAAAGTATTTCAGTATATTTTATGTCACTTTTTAGCATTCCCATTAAAATTATAACTAAAGTGGATTGTTTTCATAAAATCTTCCCATGGAAAAGTTATGAAGATATATTTAGATTTCCACTAGTAACTTAGGACAATGTTTTTCTACCCAAAGGTAATGGAGGACTTGATTTTTGGAGAGTAAAGAAGATGGACCAATATCTAATTTCAAAACAATAATGGAAAGTTATTAAGGAAGATAACCAATATAAAAATATCATTAAGTCTAAATACCTTGTGGGAAATTAAGAGGATAATTTTTTGATTTAGGAAGGACTAGATAATGGCTCTTCCTTCTAGAAACACCTCACTGGTAGCAGAAGTCTCATAAGGAAAGGAAGAAAATGAAGTGTGAAGGATGGAAAAGACTAATTTTTGGGATGACCCATTATTATTCCATTATATCTTAGTCTGTAAATCCCCTTGGAATGATACCAACCATGAATTCAAAGAAGCATATGGTTCAAAAGTGAAATATTTCTTGGAGGAATTATATGGCATATGGAACTAGAAAGATTTATAGAATGATGCATCAAGTGAAGATATAATTTAGAGTTTACAAGATTTAAACCTAAAGCTTTAACTAACCCACATTAGTATCTTTATAAAAAGGGATGAGCTTGTGTGGATTTCTAGATGATAGTGGAGAATTCTTGGTCAAATCAGGGTACCTTGTGGACATAAACCTAGAGAAAGTTGTTTTCCATTTGAAGGACAAATAGATTATAAACCTCATACCCAAGGTTAATATTTTCCTTTGGTTAACATCTAAGAAGAAGATACTCATGATTGTTAACCTGAAAAATAAAGGAATTCCCATTCCCAATAGGTTTGTTTTGTAAATGGAATGAATCAATGGTGAAACATTTATTCTTATATTGTTATTTTGCCTCAAAATTTATGGATAGAATCATAGATAAATTTAATACCTCCTGGGTAAAACCAAACTCTCTTATTTATTTAATATAAAAATGGAATCCACCCTATATGTTTCCCACTTTTTAATTTATATGGCACATAACTCTACCTCACCTATTTTGGGTAATATGGAAGAACAAGAATAATTACCTTTTTGAAGATAAAATAGTCTACCCAAGAATCTATTGTACAATAAATTTATGAGGCAAAAAAATAAAATTCAAATATGTTTGATACAAAGTAGAACATTAAACTCAATGAATTAGACTCCATAGTTTTCAAAGTTTGGAAGATAATTCCTTTTGTGAAAGATAAAACATTAAAAGTGGATAAATCTCAGGTCAAGTGGATGAAACTGGTAAGGCCTTGGTTGAAGTTTAATTTTGATGGTGTAGCCAAAGGAAATCTAGGAATGAAATGAGTATGAGGCATCATAAGGGATTTATAAGGTCTAATGATGGCATCCTATGTAGGACCATTGGGAGTGCAATATAATCATGTTAACAAAGCCACAATGGCACTATGGAGCATCTAACTTGCAGTGAAGCTAAAAATTGAAAAACTTATGGTTAAAGGGGATTTAATGAATATACCAAAGTGTTTTTTTAGGAAAATATAAACCTTTTTGGTCCATCCAAAAAGAAATAAAGGATTCCAAAAGGTTTAAAAAATAATTTAAGGAGGTCAATAGCCCATATCCATAGGGAAGGGAATATAAGTGCAAACAACATGGCCAATATTAGATTCCAAAAATTTTAAATTTAATTAGTGGTATAATATTGAGGAATATAGACACTCCTTTTTTATCATTTATATGTCAAATTTATAAAATAGAATGACTTCTTGTAATTACACACAAACTAGTCCAAAATCATCTTTTCATCTAGCATACAAGTTTGAATTCACCTTGGGTCATCCCTAGGAGGGAGAATTCACTGTATTAAATATGTTCAATTATCATTCTAGTCAATTTATCAGATCAATTAATTTATATATTCCCTTTATATAATTATATCCTTAATTATTCTTATAATCAAATTATTCACATTGTATTACTGATTAGAATAATTTAGTTAATACAATGTGAAGAATTTGATAAGAAGAATGGTTTAGGAGATAATTAGAGAAGGGAAAATATTTGAATTAACTGATTAGAGAAGGAAAATTAGTGAATTAATTAAATTAAAATAGTTTATCATATAAAATTACCATAGTGATAATTTAACAAATTTGATATGGTGTATTATCCTACCTAGGGTTTCCCTAAGGTGAATTTGAACTCCTACATTATATGAACATATGATTTTAGACCAGTTTTTATGTAATTAAAGGAAGTCATTCCATTTTAAAAATTTGACATGAAAGTAATAAAAATGAAGTGTCTACATTTTCTACTATTTGATAAGGTATTTTGAGATGTATACAAAGTATCTTCTTCTCAAATACTGAGAAAAAACATTAAAATGAGTGGATGAAAAATTAGATGACAAAATAATAGATGTTATGATTTCATCATTCCTAACCAACATGTACAAGAAATTGAATGGAAAGATAATATGTGATCTTAATGAAATTATTTAGGCATGATTACCCCTTGAGAGTGCATGCAGTGATGAAGTACATGGATGGGATATCAAAAAAGATAAGAATAAGCTAGAGTAGAAGAGAATATTAATCCATGGACAAGATTATGCCACTTAATCTAATACTTTCACACTTTTATTTATGATGATGATGAACTAATTTTCCAAAATAAAGGAATAATAAGATAATAAAACATTCCAAAAATAATCTAAACACTTTGATTTTCCCTAAATAATATGAAAACTATGGGTATGGAATGATAATTTTGCCCCAAATAGGGTGGAATTGATTTGTCTTGCCCTAAACAAGGTAGATTTGATTTGATGAATTGATAAAGTGATTTAGTAGAAATAATATATAAAGGATTTAAATTTTTACATGATT